>OX442433.1:1856125-2085778 GCA_949361645.1 Spongilla lacustris | reverse complement strand
GCTAATATAATATCACGCTGATACAGTGGAAATCGTGATACTTGTCGTTAAATTTTTTTGGGTGTGTTTTAATGTTAGCTTGATTTTTTAACATTAACTGTATGCAGTATTGAAAATCTGACAACACAGTGTTGTTGACCACACAGTTATAAACAAGTTCCGGAAATAAGTAAGTGTCACGTGACTAACACGTCTGTTTGTTTTTGTTTTTAAGTGTCCCAGTCCAAAAAACGGATTTGTAGCATATTTCTCAGCTCTGAGGCAGCAGATCAACACAAAATTTGGTATATAAGAGAAAAACAAACCTGCCAAACGAAACACTTTGTGTGTTTTCATGGGAGACACGTTTGTTTAGGTCGAAAAGCGTTTAGCATGCTGCTTTGCACAGTGGGCGTTATGCACAACAGTACATCGATTTTTATACCGAGGGATGGTTATTGCACCATAGACACCTATGCTTACAATGTAACAGTTAATTTTACCGTCAAAATTCTGCTTGCAAACGTTGAAGCTTAAAAAACACGCCATTTTCGAGTGAATCTCATGCATTACAATTATGACGTTATTGGCAATTAATTAAAGGTTTTGTATTGTGGCTGAAGATGGGAACGGCGAATACGAGAACCAAGCATCCAGTGGCGGATCCAGGGGTGGGGCACCGGGGGCACGTGCCCCCCCCCTTCCGGACGACTCATTAAATATTCATGAGTGTGTTTTGCGTACCGCGTGCGATTAAACGGTGCCGCGGTTAGCTACAGCGCTGATACATGCACTGTCACAGGGGCGGATCTAGGGGGGGGGGGGGGGGGGGGGGGCACCGGGGGGACTTGCCCCCCCCCCCCCCCCCCCCCCCCCAATTCAATAATCCTACTATATTCACATGACGTGGCACGTTACTCGTCAATAATCTGAGTGTTTTCTTGTGTTTTCAAGCGCACACTGATAGCGGAGCGAACTGATCGGTCATGTACAGCGTTTGTAGCGCTAATCGTTATTCATACCTAACCGGTTGGTTGTAGATCGAGCAGTTACGCAGACGGTATCATAACATTGATGTCGATCTGCCACATGTAGGTCCTGCGTTAACATCAAACAGTTGTTACCTGTAGCAGAGATTATATATTTTCTCTGCCTGTAGTACCCATAGAACGGAATACACATGTATTGTGTCGGATACATATTCACTGTAGTATACATATTAATCGCCTATTGTGGGAGAGGAACACAGCAAAAATGAAAAATGAAAAGAAGACCGCAAATCGAGACTTGATTTTACAAGTGATCTGACACATATACATACTAGCTGATACAGACTGATTACATGCAGCCTGCATGCACATACAATCGTTGATTTGCCATATGATTTTCTTACATTTTTTTGCTGCGGAAACCAACCTCGGCCGGCACACAAGGAAAGTGAATATTTCGTATCCCTATTTTGCTATTTATGACTCAAATGAAGCATTATGGCTAATAATATTTTTCATAACAATTTTAGGCCCGAAACTATTTGCTCATCTACCAGCACGGTGCAAATACTTTTCTTGTAGTGCAATTTTTAACTGTACATATAAATAAAGCACTAAAACTAGCATAGTTTTAATGCTTTACTACTTAGATAGTATCAAAAGCTTCCGCGCTTCGCGCGGGAGGGGGCATATCCCCCTCCCGCACCCACCCCCTTTTGGGGTCCACACCCACTTTCTTATAACTTTTATTAACCGTGCCCCCCCCTTAAAAAATTCCTGCACCCGCCCCTGGCATCAACCAGCGTACAAAAGTGGCTAACTAGTAAAGAGGCAAATCATGCTTGGGCATCGTTGAAGCGAAGGAAGGCTCGGAGGAGTAATCCCGAAGCTGCCGCTTTGAAGCAGTGGTCGGTCAACGAAGCAAGTTCCTCAAAGAGCAGAAAGGACGTATGCTACTATCGAAGAGAGTGCAGCCAAAGAATTGGAGTCCCTCGCTGTACACATGCCAAATGCGTCCGATAGTTCTGGAACAAAAGTGGCTAACTAGTAAAGTGGCTAACTAGTAAAGAGGCAAATCATGCTTGGGCATCGTTGAAGCGAAGGAAGGCTCGGAGGAGTAATCCCGAAGCTGCCGCTTTGAAGCAGTGGTCGGTCAACGAAGCAAGTTCCTCAAAGAGCAGAAAGGACGTATGCTACTATCGAAGAGAGTGCAGCCAAAGAATTGGAGTCCCTCGCTGTACACACGCCAAATGCGTCCGATAGTTCTGGAACGGTTGTACTTTAGTTTAGGGACCCCCCTTCTTAATATTAATCTAAATCCATTAACAAGTAATTAACAAGCTGCGCGTTATAGATTACACCTACAGGTGTAGTCTCGTTCCCAGACCCGCACACGACAGTAGCGGATGGGTTACATCGCCGTGAGACCGTCCCGCTGCACGCTGCGTGGGCGATCCCGTACAACCGTGGCAGAGTTGTGGATGGACACTGGGTGTTTGGTAGGATTGAGAGAGGCAGCGGAGAGTGCTTTTTGGTGGAGGTGGAGAAGCAAGATGCTAGCTGCAACCTTGCTTCCCCTTATTTCCCAACATGTGAGGCCCGGAAGTACAGTGCATTACTTTCTCCTCTCGCATCATCCGCTTGCAGCAGCTCCATATACCCTCCACACTTTGTGTATATGCTCCAGTGGTGGGGTCAACGAAATGGAGTAAGTGGTTGACAGTCAGATGTATGTTGCCTGTTGTAGCTGTCAGCTGGTTGTAGGAGCTCCACTCATCACTCAGCACTGTACTTCTGGGCCTCACATGTTGGGAAATAAGGGGAAGCAAGGTTGCAGCATCTTGCTTCTCCACCTCCACCAAAAAGCACTCTCCGCTGCCTCTCTCAATCCTACCAAACACCCAGTGTCCATCCACAACTCTGCCACGGTTGTACTTTCTCTTCCCGAATTTACTTTCATTGTAGGGACGGGATCGCCCACGCAGCGTGCAGCGGGACGGTCTCACGGCGATGTAACCCATCCGCTACTGTCGTGTGCGGGTCTGGGAACGAGACTACACCTGTAGGTGTAATCTATAACGCGCAGCTTGTTAATTACTTGTTAATTGATTTAGATTAATATTAAGAAGGGGGGTCCCTAAACTAAAGTACAACCGGAAGTGTAATCTATAACGCGCAGCTTGTTAATTACTTGTTAATTGATTTAGATTAATATTAAGAAGGGGGGTCCCTAAACTAAAGTACAACCTCTGGAACATGTGACTCACATTTGTTTGATGGAGACATTTCGTTGGACACCTCTATGTAGTACATGTATTGTACATTCGCATTCGTAATGCAAACGCTCTTGCATCACTATCGGACACATTTGGCATGTGTACAGCGAGGGACTCCAATTCCTTGGCTGCACTTTCTGCGATAGTAGCATTCGTCCTTCTGCTTTTTGAGGAACCTGCTTTGCTGACCGTGACTATCGCTTCGAAGCGGCAGCGTCGGGATTACCCCTCGGAGCCTTTCTTCGCTTCAAAGTTACCCACACATGACTTGCCTCTTTTCTTGCTCGCCGCTTTTTTTCGCTGGTTGATGTTTGGTTCTTAGAAGAACCGTTTCGCAATTGAAACCGTTCCCGTCTTCAGCCACACCATCGAAACTTTAATTAGTATTATGAAATTGTTATACAATAACGTAACAATTGTAATGAGATTCACTCGAAAATGGCGTGTTTTTTTAAGATTCAACGTTTGCAAGCAGAATTTTGACGGTAAAATTAACTGCTACGTTGTAATTTTGTAAACATAGGTGTCTATGGTTCAATAGTCATCCCTCGGTATACAAATCGATGTACTGTTGTGTATAACGCCCACTGTGCAAAGCAGCATGCTAAACGCTTTTCGACCTAAACAAACGTGTCTCCCATGAAAACACACAAAGTATTTCCCGGGTTTGAAATATGACTCGGCCAAACGTTTGGCAGGTTTGTTTTTCTCTTATATACCAAATTTTGTGTTGATCTGCTGCCTCAGAGCTGAGAAATATGCTACAAATCCGTTTTTTGGACTGGGACACTTAAAAACAAAAACAAACAGACGTGTTAGTCACGTGACACTTACTTATTTCCGGTACTTGTTTACAAATGTTTGATCAACAACACTGTGTTGTCAGATTTTCAATACTGCATACAGTTAATGTTAAAAAATCAAGCTAACATTAAAACACACCCAAAAAATTTTAACGACAAGTATCACGATTTCCACTGTAGATCTTGCGGACTACCCGGGCCGTAGCCTCCAGTTCGGTTCTACGGTATTAACCGGACCACTTTCGGCGAAAATAAAAAAAATAAAAATATTAGTTCACATAGTTCACAAATGCTATGTTGCTTTAGACGAAACCTATCAACAGCAAATTAACATATATACGCTTCGTTAGATACATACGACATTCCGCCGTACATGTTAATTGGCTGTTGATAGAGGTAATGATTTCATCAACATTCCGTGTGCTACAGTAGCTAGCGCCAGAATCCTTGCACTACCAATCAGATTGCAGCGGTCACATGACCGTCGATGAATACATGCTGTGGTATTTACCACCTCGTGATGAGTATATATTGACGAAGATATTGAGAGCGCTATCGTGAGTCTTCTAAGCAGCTGGGTTACAGTGAATCGTGAATTGCGTCCAAATCAGAGAGCAGCTGTGCGAACACTGCGAAGTTTTTAGAAGGGCAGAGACGTATTTGTGTGTCTTCCAACTGGAAGCTTAAGTGGGAAGTCACTGTGCCTGCTTACCTACGCGTTTGCAGAGATAATATATAGAGGGATTGGAAACTAACACTAATCATCCTCGAACGAATCCTTACAAGCGGTATAACTTAGAATGACATGGCACTAAGGTACCCAGGATGGAGGGCGTATGATCCTTTATTCCTCTCACTCAGCATGGTCAACAATCGTACCAAGCCACCAGTGAAATGGGACAAAGGGAAGGAGACACTGAGTGAATTTATTACTTATATGAATGTGCCGATGCTTCGATTTTCTTCTGCCCATCATCACTTTTGAAGAAATTTACTGAACAAATGGAACGTGGTTTACCTTTAAAAACTTGCGATGGGCACACAACCAACATAACTCTACCAAAATAACGTATCAAAACCAGCCACCATCGTACCACAACGCCGTGGCTGTCCCAGAGAGTAAGGGTACCCCAAACGTCACAGCGAGGTTCCTGAAGATGCTATGCGCAAACAACATAGCGATGGGCACATAATAGACTATAAGCATTAAATACACAAATAAGGACGAGGACAGTTCTACTAGATCGACGGATTCTGTCCCCAAAGTAAAAAAAAAAAAATGCCCTACTTGATTCGTTTTCTGTATAGTTAAAAAATGGTATTTTTCTGACAATGTTTCTGAGTCTAAAAACAGTATCTCAGTGCTCAACTGGATAGTATAGGTAGTGCTTCAAACAATTCTGACAGTAACCCATCTTGCTAGCGTTGAAACAGTCAGACACTAAACTTCTTTGGATCTCGACTCCAGACCCAAATATTGGTCGTGCACAGGCCCATCACGTGGGTCATAGATTCGATCTCGATACCAGACCCAAATTTGGTCGTGCTCAGGCCCAAAACCTTATAATTAGGCATCACGTGGGTACTATTTATCATAAATATGCGCACGTGAGCTAAAATAGATAGGCTTTTCGTACAATTATTGATTTGTCGTACCCAGACATTAATGAACTACATTGAGTCATATTGATCTATACGTAAGCCCTCGAACGAGGTAAGCAACTGTGAGTTTTTGTACAAGATCTAAGCTAACTGCCAAAACGATATCCATTGTGGCCTCCTAGTAGGCCAAATGACGTTTAACACCGCTTCCGTGAGTATTTTTTTGTCGAACCGACATTTTGGAAAATTAGTCGGAAAAGGTCTGTATGCTTTATAAAGCATATTTTCTGATAGGCCAACTCTCGATGAGTCATTTGGTATAAATTTTACACACTTGTATCGGGTGAGACTTACGCACTTTCCCGTTTTTTGATGTTCGAGAGCTGATCGGTACACTTTTTTTCTATTGCTTTTCAACTAAATCTGATGGCAGATTCTTCTAGATACCAAATAGAGGCCTAGTGAATAGCATGTTCATAGCTAGCATAGTTTACGTACAAACTGCTCTGTTAGGTACATAAACACGTTCCTAGACTTACATCTATTATTTTACGCATGCGCATTTAAGTTATTGCAAAATAAACATTTTTCTCAGAAACCAGCGTGCAACAAGTGCCATGCAGGAACAGACTGCATAAAGTGCTGCATGCGGCATCCACGTAAGCGTGGTCAACCAAGCAAGACAATAGCTTTATCTAATTCTGAACCATCACCAGATCGGCTGAATGTGTAGCTTAGGCATAACCCAGATAGACACCAGTGATGGAAACTCAGGCACACATTTTGAACGTCAGACATGCATGGCTGTGGCTTGCTTTCATATGACTGCACATGCCTGTGGCTTGCTGTCATGTGACTGACTACACATGGCTGTGGCTTGCTGTCATATGACTGCACGTGGATGTAGCTTGCTGTCATATGACTGCAGATGACTGTAGCTTGCTGTCATATGACTGCACATGCCTGTGGCTTGCTGTCATGTGACTACACATGACTGTAGCTTGCTGTCATATGACTGCACATGCCTGTGGCTTGCTGTCATGTGACTACACATGACTGTAGCTTGCTGTCATATGACTGCACATGCCTGTGGCTTGCTGTCATATGACTGCACATGCCTGTGGCTTGCTGTCATGTGACTACACATGCCTGTAGCTTGCTGTCACATGGTTGTGCTTGCTGTCATGTGACTACACATGGCTGTATAGCTTGCTGTCATATGACTGCACATGGCTGTGGCTTGCTGTCATGTGACTACACATGGCTGTAGCTTGCTGTCATATGACTGCACATGCCTGTGGCTTGCTGTCATGTGACTGACTGCACATGCCTGTGGCTTGCTGTCATGTGACTACACATGCCTGTAGCTTGCTGTCACATGGTTGTGCTTGCTGTCATGTGACTACACATGGCTGTATAGCTTGCTGTTATATGACTGCACATGGCTGTGGCTTGCTGTCATATGACTGCACATGGCCAAGCACATGGCCATGGCTAATTGCTGTTTTGCCAGTAATATTCAGAGTCATTTGACAGCAAGCCATATGCTTGCCTGGCTGAGCTGCAGTTGCAGAAAGCTATTAAAGTTCCACTGCCAGGAGTGTGTATCAAAGCAGTGGCAGGAAATCTGCATGAGGCTAAAGCATCAAAGGGATGAAGGGAGCTCTGGAAGGCAAAAGAAGGCAAGGATAAGCTTTGGGCATTTGGATATGGATAAGGATATCTATCTCCAAGTGAAACTGGACTGAGGTATATCTCTGCAGCCACTACTACATCAAAAAGACAGGAAATAAGCCAGAGCGAGTAACAGACAGAGCACATGCAAGCAGCTTCTGTTTAGCAACAGTGATGACATATATATGTTCTGATGTGTAGTATGAACGCTACTATATATGACTGTATGCAAATGGAAAATAGCGCACGCGTAGACTTATCAGAGATGATATATATCAGGACCCACGGTAGTGGGTCCTATGTAGGATTGCCTTCGGATTTGCTTCGGTGGGCGTGGTTTTCGATCGAGCGTTTTAAAACGGTAACGAAGCGTTGTGTAACGGAAGTACAAAGTGCAGGTGTCACGTGCACGAACGATATACACATATTGGTGCATTGAATGTTTTGTGTCAGTCAGTCTGTTTTTGTAATTGCATGTCTGTCTGTCTACGTGTGAGTTCATACTTGTGCTCATACTGGTGTTACATTGGTGGCAGCGGTGACTATAATGGCAACGCCGGGTCTTCCACTTCCCGAAATTGGTGAGAATGGCGAGGAAGAGTTTGAACGCTCGTGGACAAAGTTCATGTTAGTAGCGGCGGCGAACAAGTGGGACGACGCAAAGGCCCTGCTAATGTTACCTGCGCTCCTCCGAGGCAAATTGGTAGAGATATACGTATCGCTACGAGACGAGGAAAAGGCTGACCTGGATACGCTCAAAAGGGCACTCAAGGAGAGCGCTGGTCTTACCCGAGACCAGCTGTCCTTATCTAAAGCTTTCTCCGAACGGAAACAAGGGATGCAGGAAAAAGTCACAGATTTCGAAAGGGGGTTAAAGAAACTATTTCAAGAAGCCTACCCCACCAACGAGAAAACAACCTCCTCCACTGTACTGTTGCAACATTTTCTGACGGGTCTGCGGCCAGAAATCACCAAGCAAATTCTGTTGCAAGGTGCACCAAAGGATATAGCGGATGCTGTCAAAGCAGCAATCTCTGTCGAACGCGCTTTGACCTTTGCAAATGGCCCGGCTGTTTATGAGCAATCTCCAGCTCCAATGCACGCAGTCGAGGTGGTGAAAGCGCAAGATGACCACGGAGTGCAGAAATTGATGGAGCAGGTTCTTCATCGCTTAGAGGCTTTAGAGTCTCGGTTTACCAGACAGGAGGAACCTCAGCCTCAGCTAACCGCCCAGGATAGACGACCTTATCGTAGGTGCTACAAGTGTGGCAAGGAAGGTCATATACGACGGAACTGCCCAACAAACAGGCACTCAGAACGTGACACTGGCGGTCCACCTTATGCTGAACACCTACCAGATAAATTGTACAAGGTTTGTGGTGTAAACTATGCTACGCTACAAGTGCATGGAATGTTGGGTAATGACCCTATTGATTTTTTGGTTGACTCGGGTGCAGCTGTGTCTGTTGTCACTAATGATATTCTACCCACTAGCGTCCGTACACGAATTATTAGAGAGGCACCACATACAGTGGGTGCAAATGGCAGTGCTTTGGATGTTCTGGGTCGTTTGGAGATTCCAATCACACTTGGACAATTCTGCGCATCACATGAATTTGTAGTAGTGCGACATCTTACTGTCCAATGTCTATTGGGTATGGATTTTTTGAATCGGTATGGGGCTGTAATTGACTGTGTTAAAAATACACTATCATTGTCACCAGTATTGAACCCTCTGCCTCTTGAATCCAAACGTAATGTACCAACTATTGTGTCGAATGTCACAATTTCTGAAACTGTGGAGATTCCTGCTAGATCTAAAATGCTCATTGGGGGAACCTTGGCATACCCTAGCATGTTGGTTGGCCAGGAGGGTTTATTGGAGCCTACCTACAAAGGTCAGGGTAAACTACTGGTTGCACGGAGCCTGAATACTGTGAGCCATAACAACCAACTGATGGTGGAGGTAGTTAATATTGGTCAAGCTCCCATAACACTGTATTCTGGAACCACAATAGCTAATTTCAGTCCAAACATAGCTGTCCATCCCATCAGCAAGAAAGATGAGGATATAGTGAGTGCTACTATGCCCAACATAGATCTCAATAGTTCAGAGCTCAACAATTCCCAAAGACGGGAGTTGGAGGCTTTGATTTCAGAGTTTCGAGATATATTTGTGTCACCTGGGCAATCCTTGGGCCGGACATCTGCTATCAAGCATTCCATCAGAGTGGAAGGCCCTCCCGTTCGGCAACCATTAAGACGCATTCCTTATGCCCTTCAAGATACTGTGCGAACAGAAGTCCAGAAAATGCTGAAAGAAGGAATTATTAGAGAGAGTTCTAGTCCATGGTCCTCTCCAGTATTAATGGTGAAGAAGAAAGATGGCACATGGAGATTCTGTGTCGACTACAGGAAGCTCAATGCCATTACCCACAAGGATGCTTACCCGTTACCAAGGATCGACGAGACCCTGGAATCACTCTCTGGATCTCAGTTTTTCACCACGTTGGATCTAGCATCAGGATATTGGCAGGTCGAGGTAGAAGAAGGAGACAAGGAAAAGACTGCCTTTTCTACACGAGATGGTCACTATGAATTTAATGTCATGCCTTTTGGCTTAACCAATGCACCAGCCACCTTTGAGAGGCTCATGGAGTGTGTCCTGGCAGGTCTTACTTACGAACAGTGCTTAGTTTACCTGGACGACATTGTGATATTTAGCATGACATTCCCTCAACATCTTGAATGATTAGCAACTGTTTTCCAGCATCTACGTAAGGCCGGTCTTACACTTAAACCTGAAAAGTGTCACTTTGCACAGAAGGAGATTCATTATCTGGGCCACATTGTATCCTGTAAGGGAGTCCAAGCTGACCCAGAAAAGATAAAGGCCATAACATCATATCCTGTTCCATCTGATATCAAGGAGCTTAGGCAGTTTCTTGGATTGAGTATAACTATTACCGTAGATTCATTGAACACTACTCAGATATTACGGAACCCCTACACAAGCTTACGCGGAAGTCTGGATCTAGTTATCAATGGTCAGAACAATGTGACAGTGCATTCAGGGTTTTGAAACAAAGACTGACAACTCCACCAATCTTGGCGTATCCAAATTTCTCTCATCCATTTGTACTGGCAACTGATGCTTCAGGGATTGCTTTAGGAGGAATCCTAAGCCAGACAACTGATGGTAAAGAGCAAGTGATAGCATACTGGAGCCGGCAAATGAACAAAGCTGAGAGAAGGTATTCAACAATCGAAAGAGAAGCATTGGCAGTGGTAGCAGCAGTTAAGGAATTCTATCACTACCTTTATGGCCGGCCATTCACATTGCTCACTGATCACAACCCACTGACATCACTGCAAGGGCTCAAAGATACAGGAGGACGATTGACTCGGTGGCTTCTCTACCTTCAGCAATTTGACATAAAGGTGTTGTACAGACCAGGGAGGTGCAATGGGAATGCAGATACAATGTCACGGAGACCGGATGACAGTGCTGACCAGGTTGCGGTAGTTAATGAAATAACCTGTCTCAGCGACACAGAAATGCTGCGGCAAGAACAAGCGAAGGATGCGTACATTGCAGAAATTATGCAGAAGCTTCAGACAGATGGGAGTGACCATAAACATGGAGAATACCAGCTGAAGAAAGGACTTCTAATGAGACAACGGGGAGGTAGTGATGATTCACATGCACAGCTAGTGGTTCCTGCTGCCCTGAGACAAATGGTTCTGGAAGAACACCACAATAAATCAGGACATCTTGGAACTCATAAGACCTTGGAGAAGGTTAAAGAACGCTTCTACTGGCAAGGATATGAACAAGATGTTCGAAATATGGTCCAACAATGTGAGCGGTGTCAAAAACGAACTAACCCAGCATGCTCCCATTGGCACTATCGAGAGCAACCATCCATTTCAGAAGCTCTCATGGGACATCATGGGCCCATTGCCAGCTGCAGCAAGTGGATGCAGGTATATCCTGGTAGTGACAGACCTGTTCAGCAAGTGGGTTGAGGCATTTCCATTGAAGTCCACAGATAGTCTCACACTAGCGAGGGTACTGGTCGATGAAATTGTTTGTCGCTATGGTGTGCCACATTATCTGCATAGTGATCAAGGTGCTAACTTTGTGAGTACAGTCATACAGTCCCTCTGTTCAAAGCTAGGGATAAAGCGGATACAGACTACCCCTTACCATCCACAAGGAAACGGACAAGTTGAGCGTTTCAACCGAACCTTAGAAGCGATGCTCTCAAAGGTTGTTGCAGACAACCAGAAGGACTGGGATGAACATCTCCAGACTGTATTGTTTGCGTACCGAACAGCAGTTCATGACTCTACTGGGTTTACTCCTTTTTCTGTAATGTTTGGTCGCTCACCTACCTTACCTGTGGATGTGATGTTGGGTCGTACACAGCAAGAACAGTGCACACAGCTCCCTCAATATGTGCGGAAACTACAACAATCTGTAAAAGCAGCATTTGCTGAGGTCCGTCAGAAGCTCGTTTCAGCTCATCAACATCAGACACAATTTGCAGATGCTCACAGTAAATCAAAAAATGAAGAAACACAATTCCAGGTTGGTGATATAGTATGGTTGTACACTCCTGCTGTCAAGAGCGGTTTGAGTCGCAAATTTTCATCTTTCTGGCGAGGCCCTTATACAGTCATTGACAGAATCAGTGTGGTTAACTACAGGGTGCAACTGATTGGTAGTACCAAATGTCTAATTGTCCATAGTAATCGTTTGAAGCCCTACTATGGTTGCCCAGAAAAAGTTGAGATCGACGTGACTGAAAAAGAACCCGCAAAGTCTCCAGAAAAGAATTGCATGCAAGACCGTGCAGGCTACACATGGGTTGAGTATGAGGATGATGTGAATCATGGAGGAGAGAATGAAGGGCATGTGGTGGAAAATGAACCTGTCAATCAAGGGCAGGAAGATGCAGCACAGGGTCCTGTGGAACAGTTGTTGGAGGCAGATGTACCTATGCCTCCAGATCTAGGACATGATACAGCACCTGAAGTTACTGTTGAAGCACAAAGTAACAGGAGGTATCCATGTCGCAATCATCGACCTCCTGAACAGAGATTATTTTGGTTATTGACTTCTTGTGAGGACACAAGAAACTTATGGAGGGAATGATGTAACGGAAGTACAAAGTGCAGATGTCACGTGCACGAACGATATACACATATTGGTGCATTGAATGTTTTGTGTCAGTCAGTCTGTTTTTGTAATTGCATGTCTGTCTGTCTACGTGTGAGTTCATACTTGTGCTCATACTGGTGTTACAGTTGCATGCATGCCTTTACTCGCCAGCTCGCATATAATCCATCACAAACATGACAGATATGCACATATAACGTGAGCTTCGCTAAACAGTGCTGTTTACGTGGAGTGACAAGTCGGTACCAAAATTCCGCCATTTAATTTTTGTTCTCCTCCTCCGTCTTAGTCTGGGTACCAGACCCTTTATTATTATTTATTAACTAGATATACATATAGATAATAAAGGGTCTGGTAAACGTACGTACATCGAGTGGTGCCAAGCGCCGGAATGTTGGCGGCACCAATAGGATTAGAGGTATGCGATAATTAACATTCCAATCACAGTATGATGGATTCCAACTACGTAATAGCAATCAATTAGTGTTTGGCGCGCATGTATTAGACTCAACACAAAGTGACAGTGAAAGGCAAGCTCAAGTTAAACTGTTCTGAATGGACGAGCGTCCGTTCCAAATGGAGCGCTTCGAAAGCGCTCTTGAGACATGCTGTAAACAGCTAGGCATATCTCTAAGACCAACCCAAATCCAAGCTTTGCGTAGCTTAGTAATGGGAAATGATGTCTTTGTCTCATTGCCTACTGGTTCGGGCAAGACATTGTGCTACGCCGTTCTTCCTCAGCTATTCGACTGCTACAACGGAACCACTGGTTCTATAGTAGTAGTAATCTCGCCGCTTCTTTCTTTGATGAAAGATCCGGTCCAGCTACTGAATTCTATAGGCATTACAGCAGCATACATTGGAAGCGATCAGGACAATGAATCAATAGTTGAAGGTGTCAAAAACGGAGCATTCCAGATAGTCCTTTTCACACCGGAGTCCATTGTAGGAGGCTCAGAGTGGAGAGATTTGATGACCTCACCTTTGTATCAGGAGAATCTGGTATGTTTAGCTGTAGATGAAGCCCACTGCATTGTAAAATGGTAGGTAATTAATAAGCATTTAATTACAACTAAATCAGTCTTTTCTTTTTAGGGGTACAAACTTCAGAAAAGAGTTTTCAAACATTGTTGAGCTTCGAAGTCTTATCCCTGAAGGAACTCCTTTGGTGGCCCTTACAGCTACAGCGACAATCAAATCCAGAGAGACCATATATTATCTATATCTATATCTAGTTAATAAATAATAATAAAGGGTCTGGTACCCAGACTACCTCCATCTTCCGTTCAGCACGTATAACTCGCGACAGGAACGTCGTACGAAGACGAGATTAGCTTCAAAAAGTTGCATTTGATTTCCAAACGTGCCCTATCATACAAATAAGACCTACAGTTGTTAGCTGGTGATGAAATGCCGTGAAATGACCCAAGCAGGTGCAATTCATTATCGGTAGGTTGCCTAGCAGTGACATCACACACGCGTCTTAATTAACTGTTGCCAGGCTACACAAATATCTATGCATGTACGCAGCTGCCGACACGTTTACAAGTCAACAGGCGGTTCTAATTCAGAAAAGATGACCAAGCCAAAGAAAACGGCTCGTTAACAAGGTGAACTCTGAGTTTAAGATATCCCAAGAACAACGGTAGGCCTATTAATAAAATTAAAAAGAGGCTATACTCAGATTTAATACCCGATACTGATAAGAGGAATCTAAGCGTCCTATGCATTGCAACGAATACACTAAGCCATACATTATATTGACTAAACACTCCTGGCAGAGAAAAAAAAAATAAGGGGAACAAGTAAATCAAAAACTTCTCTATCGATAAAGTGATTGGTGGGATGTAGGATTGGTGGTGCAAAAAGCAAGGAAACAAGGTACAGTGTGTTAAAGTGAGGTTTGGTAGGATCCTACAACTATAACAGTCCTACATTTGCAAATAGGCTTCTTCATTTGCAAATTCAGGACCGTAAGTTGTAGGATCCTACCAAACCTCACTTTAACATACTGTACCTTGTTTCCTTGCTTTTTGCACCACCAATCCTACATCCCACCAATCACTTTCTCGATAGAGAAGTTTTAAATTTACTTGTATAATTATAATTATAATTATATATATATATATAATTATATATATATATATGGGACAGTTCACGACAAAATGAGCCTTCGTATATATATATAAAATGTTATAAAATTCCCTTATGTTTGAATCGCTATAACTTCTGAACGGTAAAAGCTATCGACTTCCTATTTCACAACACTTCATACCACACCATTTCTCTATTTTAGAATCCATTTTGGAGTCTTGCACTTGCTCCGTGCCAGTATTGCAATGTTCGATACCCCACCGGGTTCACACCCGCCATAACTTTAGGTAGGAGTAATGAAATCGCTTCAAAATCGGTTTGTAGGTAGAGAGGTCCTATACCTATCGATTTGTTCTGTTCGTTAATTTTTATGTCATCCGTTACGGAGATACAGCGGCGCAAAGTTGGTACACGTTTCCCGCTCGAATCGCGCCGTTGGACGTGCGAGGCCCGCTTCCATTCATCAAAGCACATGAATATGCAACTACTTCCTGTGGGCCGAGACTTTGATAACTTATAGCCACACCCATACTGCGCTAGCTAGATCTGATGGGTAAGTATTTAATGTATCGTCCCTGTCACAGTTGTTATTCGTTATCTCCTATGTAGATAACGGATATGGCGACGTCCACTGAAGACAACACACTCGCAAGAGTTTCAATCGGCGGACGAGTTTGAGCGATACGGATACGACGATCGATATTCAAGATACATTCGACGAGGTGGGGAGATTGAGAACGGTAGTGACGGCGGTTATACTACTGACGATGGTGGTTGTAGGGAGTAAGCAGCCCCTAAATGACTAAGAGCCAGCAGCCCTAGTCTCGTACCCAGACCCTGATTCCCACAGCTGCGGATGGACACCAGCCCCACCCCCACATATGCCTCGCTACATTGCAAGTCCAGACAGCAGCCCCGCATAACCAACAGCAGACGCCACCAACCCGCACTACCTATGGAACCACCTGCCCATATCAGACCCTTATACACACGAGCCACAAACTAACCAATGGGGTCAGCCTCCACAATAGTATACCAGTGGAGACACTGCTATCCCTCTTGCTGCAAATGGAGTTGGCAGCCCCCACAATTTCAATCAAGGGAAGCCACACATCCCAATAAATGGACTTACAGCAGAACCTAGCTGACTGTGTCCGGCAGTGTGGCCAGGATGTCACTTGTGTGTCACAGCTGTACCAGGACTGGAATGCCTTCTTGGGCCAGTGGTTTGGTCCTCTGGTTGGCCTAGGACACTACCGCACATTTGAGTTTGATCAAGACCACCCTGGTGTCGTGAGGATGGAGACCTTGCCATGGGACACAAACCCCACCGAGGTAACCATGCTGAGGGCTGGAGTGGCCATAAAGGACATTAGGCTTATCAGAGCCAAGTGATGCCACCTGTTATTACCCCCAAGTGGATTGTCCCTGACGCGGTCACTGTACCTGTACGAGAAGGTGAGGGAATACGTTCGTGACCCCAAGAAAAGGGACAAGGTGTGTCCAAAGCCTTCACAAAGCTCAGAGGCCAACTCTTCCTACACATGCGGTAATGCTTCATCCCATGCAGTAGCAGAAAATGACAAACCAAGACCTTCCTCACTTACCTACTGTTGAGGGTCATAAGTACATGTATGCAGATGACACTCACAGTGAATTGCAAGGTGAAGGCAATAGCTGTGTTTCTGGCAGGAGGAATTTGCAGACCCAGGTCTGAACTAATCCTTGCCTACCAATGCACTGTACATGTATGTGGCAAGAAGTATGCCAGTAGCCAGGCCCCCTGTCCCTGCACAAAAAGAACACTCACAAGCAGCCTGCTGTTCCAGGTGACGAACACGGATTCCAGTGTCGACAAAGGAAGCCAGGGTCCACCCAAGCGCAGGCCGCGAGGCGTACGCTAAAATCTGAAATTGACAGGCCATTTTCCTGTTCGGTGTGTGGCAAGACGTACGGCACCCCAGCCGCACTGTATACTTACAACAAGACCAACAATGGTTCATGACAAATGAACCATATTGTGAGATGCATGCTTTTTGTATAGTTTAAGGTCACCTCTGCAGTGTACACCATACATCTGTGTTGTTAAGGGGTTAACTCTGTATACCATACATCTGTGTCATCAAGGGGTTACCTGTACACCATACATCTGTGTCGTTAAGGGGATACCTCTGTACACCTTATGTATGTGTTGTTAAGGGGTCACCTGTACACCATACACCTGTGTCGTTAAGTCCGGTTACCTCTGTACACTTTGTGTATGTGTTGTTAAGGTATCACCTGTACACCATACATCTGTGTCATCGAGGGGTTACCTGTACACCATACATCTGTGTCGTACCTCTGTATACCTTATTTATGTGTTGTTAAGGGGTCACCTGTACACTTTACATCTGTGTCGTTAAGGGGATACCTCTGTACACCTTTTGTATGTGTTGCTAAGGGGTCACCTGTACACCATACATCTGTGTCGTTAAGGGGTTACCTCTGTACATCTTATGTATGTGTCATTAAGGGGTACACCATACATCTGTGTCGTTAAGGATTTTTTACTTTTCACGTAGTGGTGATGTAATCCATCCGATGCTGTGAAAATCTAAGTCTGGGTACGAGACTAGTAACGACAGTGGTCCCATTTACACCCTGTACTAGTGTCTGCTGTGGGATCAAATCCATGGTCCCATTTACATCCTGTACGTGTGTATTTTGGGGTCAAATCCATGGTCCCATTTACACACTGTACTTGTGATCAAATCCATGGTCCCATTTACACCCTGTACTTGTGTCTGTTGTGGGGTCAAATGCATGATCCCATTTACACCCTGTACCTGAGTCTGTTTTAGGGTCAAATCCATGCTCCCATTTACACCCTGTACTTGTGTCTGTTGTAATGACTCAAATCCATGGTTCTATTTACACCCTGTACGTGTGATCAAATCCATGGTCTCATTTACACCCTGTTCTTGTGTCTGTTGTGGGGTCAATTCATTGGTCCCATTTACACCCTGTACTTGTGTCTGTTGTGGGGTCAAATCCATGGTTCCATTTACACCCTGTACTTGTGTCTGTTGTGGGGTCAATTCATTGGTCCCATTTACACCCTGTACATTTGTCTGTTGTGGGGTCATATCCATGGTCCCATTTACACCCTGTACTTGTATCTGTTGTGGGGTAAAATCCATGGTCCCATTTACACCCTGTTCTTGTGTCTGTTGTGGGGTCAAATCCATGGTTCCATTTACACCCTGTACTTGTGTCTGTTGTGGGGTCAATTCATTGGTCCCATTTACACCCTGTACTTTTGTCTGTTGTGGGGTCAATTCATTGGTCCCATTTACACCCTGTACTTTTGTCTGTTGTGGGATGAAATTCATGGTCTGATTTACACCCTGTACTTGTGATCAAATCCATGTTCCCATTTACACCCTGTACTTGAGTCTGTTGTGGGGTCACATCTTTGATCCCATTTATACCCTGTACTTGAGTCTGTTTTAGGATCAAATCTATTGTCTCATTTACACTCTGTACATGTATGTGTGTCGGTTGTGCGGTCAATGCATTGGTCCCATTTACACCCTGTAATCGCCCAGGGTCCAATCAGGTCAGCTCCCTCTCTGCTAGCGGACAGAACCATTAATGCAAGTTGACTTAATAGCCCCACACTACATATCCAGACAGTTAGCACTAGTGCATGGAGCAATTGCAGGTGGAGTTATCAGACTGTCAGCAAGGGAGCAATCAGGTGCTAAAAAATCCTACAGGGTCATTGGGGGTCCCCACAATAATGCAGCTCTCACACTGCGATAGGAATCGGCACCCCCCACAATATTAGAGGAGCCATCAACTGGATTCACACATGCCCCATTCATCCCCATGGCCCTATCTCCCACTACCTATCCTCCTCTACTGCAAGTTGTATCCGAGGCCCAGGCCATCCCCTACTCAATAGCACTCTCAGTCCCCACACGACCAGCCCTCCCACCCACCCCTAAACACCCCTCTTACATATGGTGTAATCATACTACCAACAGGCCGGAGAGCTGCCAGCTGCCACATTACCAGGGTTGAATGGGGTCGAGACAGCTAGACCTCAGCATGTGGAGTGGAACCTTGAACTGCAGCCAGCCCCAAACACTGGGGCCAGCCACAATGGCCTTCTATCCTAGCCCCACATAGCTCCTCACTGCAAATGCAAATGAAGCCACTACATATGAAACCATTATCCCCCACACTACAAGAGGACTTACTGGTAGGGGAACCATCGTGGAGCTACCAGCCCGCATTGGACAAATGGGGATACCACCACTGGAGCAGCCTCCATTTGTAGAGTGTACATGCCTACGTTTTTCTCTTCACACATTTTGTGTTGTACATGTAGATCTGAACTACTGTAGACATGTAGATCTACGTGTTTTGTGTAAATCTTATCTGGTGTGAAGCCATGTTGTTAGTGGTGAATACGGTTACCTGCCCTATCGGTACTGATTGCGGTGGGTCTGCACCCGTGGTTGGTGTAATAGACAACCAAGGCTTGCAGAGGGCGTTTTGCCTACATGTACTGAGAACTAGTAGCAAAACATGTAAGTGCCATTTTGAATGTCACATAAATTGCATGCACAGTCACAGCTACAATGTGGCACGATGAAGACATCAGAATTCATGATCACACAAGTGAAGTTAGCAGACCCTACACTGTCAGAGATGTCACCAGACATTACCAGTGTAACCCAGTTTCACCTGTGCCCCACGGCCACTATACACTACCCGCGCACATACATTTTTGCAGAAACACCAGCCTAGGGCTAGGTATAACGTAGTTGATGAATCCATTAAATTTGTAGGGTCTATTAACTCCACTTGTGTGGTCATGAATTCTGATGTCTTCATCGTGCCACATTGTAGCTGTGACTGTGCATGCAATTTAAAATGGCACTTCCATATTTTGCTACTCGCGTACAGTACAGTAGACCTATGTAGTTCCCAGTAGGCAAAACGCCCTCTGCAAGCCTTGGTTGTCTATATACACCAACCACGGGTGCAGACCCACCGCAATCAGTACTGATAGGGCAGGTAACCATATTCACCACTAACAGCATGGCTTCACACCAGATAAATTTTACTCTGTACATGTACATGTCTATAGTAGTTCAGATCTACATGTAGATCTACAACACAAAATGTGTGAAGAGAAAAACGTAGGCAGGTACACTCTACAAATGGAGGCTGCTCCAGTGGTGGTATCCCCATTTGTCCAATGCGAGATGGTAGCTCCACGATGGTTCCCCTACCAGTAAGTCCTCTTGTAGTGTGGGGGATAATGGTTTCATAGGTAGTGGCTTCATTTGCATTTGCAGTGAGGAGCTGTGTGGGGCTAGGATAGAAGGCCATTGTGGCTGGCCCCAGTATTTGGGGTCGGCTCCAGTTGAAGGTTCCACTCCACATGCATGCTGAGGTCTAGCTGTCTCCTCTACATTATTCTATCCTTCCATGCATCTCTCTGTACCTAATCCACATTACTCCTACACTTTTGAGTTCTTTGATATGCCCATGCACAGATTGCTAATACACAATACCTGACACCATTCCATAAGAGTGTGCATTCCAATAGGACTATAGTGAATCAATCACTAGACATTGCCTTTTGATTACAAGTTGAGTTAAAAATCGGTAGACATGGGGGTGAGTGTTACGTATGAGTAACTGTTGAGGGCTTATAACACACTAGCATGCATGGCTAACCCTTGTTTCATAGACTAGCACAGGCTTTCTTCCTTTCCTACCCTGTCCCCTCTCAATCCTTCAATCATTCCATGCACCTCTCTGTACCTAATCACTCATGCACTTAAAAATTTGTAGGAGCATTGCTATACCATGCACATACACAAATACCTAATACTCGACAGCAATCCACATACATGTGTGCTTCTAATGAATCGATCACAAGACTATAGACAATTGTCTTTTCATAACAAGTTCAGTTTTTAAAGATCAGAACACATGAGATGTATACGTGATTCAGAGTTATCTGTCAGTGTTACTAACGCTCCAGTATGCATAGCTAAATCACCCTGCTATAACACAGGCTACCTTCTAAAGCTACCCCTTCCTGTCCTACCGTGCAACCTTGTGTGTTTGATGTGTGGGCTGAGGGCCCAGTACCTCTTTTCATTGCTTAACACAGGCTACCTTCTAAACCTACCCCTTCCTGTCCTCTCTCGATCCTTTAACCTTACCATACAATTCTCTGTGTTTGATGTGTGAGTTTTGCTTATGAGAACTACCTGTTGGGGGCCCAGCGTGTCCCCTCTTGATTGTTCAATCCTAACATGGAATTCTCTGTGTTTCATGTGTAAGTGTTGCTTATGAGTACAACCTGTTGAGGGAACCCTCATTTCATGCTTAACACAGGCTTCCTTCTTTCCTACCCCTTCCCCTCTCGATCTTTCAATATCCTATCATGCAACTCACTCACTCACTCCCCCTCCCTCCCTCCCTCCCTCCCTCCCTCCCTCCCTCACTCACTCACTCACTCACTCACTCACTCACTCACTCACTCACTCACTCACTCACTCACTCACTCACTCACTCACTCACTCACTCACTCACTCACTCACTCACTCACTCACTCACTCACTCACTCACTCACTCACTCACTCACTCACTCACTCCCCCTCCCTCCCTCTTTCTGTTATGTGTGCTTTTGGAAAGCATTCTTTCATCACTGAAATATAGCTATGTAATATTCCAGTTACAGTCCATAATTGCCATTGAGTTTTTAGTTCCAAATCTATGATGTTGCTCTCCTGATCATGGCTGGGTTGGTGATAACCAGCTGCAGGTCTTGCAGGGTCATTGACTTGAGAGTTGGGTCACAGCCAAAAAAAAATCTACGGGCATCAGATCGGTACTTCATGCTGGCTACTGCTCTTCATCCTCTTACTCCTATAAACAGTGGGCAGGTGCTCCATCTTCCAAATATTGGTCTTGCAGCATCCAGCATAAATCAAGATCAATTCCTTTTAGCAATGAGTATGCCATGGTCCATGCACCAATATTTAATTAGTTACCTAAACTGTTGGTTTAGGAATGAAAAATTAGCTACACTAAACAATGAGATGCATTATTCATGCACATGGTCCTAGGGTTTACATGTAAATGTATTCAAGAACAAACAGTGCACCCCCTACATTCTGTCTCTCTTATTCAGACCTTGGTCAAACTGTGGATGAAGGCAAATCCACATACTGCAGTCCAGAACAAACTCTACTAGGTGTATGATAGTAATGCTGCCATGTTCATGGGCAGTTTATGTGGTGCATGCATGAAAGGACTGAAGGATTGAGAGGAGTACGGAAGAAAGAGGCCTGGGTTAAGCAATGAAAAGAGGGTTGACTCTACTGGGCCTTCAACAAGTACTAGAACATTCACACATCAAACACAGCGAACTGTATGGAGGATTGAGAGGGGATAGGAAGAGATAGGAAAGAAGGAAGCCTGTACGTGTTAAGCAACCAAAAGAGGGTTACCCATACTGGGCCCTCAACATGAAGTACTCATAAGCAACACTCACACAGCAAACATAGAGAGTTGCATGGTAGGATATTTAAAGATTGAGAGGGGACAGCGAGGAGGAAGAAAGAAGCTCGGGTTAAGCAATGAAAAGAGGGTTACCTACATTGGGCCCTCAACAGGTAGTACTCATAAGCACCACTCACAGAGAATTGCATGGTAGGATATTGAAAGATCGAGAGGGGAAGGGGTAGCAAAGAAGGAAGCATGAAAAGAGGGTTCCCTCAACAGGTGATACTCATAAGCCACACTTACACATCAAACACAGAGAATTCCATGTTAAGATTGAACAATCGTGAGGGGACACGCTGGGCCCCCAACAGGTAGTACTCATAAGCAAAACTCGCACATCGAACACAGAATTGTATGGTAAGATTCAAGGATTCAGAGGGGACAGGAAGGGGTAGGAATGAAGGAAGCCTGTGTTAAGCAATGAAAAGAGTGTTAGCTATTCTGGGCCCTCAACAGGTAGTACTCATAAGCAACACTGAGTGTTAGGATATTTAAAGATCGCGAGGGGAAGGGGTAGGAAAGAAGGTAGCCTAGCTGGGTTAAGCAATGGGTTATTTAGCTATGCATACTGGCATGTTAGTCACTGGCAGATAAATCGCGTATACATCTCATGTGTTCTGATCTTACAGGGTGTAAATGAGACCATGGATTTGATCACAAGTACATGCAGGGTGTAAATAGAACCATGGATTTGATCTCACAACAGACACAAGTTTAGGGTGTAAATGGGACCATAGATTTGACTCTAAAACAGACTCAAGTACAGGGTGTAAATAGGATCATGCATTTGACCCCACAACAGACACAAGTACAGGGTGTAAATGGGACCATGGATTTGACCACACAATAGATACACCTACAGTGTGTAAATGGGACCATGGATTTGACCCCAAAATACACACATACAGGATGTAAATGGGACCATGGATTTGATCCCACAGCAGACGCAAGTACATGATGTAAATGGAACCACTGTCGTTACTAGTCTCGTACCCAGACTTAGATTTTCACAGCATCAGATGGGTTACATCACTACTACGTGAAAAGTAAAAAACCCTTAACGACACAGATGTATGGTGTAAAGGTAACCCCTTAACGACACATACATAAGGTATACAGAGGTACCACACCGATGTATGGTGTACAGGTAACCCCTTAATGACACATACATAAGATGTACAGAGGTAACCCCTTAACGACACAGATGTATGGTGTACAGGTGACCCCTTAACAACACATACATAAGGTGTACAGAGGTAACATTTAACGACACAGATGTATGGTGTACAGGTAACCCCTTGATGACACAGATGTATGGTGTACAGAGGTAACCCCTTAACGACACAGATGTATGGTGTACAGGTAACCCCTTGATGACACAGATGTATGGTGTACAGAGGTAACCCCTTAACGACACAGATGTACAGTGTACAGGTGACCCCTTAACAACACATACATAAGGCATACAGAATTAACCCCTTAACGACACAGATGTATGGTGTACAGGTAACCCCTTAACGACACATACATAAGGTATACAGAGGTACCACACCGATGTATGGTGTACAGGTAACCCCTTGATGACACAGATGTATGGGGTACACACAAGAGGTAACCCCTTAACAACACATACATAAGGTGTATAGAGGTAACCCCTTAACAACACATACATAAGGTGTACAGAGGTAACCCCTTAACGACACAGATGTATGGTGTACAGGTAACCCCTTGATGACACAGATGTATGGTGTACAGAGGTAATCCCTTAACGACACATACATAAGGTTTACAGAGGTATCCCCTTAACGACACAGATGTACAGTGTACAGGTGACCCCTTAACAACACATACA
Organism: Spongilla lacustris; assembly: GCA_949361645.1. Taxonomy (NCBI): domain Eukaryota; kingdom Metazoa; phylum Porifera; class Demospongiae; order Spongillida; family Spongillidae; genus Spongilla; species Spongilla lacustris. The sequence goes on along the minus strand of OX442433.1, from coordinate 2,061,743 downwards.
TAAGGTATACAGAGGTACGACACAGATGTATGGTGTACAGGTAACCGCTTGATGACACAGATGTATGGAACAGGTGATACCTTAACAACACATACACAAAGTGTACAGAGTTAACCCCTTAACAACACAGATGTATGGTGTACACTGTAGAGGTGACCTTAAACTATACAAAAAGCATGCATCTCACAATATGGTTCATTTGTCATGAACCATTGTTGGTCTTGTTGTAAGTATACAGTGCGGCTGGGGTGCCGTACGTCTTGCCACACACCGAACAGGAAAATGGCCTGTCAATTTCAGATTTTAGCGTACGCCTCGCGGCCTGCGCTTGGGTGGACCCTGGCTTCCTTTGTCGACACTGGAATCCGTGTTCGTCACCTGGAACAGCAGGCTGCTTGTGAGTGTTCTTTTTGTGCAGGGACAGGGGGCCTGGCTACTGGCATACTTCTTGCCACATACATGTACAGTGCATTGGTAGGCAAGGATTAGTTCAGACCTGGGTCTGCAAATTCCTCCTGCCAGAAACACAGCTATTGCCTTCACCTTGCAATTCACTGTGAGTGTCATCTGCATACATGTACTTATGACCCTCAACAGTAGGTAAGTGAGGAAGGTCTTGGTTTGTCATTTTCTGCTACTGCATGGGATGAAGCATTACCGCATGTGTAGGAAGAGTTGGCCTCTGAGCTTTGTGAAGGCTTTGGACACACCTTGTCCCTTTTCTTGGGGTCACGAACGTATTCCCTCACCTTCTCGTACAGGTACAGTGACCGCGTCAGGGACAATCCACTTGGGGGTAATAACAGGTGGCATCACTTGGCTCTGATAAGCCTAATGTCCTTTATGGCCACTCCAGCCCTCAGCATGGTTACCTCGGTGGGGTTTGTGTCCCATGGCAAGGTCTCCATCCTCACGACACAAGGGTGGTCTTGATCAAACTCAAATGTGCGGTAGTGTCCTAGGCCAACCAGAGGACCAAACCACTGGCCCAAGAAGGCATTCCAGTCCTGGTACAGCTGTGACACACAAGTGACATCCTGGCCACACTGCCGGACACAGTCAGCTAGGTTCTGCTGTAAGTCCATTTATTGGGATGTGTGGCTTCCCTTGATTGAAATTGTGGGGGCTGCCAACTCCATTTGCAGCAAGAGGGATAGCAGTGTCTCCACTGGTATACTATTGTGGAGGCTGACCCCATTGGTTAGTTTGTGGCTCGTGTGTATAAGGGTCTGATATGGGCAGGTGGTTCCATAGGTAGTGCGGGTTGGTGGCGTCTGCTGTTGGTTATGCGGGGCTGCTGTCTGGACTTGCAATGTAGCGAGGCATATGTGGGGGTGGGGCTGGTGTCCATCCGCAGCTGTGGGAATCAGGGTCTGGGTACGAGACTAGGGCTGCTGGCTCTTAGTCATTTAGGGGCTGCTTACTCCCTACAACCACCATCGTCAGTAGTATAACCGCCGTCACTACCGTTCTCAATCTCCCCACCTCGTCGAATGTATCTTGAATATCGATCGTCGTATCCGTATCGCTCAAACTCGTCCGCCGATTGAAACTCTTGCGAGTGTGTTGTCTTCAGTGGACGTCGCCATATCCGTTATCTACATAGGAGATAACGAATAACAACTGTGACAGGGACGATACATTAAATACTTACCCATCAGATCTAGCTAGCGCAGTATGGGTGTGGCTATAAGTTATCAAAGTCTCGGCCCACAGGAAGTAGTTGCATATTCATGTGCTTTGATGAATGGAAGCGGGCCTCGCACGTCCAACGGCGCGATTCGAGCGGGAAACGTGTACCAACTTTGCGCCGCTGTATCTCCGTAACGGATGACATAAAAATTAACGAACAGAACAAATCGATAGGTATAGGACCTCTCTACCTACAAACCGATTTTGAAGCGATTTCATTACTCCTACCTAAAGTTATGGCGGGTGTGAACCCGGTGGGGTATCGAACATTGCAATACTGGCACGGAGCAAGTGCAAGACTCCAAAATGGATTCTAAAATAGAGAAATGGTGTGGTATGAAGCGTTGAAAATAGGAAGTTGATAGCTTTTACCGTTCAGAAGTTATAGCGATTCAAACATAAGGGAATTTTATAACATTTTATATATATATACGAAGGCTCATTTTGTCGTGAACTGTCCCATATATATAATTATATATATATATATATATATTATTATTATATATATATAATTATATTATAATTATAATTATATATTATATATATTATAATTATAATTATAATTATATATTATCTCTGGACTTATATACCAGCCAAAGTTCGACACTACGCAGCACACTCGCGGAATAATACATCGGTCTGGGAACGCGGCCACAAAGATCGACATAACAAAAAGTGCTTGTTTCAACGCTCGCATACAGTTAGACGGTCTATATGTGTACAAAATCGACGCATCTTACAAAGGTAAGTATATTTGGACTGTTTTCGATGTTAGAAAAGGCTTCAGAAAAAAGTGTACTTTTATTTGTGAAGCGTCCAACCGTTTGACTAAAAACAAATGCAGGTTACAACGAGAAGTACATAGGACGCTAGAAATAGCGCAAACCCTCATGCAGAGAGTTGTACTACTATGTTCTTATGCTTTTGTGGCTAAAAAAGGTCGTCCGACTATAATTTTCTAAAACTTGAGTTCGACAAAATAGCCCAAAAAATCATTCGATTCTCACGGAACCGGTGTTAAAATCGTATCCATAGCGGCTCTTAATTGCCTAGGGAAAAAGTGTACTCTGCAACGCTTCGTGACCGAAAAATATAAAACCACATCACTTTGAAAGCATACAGGTAAGTGTCCACGATAGATATAAGACAGATGACAACGCCAAATGGCTAGGTGATAGTTAAACTATCAAAAAATATGCTTTTCCAGACAATTGGAGGCCTTGCGACTAATTTTTAGAAAGTATGGTTCGACGAAAAAGGTCGTCTAATTTCACGGAACCGGTGTTAATGAACCTTTAATGTATCGACTATTAAATTGTTTCATTACCTTACAACATTCAAGACTTCAATTCAAGCCCTCAATTCCGCCCTTTTTTTTGGTCAATGTAGGTGCGATTCACGCGTGCACGGATAGGGCGCATGAAATTGCTGACGTCTATGGGGCACGTGATTCGTTTCCAATCCCTCTATATATTATATCTCTGGCGTTTGACATCCTCAGACACGGAGACACGCTTTCAAGATAGCGTTTTTTGCTTGCACTATTTGATGGCGAATCAGTTCTTTATGTTTAAGGAGTTGTGAACTGAGGTCCAGTGATGCCGCGGTTTGCCCGTCAACCTTCACAACCGTCAAACTAGGCGATACGGTTGGCTTGACCGCGTCCGTGACCGTCAGGAAAAGTGACTAATTGAATTAGTAACCCTTTTAATAATCGTCAGCATAATTGAGGCAATAACCGTGGACCGCCAAAAATTTTGACGGTAAACAGGAAGAAAATTTATTGGATGACCGAGGACTGGGAACCTGTAGTATTCATACACCCGAAAATAACGCGTGCATGCCAGTGCGCAGTTTCGAAACAAAAATTAGTTTACATGTACCAACTATTGGTCAACCAATTGCAACTGGCGTGTTAATAATGGGTGGAACGAGTCGACCACGAAGTTAACTTCCCTCACATCCAGGATTTTGGGGAGGGGGGGAGGGGGGGGGGGGGGTCTGATAAATATATTCATGGCCCACTGCTCAGCAATTAAATTCGTGACGCAAAGCAAGTACTTGAACTATGATTTAGATCTATAGACCTGCTTTAGGAGGAAAAGAATCTAAGATCCATCGTCCTTTGATCGCTTACTTCCTGCTCAAGTCGATCGATACATGGCAAAATTGAGGATCATGATTTATCTGTGTTACTTGACAAGGTCTCCTTGCCTGACAAAGCACGTCTGCTATCCATTTCTTCGCCACATGCAGCCTCAATCTCCATCTTGAACCTGCTGAGTTTCAGATTGCTGTAAATTGGTGGTTGGGCATTGCTGTTACCAGGCCCGTTGAGAGCCAGGTGGGGGCCCGGGGAAGGACGCTCACGGGGGCCCCCCGGACCCTGTACCGCTTTCGGCCGATTTAACGAGCGGGGGGGGGGTGGGGGGTGCTGTCCGCTTTCGGCCGATTTGACGAGCGGGAGGGGGGGGGGGGGGGGGGGGGTGCTGTCCACTTTCGGCCGATTTAACGAGCGGGGGGGGGGGGGGGGGGGGGTGCTGTCCACTTTCGGCCGATTTAACGAGCGGGGGGGGGGGGGGGGGGGTGCTGTCCATTTTCGGCCGGTGCAACGAGCGGGGGGGGGGGGGGGGGGGTTGCTTGCGTGCAAAAAAAAAAGTCAGTACAGACTAACAGTGGCAGTGAGTGAAAAATTCAGTGCTCGATTGAAAACGAAAGGGTCGTCGCACACAATTGAAAAAAAAAATTTATTCTTAGGGATCGCGGGGCCCCCTTTGTGCCGCGGGGCCCGGGGTAGTGTACCCCCTTACCCCCCCCCCCCTCTCGACGGCACTGGCTGTTACTGATAGTCCTGTTTGCTCCTTTTGCCCATCCCATGCTTTGGACCCTTTAGGCCACCATGCCTAAACATGCAAGCACGGAGGAAATGTGGTGTCGCGGCACAACAGGCTTAGGGATGTCCTCTTAGAATCTTGTCGATGGGCCTGTTTGGGTCCTCAAGTTGAAGCAGGAAGTGGTTTGGGGCATGAAGTGGTTTGGGGCATCAACACAGGGATTACGGAAATCTACATTTAGCAAACTTGTGTATGTATTTGCTAAATGCAGTTCTGTATAAACTTCTGTTCATAAACCCAGTATTGCAGGTACTTTCTACACAAATCCTAAATCAGCTGGAACATTTATTGAAATCGCTTAAAGATTGGTTTGTCCATTTATTATTGAAGGGTCTTTTATTGGTATACTGACTATTGTAAACAGTGGAAATGATTCAGTGGATACATTATGTTCTCTTTACAAGCATCTCCAAGCGCCTACACAGTTAAAAGAAAACAATAGTGCATGTGTACATGTATGTGAAAGTCAACAGGGAGGAAAATCTGATGCATAACACACATGGGGCAATGAATTGCATTTTAATGTGACAGTGAATGTGTAATTTGATTATGCATCCACGGTTATTTACATAGTCACATCAGTTTTTAATTCAAACCCTCTTATTATTCATGCCTTTCAAGTGACATTTCTCTGGCTTCTGGCAGTAAAAGTCTCTGCAACTTTTGTTTGCCTTCAGCTGCAAGAAAATTACTTTCAATACCTTTGTACCACTAGATAGCATTCAATAGACAGCCAGTGCTGAATTCTTGCTTTGTACCTGTATTCTGAATTATTGCAGAATTAGAAAGGGGCAAATGGAGAAATGAGCATGCCAAGTGACATACTGAGAACACTGTCGCATTCAGTGGTACTGAATTATAAAGGGTAGTAAATTATAAATTTTGAAATGATGTAACAGGTACAGATGCAAACACGTTCATTTTAAATATAACCTCATAATCAATTTAACAGGTGTGGATTTAAAAATAAATATTGATTCATATTACCTGGTACCTCTTTCTCGTATAATTCAGGACGCTCCTTTTGATGATAATTGCCCTTCTTTACACTGATTATGGTAGGTCAATCATGCATGTGCATGTATGAGATAGTATAAATGTACAAATTGCAGTATTTAATTCAATTATAAAAGATGTGCATGTATATTAGATTAAGCAGCCTGACTATGTGGCTTAAACTCATGTTTCATGTGACTCTGTTCATGATCAAAATGAAGCCAGTTATATGTTTGCATATCAGAAAGCAATTGTGTCCCTACATGTATGTATTTGAAAGCAACTGTGCAGAATAAAAGAATTGAACGTAATTATAACCAAGTACACTTCAAAATGCATGCAAACATTGCAAAGCATACAAATATTGGTAGACAGTATCCGTTTTAGGCTGCATGAGATCAAAATTTGGCAGGATGAACTTGAACTTTAGTGTTCTTAGGTTCATTGCTAAGACAGTGGGTGCAGATTATTATATTCAACTAATTATGCTGATTGCCTGAGATAGACATGTATTCATAAATGAATAAGAAATTTTTAAAAGTATTTTTAAAATGCTTTTACAGAAGTGCATTGTAAAATGTAAAGTCAATTCATGCATTTGCACTATTTAGTTTTTTAATAAAAGCAATATGAAGATGATGATGCTTTCCTACATTTTTTTTGCAAATGGTGCAAATCAGCATGTACATGTATGAAATTAATGATATCATAGTTTAAATTGAGATGGGATTTGGGGCATAGCAGTGTTTGTGACACTGGAGATGCTACTCCCATCCATCAGACAGCACGCAAATTGCCCTTTTATCAAAAAGAATTGGTGCAGAATATGATTCAGGGGAAGCTACATCAGTGGCGGAGCTTCAGAGACTGAAAGATGCAGGCTTTAAAACAAGGCCAGCTAGTGCCAAAAAGTGTGCAATACATTGTGCCAGAAAAGAGTGTTAAGGCTAATGCCACCAAGATACCACAATTTGTTGCAGTGGTTGAAACGTTTCAGTGAAAGCTAGATGACACAGTGGCTGGACGTTTTTTTAATCCGACCTGACAACCTTGTCCCAGGGTGAAACATAATAACACCGATGCACTATCAAGGCTCCCTTGCAAGTAATGCAGTCTGGCAGCTCATGAACAAGGAACTTCCCATCGAAGATGGCAACTATGACGATGTAAGCCTAACATTAGACTGGACTGCGGCAAATAGTGGGAACAAAAGGAGGGTGCTGATCTCCAGCAAGTTGTATCTTGGTTGTTAAACAATAACATTCCCCCTAGCCTTCCCAGTAGTGGTATTACTGGCTAAAAATTGTGTGGTGCCAGAAGAGTCAGGTGGAATTCATTATTATTACAGGAGGGGGTGTAATCTTCACATGCAGATTGTGGTGCCAAATGTTGGATTTGATATGCTTTGATACAGTATCATGATTCATGCAGTGCATGGTAGCCATTTTGGTACAAGAAAAATGTTAGAGAAAGATTGTAGTTGATTCTACTGGACATGACAACATAATTGCATTGAAAATTGGTGCAAGAACTGCAAAAAATGTGCCTCTATGAAGTTACCTGTAAACTGATATTGCGGGCTGTCCACTAAAAAGAGTGGCTATGGACATGCTAGGACCCTACATGTACAACTAGAGGTACAAGTATGTGCTGGTAGTGGGGGACTATTTTAACAGAGGCATACCCAATACGCATGCACTGCTACTAATGCACATGTATATTATATATTTGTCCACCATCTTGTCAGCGATTTTGGAGTGCCTGATACACTATATTTAATCAGGGTCGTGATTTTGAATCATCCCTGCTGAAGGAAGTATGTCAATTGTTACATGTAGGCATGGTCAAAACTAGTACCACACTGTAACATCCCCACTTGGATGTGTGGAATGATTTAGCCATGCATGCACTACTACATCTCCTCGGCATGGAGAAGGAGCATGAGTGGGACCTTCATTTCCCCATGGTCATACTGGCTTATCAAACTAGTGTGCAAGAGTTTATTGAAGGCACACCCTTTTATTTGATGCTTGGTCATGGGGCTTACATCATGCATACAGCATGTACATGTTCCATGCCCTAGAGCACCTGGAGAATGCCTACCAATAAGTTCGAAAGAGAATGAAACTGAAATATCATGGGCAAAAGGCTCTGTATGATATAACTACACATAGTAAACCATGTGCAGTGGATGATCAGGTATAACTTCATTTTCCAGCAGTTATGACGGGAAAATCACTTAAGCTATTGCCGGGCAGTAGTCATAGCGGATATAGTAAGGCAGAAAGTGAGGTGCTTTTCTTGCTTCAACAGTACTGTAGTTCATTTTGATAGATTCAGTGAAACTATGTGCAGCTCTACCAGTAGCCATGCCTTTGGCTATAGTCCAACAGATGTAGAACCGGGAGCTACATCCATGGGGAAAACTAAAGACCCAACAGACTGTTCAAAACAGGAAGCAGGGAAAAATGGAGGATACCCTTAATAGGTGGACACTGAAGAGAAAACGTGCAGAGAATAATGTAACGAGCCAGTATTAATTGAAGCAGTATGATGTTTGAAATGTGCTACAACAACTTGAGATAGAAGTTTAAAATCCAGCAGTTGCGATGTTCGATCAAAGCCATAAAAAGCCAAAAAGATTTGGGCACAATATATAGTACTAATTCCTGACTTTTGACATGCACACGAACTCTAATCCTCCAGCAGTGGAATAGATAGTGTAGTAAACACCTGTATGTATAAGCCTTGCATGCAATATTGCACATTTCTGGTATTAAAGCTGTTCTTTACACATGCATGCAGTTGTTACAGAGAAGCATGCTAAACTCTTAATTGCATAGTTTTGGAATTTGTACATGTATTTCCAGATGAAAGATGCAGCTTATTTTTTCCATTCCCAGTATCCACCCAACCATTGCCATGCCAGCTCACTGGAGGGACCCGCTGTCCCACAAGGCTTTGTCCTGGCACTCCTGTTAATTACTTCTGTAATGTTACCAGCTATGATGGATATACAGTATGCCATTGGAATACACCTCCAGTGGGAGTTTACAATGCGTCCATACTCACGCTGGCACAAGATGATCTCAATACTTCAAATGCTACGTATGGACCATTCACAGTGACTAACACGCCTCCATTTACAAATATATCATACTATATAATCTCCATCCTCACGGTGGTGATCACATCAGAAATGGATGGTCTAGTGTTGTCATGTTCCAGCCAAAATCTGCTGCAACCTCCATTCACCATAAATCCAGTTGGTAATGTAACCATATCTCTCATTGGTAAGACTGATGTATGCTCTGTATATTACATATACCATTTGGTCACATCTATGGTATCGGATTTGTACGTGCACATGTACAAATTACATTGTTACTTTCCAATCACTATGACAAAGGTATTGTTATACACTACTGTATAACGGTGTGTATATAGACGTTATTGCGTATACGTGTGTATACTGTCTCAATACGCAGTGTTATACACCACTAATTGATGTTATACACTGGTGTATAACAACCCTTTTTACACAGTGAATCTTCCTGCAGTATTAAAAAAAAAATGACTACACTTCAAATTTCAACTGATGATAGTAATAGCTGTTTAGTATAACAATCATGTTTATGACATAATTTGTATGAGTTTAGTGTTATCGGAACCAACGCTAGTAGGTTCTACGTTGGATTTCTCGAATACGATTAACAAAACTGGCCCGATGCCAACCCGACTGATGGTTAGAGACTATCAGTGCGCGCAAAAAATTTGTTCCCTATTTTAATGTTGCAGAATTCCTGCAGGAGTGTGCATATTTTTTTATAGCCCAATCTAATATGATAACCACGGTGCGCGCGTGTATACAATTGCTGCCAATTTTCAGGGCTATATAGCCTATAGGGCCGCTGTATAATATGCTGCTTGTTAATGACCTCCAGATGGATGTTGTAATGGGTCCTGATACGCGCATTTGTGTATTTGTCACAGTAAAGCGAATCTTTCCCAAAATTGATCGTATTTGCATGTGCATGCATGCACTGATTGGCAGTAATTGAAATGTTCCATTTATTTAGCGACGTCGACATCACTTTTCACAATACAATGTAAATAAAGCACATAGAATTGCACTACCTTGTACGGAATAGGGCTGAGTGAATGCAGATATGTGATCTTGTATTCTCTGCGAGGATAAAAATTGATATTCATATATGCATGGAACATGCAATGTCCACCTCCTGGCTTTAAAAAAAAAAATTCAGTATAAAAATTCTACGTTGAGCGGTATATCTTCGTAAAAGATACAACCTTTTTCCTTTCAAATTTTGTATACTTGTTCCCACATCATCTCTGTAGAAATCGGCGATAATTATTGTTCATATGCCATCGCTAACCCAACGGGTTAGAATTCCGCATTTCTCCACGAAACTTTTGAAAAGCATCAAATTTGTAGAGGAGTCCTGTACCTATTGAGCAGATCGCTAATGAGTATATTTCATCGATCTGTTACGGAGATACAGCTCAATAAACGACGTGCACGTTTTCACGCTTGATTCGCGCCAATATGATACATGTATATAATCACCTCCTCCCCGTATACTGTCAGTGAGCGGGACGCCAAATTATAGGTGTGGGAAAACGTGTACGTACCCGCCCAATAGTTGGTTCATCTGTATCTCCGAACAGAACGAATTCTTTATTGCATATTCTGCTACTCAAATGTATATTTATCCTATTTGACTAAGCAACTTGAATGTATTATATATATTTAGCTCCTCCAAGTACTCCAAACATTACATCCCTGGCAAGCCCCTATCAAGACCAACTGATGGTAATTTGGACATCTGTTCCTACTGCTACAAGCTACAATGTCAGTATCATGGATGATTCTAACATATTGTCAACCATTACTATCACCAATGGATCACAACAGCATACCTTTACTGGAGTCATTTATATGTATAAGAGTGACTATACTATCTCAGTGGTGGCCAAAAACTGTGCTGGGGCCAGTAATTCAGCCAAAAAAAAAATCAAGACAGGTAATTCTGCCAATAAAGTTTACACAACAGTTAATCCCGACTGTATCAAGGGGGAAAATAGCAATACAATTTTAAACTTCCAAGTTTATTAATGTTATACTAGTGTTACAGGTTGGACAATTTTGGGCTCTTATTTAGCATACATGGTGCATTAATTCTCTTTTTTTTTTGTCCAGAAATAGATCTAACTGTAAATATTGCTGTGGTTGCAGGAACAGTGTGTTCAATACTAGGCCTATGCTTGGCTATTATCACCATCATCTCAATCTTCTGTTATCTGACAAAAAGGGGGAGCAAGCATGACCTTGCTGCAGGATCTTCTAATCAAGTCCGATATAATGCTAGAAGCAAACAGTCTACTGCAACTTTCTTGGAAACACCTCAACCTCAGTTAGCTGAAAATGGTAATCATGAATGTCCTCGGTATTATGATGCCCAACTTTTTCTTCACCCTGCATGTGCGTGCATGCTTCTTTCCTCCTACAGAGCTTATAATTAGTCCGTATTAGAATTCCTATGTGTACATCTGTGTTTTGAATATAAAATGCACCCGGATGAAATTTATTTCTGCATTTGGTTTTGAAACTCATATATGCAGGAAGAGAGGTCAATATTCACGAATAAATATACATTAGTAATGTGCACGAAAAATTTATGCCATATAACTAACCTGGGGTACAGTGCTTGATTCTTTTGCTCATAATTTAATTAATGTACATTCGCTGCTGGCGTGTTTCCCACCCTTCACCCACCCACCACTCTCTACATGTACATAAACATCTGCATGTGAAAGACTATGCCTCCTTGCCTCTACCACAAATACATTTAGCTCTTTCACGCCCACCTAGCTACTGATCCTCACGCCCATGCTGCATGCAGCATTGGTCTCTGAATGTGCATAATGTACTATATTTACACGTACAGTTACTAAAACTGCTCTTTTATCCAGTGCATTTTGTATATGAAACCATTACTAGCCTTAACAGTACACTAAAATACCCTTCATGCTAGCAAAGCTATTCTATAATACTTGCATCAAAATATGTACTTGACAGGCCCAAAGAGATTTCACTATGATGCAGGCCTGGAGGGTTCTACAGTTTTAACCGGACCACGTATTCCCAAAATAAAAAAGAGGTTCACAATTACAAATGGAACGTTCTATGATGCTTGTGATTTTATATATAATTATAATTATATATATATATATATAGAATCCAGATAGAGTTGAACAACAACGTGCACGTTTTTCCGCTTCATTCGCGCCAATGTTACAATCCTCGCCTGCCGATATATCGAGCAATTCGCCCAAATCATTGGCGCGAATCTAGCGGGAAAATGTGCACGAGTTGGCTTCGTAATGGATGGCATAAAAATTAACGAACACAACAAATCGATAGGTAAAGGATCTCTCTACCTACACACCTAATTTGAAGTCCTCCTACCGAAAGTTATGGCGAGTTTGAACCAGGTGGGGTATCAAACGTTGCAATACTTGCACGGAGTAAGTGCAAGACCCCAAAATAGAGAAATGGTGTCGTATAAAGTGCTAACAATTGGAAGTCAATAGCGCAAAGCTTTCGGAAGTTATATCGATTTGAATTGGATGGCATGCTGTATATATAACTGAAATCACAAGCATCAAAGTCTCATAGAACGTTCCAAATGTACATGCATGTCCCCTGTCCAGTAAACCTTGTAGCGGCACGCATTGATTTCGCCCCACCTGTACTGGGGAGGTGGGGGACAACATCGATAGGTGCATAGCTTAGCTAAATTATGTAGGTCATATGGTGTATGTATAAGGAATGGGGGGACGGGGGGTGGGGGGCGCTAGGGTGCTCAAATTGTATGAGTATATACTAGTGCATTGCATGCAACTACGCGCCTTTGTATGCTTCGTTAGGCCCATGCATGATTTACATGAGTAGGAATAAAAATTCCCATAGTAGTAGACAGTCTAGCTGGAATCCACTGCCTGTCAAAATGATTGTCTCATGTGTTATTCAAGTTAGTGCAAGTAGACAGCTGCTTGTGTCAAATTTGTTCATATAATGTTTATATATACATCACATTATACCATGACGCATGTTTTTGTCTTCCAGACGTGTAGAGAAAAGACAAACCTTGCGCTTTAGTTGTTACATTAACTTGCATGAACAGGCTACACATTTTTTTGATAATGTACATGATCTCTGTTTTCAGAAATACTGAATAAAGAATGCAGTCAGAGACATCTCATGAGTATTGCTCAGTATGGGTTTGATTGGAAGACCATTGGGCGACGGCTAATCAGAGAACAAGATGTAGATGATATTGATAGCGAAGAACGTACCGACGTACTTAAGAGACAGAAGGTGCTGCTGAAGTGGGCAGAGCAGCAAGGAAGTGGTGCTACTTACAAGAAATTGGCAGATGTTCTAAAAAAAGTGGAAAATCATCCCGCAGCTAAGAAGGTGCTGGATCTAGCTTCTCATTAGTTGATGTGCCAATTATAAGTTTCGGAAAAACAATGTCAATACAGAAACAAGAACAAATTACAACTTTTTGTATTTTGTCTATTATAATACTTATATGTAAAATGATATATATACACAGCGGTTCAGCCGTCCAAATACGTGTGACGATTAATTCCCGCCGTCAATACACCCGACGTGCAAACAGCGAAACGTGGGTAGGCAGTCATTGTTTCCTTGGACCGTACGGTAGATATTTGGAGCGTGGGCCGTACGATCAAACCGTCTGCAAAGACACTAAATACACGCAATGAAATTATTTTTCTTGAGTCATAATAATTAGCGGCAAATTAAAGACTTTTTATATTGTGATCACAGTGTAGAGTTTGTGTGCAAATCCACCTACTTCGAGCACCAACTTGCTAACCATGGCTGTGCGATCACTAGTCCTGAAGTTGAAGGAGTTGATATTACATGTACCAACAATGGTATGGCCTCGTATATGTACATATATCGTACTCAATCACTTCTGTTACATGTAGACAGCACATCGGACGTCAGATAAATTGAAAAGTTAGAGTACTGACGTAGTCAGTCCCATAGGCTTTAGCACCAAAGTCGGGCCGAGGCTCACCGTAAGATCGGCAGTGGGCGTGACAGATCTGTACTCTCACGCCGATGTAAGACGGATTACTAGTGCATCAGCACGGGCCCGTACCAGCCACCAGTTTTTGCAGAAAACCTCTAGGAGGTGCCAGAGTCTTTATTTTGTCACAGCCTGGTCAGGTTATTCCAAGACATCTGATTCCGTCAGCACATCTTTACTGCGCGTCATCGTTTGAGTGTCTGCGTGTAGGATTTGAAACAGAAAACATGATTGAAGGCAAGGTAATGGTTGGCTGATGTGTGCTTGGAGTACAAACATCCAAACTTCTCTCTACGCAGTGTTCTCCAATAAGTGCTCACCATCCATCCACGTAGCCCTGCCTGTGAGAGGTGCCATCTCTTCCTTCCCTGGAAGGACTGAAATGATTGTAACAAGGTACGTACTGAGACATTTTTATTCACTCTCCTTACAACTCTGTTTCTTATTCTCATGAGAAAGCATTGAAGTCAAGGTAATGGATGACTGATGTGTGCTTGGAGTACAAACATCCAAACATCTCTCTACGCAGTGTTCTCCAATACGTGCTCCCCCATACTGCGTGTGAGAGGTGCCATCTCTTCCTTCCCTGGAAGGACTCTAATTTGATCAAGTGAATGATTGGAAGGTACGTACTGAGACATTCTTACACACTCTCCTTACACAATGTTTCTCATCCTCATGAGAAAACATTGCCTTGTATTGAAGTCAAGGTAATGGATGACTGATGTGTGCTTGGAGTACAAACATCCAAACATCTCTCTACGCAGTGTTCTCCAATAAGTGCTCCCCCATACTGCGTGTGAGAGGTGCCATCTCTTCCTTCCCTGGAAGGACTCTAATTTGATCAAGTGAATGATTGGAAGGTACGTACTGAGACATTCTTACACACTCTCCTTACACAATGTTTCTCATCCTCATGAGAAAGCGTTGCCTTGTATTGAAGGCAAGGTAATGGATGACTAATGTGTGCTTGGAGTACACACATCCAAACATCTCTCTACGCAGTGTTCTCCAATAAGTGCTCCCCCGTACTGCGTGTGAGAGGTGCCATCTCTTCCTTCCCTGGAAGGACTCTAATTTGAACAAGCGAATGATAGCGACAAGGTACGTACTGAGACATTCTTACACACTCTCCTTACACTCTGTTTCTCATCCTCATGAGAAAGCATTGCCTTGTATTGAAGTCAAGGTAATGGATGACTGATGTGTGCTTGGAGTACAAACATCCAAACATCTCTCTACGCAGTGTTCTCCAATAAGTGCTCCCCATCCATCCACGTAGCAGAGATCTACCCTGCCTGTGAGAGGTGCCATCTCTTCCTTCCCTGGAAGGACTGCAAATGATTGTAACAACTGTCAAGGTACGTACTGAGACATTTTTACACACTCTCCTTACACTCAGTTTCTCATCCTCATAAGAAAGCATTGAAGGCAAGGTTATGGATGACTGATATGTGCTTGGAGTACACACATCCAAACATCTCTCTACGCAGTGTTCTCCAATAAGTGCTCCCCCATACTGCGTGTGAGAGGTGCCATCTCTTCCTTCCCTGGAAGGACTCTAATTTGATCAAGTGGTGAATGATTGTGAGAAGGTACGTACTGAGACATTCTTACACACTCTCCTTACACTCTGTTTCTCATCCTCATGAGAAAGTATTGTCTTGTATTGAAGGCAAGGTAATGGATGACTGATGTGTGCTTGGAGTACAAACATCCAAACATCTCTCTACGCAGTGTTCTCCAATACGTGCTCCCCCATACTGCGTGTGAGAGGTGCCATCTCTTCCTTCCCTGGAAGGACTCTAATTTCATCAAGTGAATGATTGGAAGGTACGTACTGAGACATTCTTACACACTCTCCTTACACAATGTTTCTCATCCTCATGAGAAAGCATTGCCTTGTATTGAAGGCAAGGTAATGGATGACTAATGTGTGCTTGGAGTACACACATCCAAACATCTCTCTACGCAGTGTTCTCCAATAAGTGCTCCTCCGTACTGCGTGTGAGAGATGCCATCTCTTCCTTCCCTGGAAGGACTCTAATTTGAACAAGCGAATGATAGCGACAAGGTACGTACTGACATTCTTACACACTCTGTTTCTCATCCTCATGAGAAAGCATTGTCTTCTATTGAAGGCAAGGTAATGGATGACTGATGTGTGCTTGGAGTACAAACATCCAAACATCTCTCTACGCAGTGTTCTCCAATAAGTGCTCCCCATCCATCCACGTAGCAGAGATCTACCCTGCCTGTGAGAGGTGCCATCTCTTCCTTCCCTGGAAGGGCTGCGAATGATTGTAACAAGGTACATACTGAGACATTTTTACACACTCTCCTTACACTCAGTTTTTCATCCTCATGAGAAAGCATTGAAGGCAAGGTAATGGATGACTGATATGTGCTTGGAGTACACACATCCAAACATCTCTCTATGCAGTGTTCTCCAATAAGTGCTCCCCCATACTGCGTGTGAGAGGTGCCATCTCTTCCTTCCCTGGAAGGACTCTAATTTGATCAAGCGAATAATTGTCTATACAAAGTTTATGTATATGTTTTACATTTATGACCATCTGGTCACGTGTCTAATTACCCGCACAATATGCCCTGGGCGTTTAAACAGTTCTGCAATTTTGCATCCGGTATATAGCAACGTGACTTGACTCACTCAGACTGGCCTCGCAAATGGTAGGATGATTATTTACCTAGCCTTTTATGATATAGACGTACGCGCGTCCTTTCAATTACCGCAATGGACAGTGTTCGAAGAGACAGCAACTCAGTAAGTAACGGTGGATTATTCAATCTTACGGCGATCTCGATTCTGTAAGGTCACCATGAAAGACTAATGCTGCGTGTTTTGAACGAACTAGGCCCTGAACTATATACCTATAACTGACATAGGTAAGGTTTGTTTTTTTTACCCCGTCTCATGCACACTCACACAGTTCTTGATGCAGTTCCGTTACAATTTATACCATCGGAGAAGCTACTTGTGGCTGTTCAGTACTTTATAAGGCAGAAGGCTGTAGCAGCGAAGGTCGTATATGCAGCACAGTTACGTTATTCGAGGTAATGTACATATAGTTTATTTGTTATTGTACATGCACACAGGGATCCTGGGAATTCAAGGCAATTCAAGGGTGCAAGCAGTTGTTTGCACAAGGCAGCATCCCTACCCGAGAAAAGTGAGGAGGTAAGGTTTTATCTTATTGGCAACAATCTCAGATCGTGTATTGCATTATCAGAAACAGAAGACGCGCGGACAGAAACAGGCCTATATAAATGGAGAGGCAATTGACGCACTAAACGGAAGAGAAAATTGTGTGTGTGTGTGTGTGTGTGTGTGTGTGTGTGTGTGTGTGTGTGTGTGTGTGTGTGTTTTGTGTATTTTTCTAATTAGAGATTCACAGAAACTTAAAAGTGTGGCCAAGTTTATTTGCGAGCGAGGCGCGGTGTCAAAATGTATGGCGTCGATCGGCAGGCTGCATGTTCTACCATAGATACGTACGGGGTGGGTTGAAAGCTCGTACAGAGTAGGTAGACGATCAAAACGGGGCCAGGTAAACCATCCAAACAGACCGTACGGGGCCAGGTTGACAGTCGTACTGTGTTGTTAGACGATCCGAACAACTCGTACGGGGTAGGCAGACGAATTATCAGCGTGTGAAAACGTGCGACCAAACGAGCCTCGCTTCCACGGCCGTTTCCTATCGGTCCGCACACGTGTACTGTCATCGTACAACCGGCTAACATCGGATCCAATTGGATCCGTGCGCCAGAACGTGCATGCAGAGGCGAGCCCGGAATCATGCAAGTGAACCGCTGTGAACAGTGCGCTGAAAGCTACCAGACTGTCCTTGTACACTGGTGAGACAATCATGTCGCGCCACTGTTGTTCTGTCAGCATCATTTCTGGGCTGAAAAACAACATCCTTCCGCAACCCTGCATGTATAGTACAATAATAGCATTGCTGTTCGCGTCCCATGCATATGCTGTCGTAGTTCCTCTTCTCGTTAGGGTACGTTTCAATTCGGTCCTTTATTACTACGTAAAGCGTGTAAGGGACTAACTAACTACTGACCTATCTGTTCAACTTCTTCCCGCTCGTTTGTCCAACAGTGTAGGCAGGCACTGCCAGGCAGAAGGACCTCGCGCTTCCAGTTGGCAAAGAAACAAATAAGACTTACATCAAAACAACATGTAATTTATAAAGGCTCAAGTAACTGCTAGCTTGTCAGAAGCACATGTATATGGTACACCCAAGCAACGTGTGACTGTCACGCGGAACGTTCAGATTTGAGCGCCACTGGCCACGATTTTGCCGAGAGATTCTCCAGACCCTACTTCACGTACGCTGCTGTGGCGGGGTCTGGGTACGAGACTAGTGAAAAAGAGGACTTATTTTAAGTGTTCGCGGTTACATGCACGTTTAAATACTTACATGGGCGGCAAATTTTTATTTCGATGGGGGCGGATAATTTACAGTATATATGTACGCAGCCCCACAGCGGAATTCAAATGTTTGTGTGTGTGACCCAACACTAGTTGCATCTGCGGAATGACTTATCGTATATTTCCGTCTTTCTCCGTCTATCTCCGTATATCATATGTACGTTTGTATCGCGATATGACCAAAAAATATCGCGATATATAAAAAATATCTTGATATATCGCGGCAGCCCTGGGCTAGACCCCTGGCCTGACAGGCCGGCTGGCCTTCGGCAACCCTGTATGCAAATAATTAATTATTCATAAGTTTAATTTATTCATAACTGATCGGGCCGAGGGGGGGTCTTTAGACCACAAAGAGACTGCACAAATTAAAACAAAATGCCAAAGACAAGACAGAACAATTAATGTGACAGTTAATGATCAAGTTCCCTGTACTCGTGTCTCTTCACTTGTGGCTCCAACCTTCTTAGGCATCTTCTTAGAAGAATTATCAACAAGGTCCTTGGCTTTGTAGTAGTGTGGGGCGACCTCTAGAAGCCATTGATTCTCAATCTCTACCACCTGTAATAATAAGTAATAGAGGGCAATTTGCAAGAATTTACGACATCTTGAGCCTATTAATAACACGATCAATAACAGATACACTATCACACATGCTTAGAAACTATTCCTTATAGCTATTGACTCTTAAGGTATATATGATCATCATACAGAGATGTACACACATCATATTTATTCAATAGCATAAGTTATTAAATAAATCCACATGATATATGGGGCTAATTACATACGGAGAAATGAGCGGTCACCCAAATTGATCAAAATTAAAGTTTGGAGTTCCTTCTATTCGAGATGCTTGAAAAGTATTTTTTCCTCTCTTTTTGTTGACAAATAATATTCAAGTGTAGTTGAATTGATTTTGTATTAAACATTACTAAACTTGAATCGAGAGTTACGGCAGTAACTCTCATACAGTACCGGCTCGGAAATGTAGAAAGTACAGCGATTCATTGTTTACTTAAGAGTCCCATAATTCGATAACGTGGTCAGAGAGGTAATGGATTCTGGTTGCCTAAGTCAACAGTCCAATTATCATTATATAATATTATGTAACTTTTTCCAACGGTCACGCGTGCTGCCTAGCTGTATGTACATGTACAACACGAATACTCGCGCGCGCGCACGCGCACACACACGCACAAGCACAGTTAAGACCAATACACATGTGTGCTATATATATAACATACATAGCTAAAGTTCGAAGGGTTCAGTGAAGGTGTAAAAGCTGCATACTATACACGTATACACCTGCATGTGAAGTTTATTTATGTCATTGTGAATTCAACAACGAATTAAAGTTGACAGCACATGTAATACAGCTTACCTAGCGCTTCGACGTAAGCAGAGTGAACGGAAAGTGCTCCTTAAATTAGGCTCATGTAGGAAAACGTCGTATTTTTCCTATTTAAGACTTCGTATCTGTTTACCGCTCTGACCACGTTATCGAATTATGGGACTCCTAAGTAAACAATGAATCGCTGTAAAAGTCTACAGTTCCGAGGTGTTGCTTTCTACATTTCCGAGCCGGAACTGTATAGGATTTGTGCCGTATCATGAAATCATTAAAAACCGCGCCCCGCGTATAACTCACGAACCGAGAAACGGATAGGGTAGCTCGTTATTGCTATCGATCCACAATGGAAAGACATGTTTTGTTCAAGTCGCCAGACCGTTTACCTTAAGAGAAGTAGTACTCGTTCCCAGACCGTAATTTGTCCATAGTCGTCGTTGTCGTCGTCTTTATGGGTGAGTATAGAGCAAAGGGACCGAATGTGGAACGCACCCCTATTAAGGAACACTAAATCTCATTAAAAATTTAATCAAGGTTATGGGTTTGCAATGATGGCTCATACGCAAATCAATGAATCTGATTGATCCACTAGTTGTTGGATAAGTATATGAAGTCTAGCGATGATGTTCAATGCTGATAAAATTCTCCACTAGCATTTGGCAAGCTAGGATTGCAGCATTGTGCTCTTTTGCAACCTTCTGATTTCATTATGACTTTCATGCGCTCTAATCAGTGCAGCGTTTTTTTTCTAGAGCTGCTTTTCTTTTGCTCTTCTTTCTCAGCTATCTCTCCCCTCTTCATATCCTTAAATTCATCAATCCATTGTGCTGAAGTCATGCACTGAGCTGAACCTTTCAAATGCTTAAATTGAGTACTACTAGTAGGGATAGCGTTGTCCTATGGATGTAAGCTTTCTCCATCTGAATTATCAGTGGTACTTTCTGAACTTTGAGGAGAGGTCCATTCAGCATGTTGCACCTGCTCAGGATGTACTGCACATGCAGCCACATAGATGGAGTGGTACTGAATTGACAATTTTAGGCATAACTGCAGATCTTCTTCTGTTGTCATTGCAGCAGCCTTGAGATCAACCCGCCTCTTCACCTCTTGTGCCACACCATCCTCAATAAAGCTTACAATCGTGATTTTATCAGAAAGTGCTGTCCCTGACACACCACATGATGCCATGATTGCATCATGGGGTCCAACCATGTCTTCAGGAAGAGCATGCATCTACCCCCACGTAGTGGAGACAGGCCTGTCATTTATCGGCCATAATTAAGCTACCAGAGGATAGACATTTCATTTTTTAGCAAGTAGCATCCGCCCCCCTCCCCAAAGCAAACCCCATACGGTTGAGTGTTTATATAACAACCCTTTGATGTGGTTGTTCCTTATTTGGTACCTTTCCCATACATTGAGGTATGTTTGCCGAAAAGTGAGTTTTCGGTACCAGGATTCATTAAACATTTCCTATGGTTAGTATAGTTGTAATCTACGTTAAATTCTCTATTCGACAGTGTTTAAATTATCTCTCTAGCATGCATAGTTTGTCTGCATCAGTCAAGGGAAGTTGGTTGTTCCTTAATAGGTTCCCTTGCTCTAACTCAAGATAGGAAAGGTTTTAAAGAGCGCCAGTTACACCAATCGTAGAAAAATCTGACAATACATCTTCAGGTATCAGATATATAAATAAAGCATGTTACCAATATACGTAATTTGCAGCTGTTCTCGCGCGCCAAGATATACGTAATCGCTATACATAGTATACATATCGTGGGAGTTTCATTTGTGTTTTTAGTTTTGCTCACCACTTTTTAATAGCTAGCGAAGTTGTTTTTGTCAAAATGCCTTTACGGCTACGAAAGAGGAAAGCTAAGCGACGAGAGGAATACCTCCTAAATCGAGACTATGAGTTTGAGTCCTCCCGAGTTCGGTACGATGCTGATGCTGAACAAAGGCGGACGTCTGCTCGTGATATGTACAAAGCAAATCTGGAGTCGAACCGAGCATCTAAGATGCGACGTTATGAACTGAACTCAGAGGGAAAGCTTGGCACGCGAGTTTCGGAACAGCTGCAAATGTAACATAACTGTGTTGCTAGGCAATAAACATTGGAATTAGGGGATTTTATCGTACAATCGTATTTACTTCTACATTGTACTACATGTACACCTATATACTAGTAGTCACTTATTTAAAAAAATGAATGAAACAAGATATAAAAAACAGAAAGTTAGTGGTATATAGGATATGAAGGCAATGGTGGTGTAAAAAGGAAGGGAACAAGGGATTCCGTGGAGATACAATAATTATTCCAATATTTAGCACTGTATAGAACACGTCACTACAATTATGTTGCTAAATATAGGAATAATTATTGTATCTCCACTGAATCCCTTGTTCCCTTCCTTTTTACACCACCATTGCCTTCTGACAAATCCTATATACAGTGTTGCCGCGATATATCGCGAAAGGCGATATATCGCGATTAAATGTGTATATCGCGAAAGGCGATATATTGCGATTAATCTTTAGTCATATCGCGAAATAAACGTGTACGGCCGTACACAAAGATATACAGAAATAAAATATAGAAACGTGCAGAGAATAAGCATACATTTAGGTATATCAATGAAAATAATTTACTGTTACAGTTAAACCAGTGCAGTTTGAATTTTGCCTTAGAATTATACATTTGCCAATGGAGCATTTCATGCAAGATGCCACGCCCCCACGGGCGCAACCTTTTCTTCTTAAGGAAAATACCTAAGCAAAAATGCATAAGTACTTGCTTGCTGGTTTAGCATATGGTAGGGACGTACATTCCTCCACCACAACAATGGATCATATTTTATGAAATTGATTTCTGCTGACAGGCTGCTTGGGAACATTGTGCAAGCTATCATGTAGCTTAAAATTTTTGTACCATCCAAAGCCTCCCATACGGCAGTTTTGAAGGCTTTGCGATCAACGCTCACGAAATTGTCTGTGGTAGCAAGTACATTTAGCGTAAGTACACGTATACCTGTACCATATCCTTCGAGGTAACCATAACTATTCAACCCAACATTTAATAACCAAGCGATAATTGATCATGAATAATTTAATATATCGCGATATTTATATCGCTCATATCGCGATATATCGCGATATAGACGATTAAGGATGAAGGTTAGTTCGCGGCAACACTGCCTATATACCACTAACTTTCTCAGAGAGAATGTTTTATCGAGAGTTACGTTAGTAACTCTCATATAGGATTTGACCCCGATTATGAATGTCATTAAAAAAACGGGACCCGATTATAACGGGACTCTTATCAATCGGATAGCTTAGCCTTTTGTCATCGTCGAACAAGCAGTCCAAAACGAGCAGTTTCGCGTTTGTTTGATGTCATAAAACCGCGTGGTTGTGGAGAACAAAACGTTTGTTTAAACTCGTACCCAGTCCCACCGTATTTCTCGTTGTTGTTGTTGTTCTTCTTGACCACGCATAACTCGAGATAGGAACACTTCTAAGAAATGAAAATCACACCAATAGCTTCAGAATTCATTGGCATTCTCGCTTCAGTGGTCAAAATGTATCGAGGTTACATTGTATATATCGTGTAATCCAATGTGAACGGTCTGGGCACTACACCTATTAGTGGTAATTAACCTACCCTTCCTTTAACGGCGTAAGGAATGCAATTATTCTTAATTGCGTCACTTCCGGAGTTCATCCTGTGCGCGAGTACTAACACTGTACCAGGTTGTTGATAATTCCATCGCTTCTCCTTCGGCGAAAAGAATGCGATTCCAAGAACGCACGACCGACAGCCAAACATGCTGCTGGAAAAATGCTACCGCAGGGGTAATAGGCTTGGAAAGCTACCAAAACCAATAGGTACGCTCAAATTCAACTGGGTTTGACATTTGGACGGGGATTGACTAGGATTTTTGCCCCAGGGGAATTATTCATGATGTCGCATGGCGCAGAAAATTTTATGCGGGCGTCTCTTCTGCTGCTCCACATAGTATGTGGGGGATTTGAATGGCTAGAATGCCCAAGGGGTTGGGGATTTGAAAACCGCAATCTTCAAATCCCCACCTTCGCCCCATCTGTGCTCGCACTGGGGGGCCGGGACTGGAGTGGGAGACCATTGATAGGTGCATAAACTATAGCAGTAGAGGTCAGAATTCATTGTGTACGTGGGAAAACCTGTCAACCTTGCCCTGTCATCAATATATAAGAGGTCTGCCCAGGTCAATTAACAGTTTTAACATGGCTTCTATTTATACATGTACATGTACAGGTAGGTATTTTGTAGATACATGAGTACATTGCATGTGTTCATTTTCTGTACCTTTTAGCTTCTCCCTGTATGAACCAAACAAAGCATACTGAGGGAATATAAAGGTAGCCTAGTAGCATTCTGTTAAATGGGCTTGTTCAAAATCCACCCATGGTTAGCACAAAAGGTCAGCTGTTTGTGAAGTTAGTGCAGGTGCTTTGCTTAACAAGGCTGCATAGAAAAAAAATAGGTGAATTTCTACATGATATTCGTGCTATATCACAGAACCTTTCTTTTGTGATGCCTCTTACAACCACATAGGGAAGCTTGGTACCCTAATGGTAGGTGTGTGTAATGGCAATCGAGATACCTGCATACCCTTATGTACCCTACTCCTCCCCTTACCTACCACCATGGGCGCCCCCAGCATTTCTGGAAGGGTGGGGCCAGGATAGGGTAAGGGGGCGCCATTTGACAGCCAAATATTACTACGGGGGTGTTGTATGCTTTAGGCCGATTTAGCGGGTGGGGGGAAGGGGGGGAGAGGGAGGGCATGGCCCCCCCTGGGGGCGCCCATGACCTACTCCCTACCCCTAATCCTCCCTTTACCTACTACTACCTCTATCCTCCCCTTACCTACTATTCCCCTGGTGCGTGGAGTGAGGTGACCTCAATGGTCACGTGTGTAATGATGAGGAATTCACTGATACACTAGGGGGTGGGAGAGGTAAATCCCTGAGTGTTATGTAAATTAAAGAGATCTGTGTCAACTCAACTTGTGAACAGTATCCATGTAGATATGTTTCATACTCTGACAGTTATCCACCCCCTACCCATCCCCTGGTTTGCCCCTAATTTGACAAATCCACCCCCTGGTTTATATGTGCCATGTCAAAATAAAACTGCATTTAATGGTGCAGAGGGAAGGCTTTTATTTTTGCCCACCCCCAATACTGTTATATATTCAGAAACCCACCCCCTGTTGCAAACTTGGCCGTAAATCCCTGTCACTGTAATAAGGTGGACACTCCTGTTGCTGTCATGAGTATCAAGAGAGCCAGAGAGAGTAAATGTACTAATACTGAGTATAACATTGTTTATGTACTGAACAATATTATGGTTATGACATGTAGATATACATGATTACTATGTAAATGACATATATACCAAGTTCAGATCGTAGCTGAGTGATCAGTGTTTCTCTATGGTATCATTATTGCAACGTCGGAGGATGGTCCTTTTTGCATTTTAAAATGCAAAGTATTCTCTTTCCACTATTGGGGTATACATGTATACATGTAAGATTAATAGTGATGAAATGTCTGTTGCTAAGTGAATATATTTAGATGTAGCATTGAAAGCAAGAATAAAAAGCAATGAAACAAGTAAATAAAAACATTCTCTATGAGAAAGTTGGTGGTATATAGGATTTGAAGGCAATAGTGGTGTAAAAAGTAGGGAAACAAGGGTTGAATGATAAGGAAAAACGAAATAGTCTTATATTTAGCACATGCGTGAACAATGTATTGTCCTACAATGTGTGCTGGGCTAAATATAGGACTATTTCGTTTTTCCTTATCATTCAACCCTTGTTTCCCTACTTTTACACCACTATTGCCTTCAAATCCTATATACCACCAACTTTCTCATAGAGAATGTTTTTATTTACTTGTATATCTTGTATTACTAAGTAACTAAATACGATAAACCTTAATTCCCATGGAAACATGTTCAGCTGAATACATCCAGCATTAAAAATGTGGGGTTTGTATAGAGAGTTTTGGTTCCAGGAGTCAAAATAGTGGTTCCCATAGACATGTACTCAAAATGTGCTTTTTATGACCTAATTATAATATTCCACTATTTATAAGTCTTGTTTGTGATGAGTTAAACACTAATTCCCAGGTTCCTGGTTCACTGTCCATTGGAGTGTTTCATCATGGTATGGGAGCATTTTTACCACTAAATGCTTTGGTTCCTGGTGATTGGAAAGCCATCAACGTCACTGGTGTTCATAATTCAATGATTGCCATTAAAAATGGCGGTCATGCCATATATGGACTCCGGCTCTGCCTGGGTCATATAAAATTTAGTTAAGTGAGCTAGTTGTCTACCTACATATTTAATAACTTCATGTAATTGATCACATGAGAGGTGTAAAATTCGGGCGGAGGACTGTCCGCCAGATGGAACTCTTCAATGCAAAACGTGTAGAGCACTATTAGCTTCAGAAAGGTTTAATAGTGCCCCGCCAAATACACGAAGGTTAGTTGGGCTTGCCCAACCTTTCGCATTGTCCGACAACGCGAAGGGCGGGCCACGCCCAACTACACGAAGGTCGGACTACGCCCAACTAGCCCGATGCAGTTGTACTTCAGTTTACCTTACCTTACATACTGCTGAACCTAAGCTAAACTAAGCCAAGCTAGATGGGCGTACCCTAAACTAAGCCCAGCTAGACCGGGGAACAGTCGGCTGATCCGCTAACAAATCCAGCTAGACCCGGCCAGATTGGGGGGGAGGGGTAAACTCCGGGTCTAGCTTATTTGTTAGCGGATCGGCCGACTGTTCCCCCGTCTAGCTGGGCTTAGTTTAGCTTAGGTTCAGCAGTGTGTAAGGTAAGTTTACAAATTACAAAATTAGGGAGGGGGGGGGGGTAAACTGAAGTACAACCCCAGATGCTGGGGCTTGCCAGCGGGATAGTAGCCTCGTCCCCAGGCCATTGATTTAAGTTTAGGAAAAATGACGGCCTGGTACTTATTGCCACTATGTTAGTGCACATGTGCTGGCCATTACCTGAAAAACATGTAATTGTATACTTAGCTTGTAAACCTTTCCGTAAGCTAACTCATATCCGGTCTGCCTCGTTAAGGTTTTGTTTATGAATAAAATTAAAAACATTGCACACGTGACGAATTCATACACGCTACGCGTATACGTATACGATGTCAAAGTCTTGTAGGATTTGTGACAGTGTTTTGTCTCGTACACATTGTGTCGCACTTTTTTCAAGGGAATCTTTGGCATCAGATCTTGCAAACAGACTCAGCAAGGTTGCGGATGTCCCAGTGGCTTCTGAGGATGGTTTGTCCAGGTTCATTTGCATACCTTGCAAAAACAAACTTATGTCAGGAGAGTATTTTAGAACAACAGCCAAGGCTACTTACGAAAAGAACAAAGACCCCACTCTCATTGCCTCTGGTAGTAATTCACAAGTCCAGGTCAACCATCAGGGAAACGAGTGGTGAGATAACTAGAACCACACTCCGTTCCACTTGTGGAACAGTGGTGCGGTTCAATTTAAAGTCCAATAAGAACGGTATAAGTTGGAAACAAATCGACTCCCCGTAACCTGTAGGAAACCAAGCGAACACATCTTAACCGTTGTACAAATGAAACAGTGCTCCCTCCTGCTTCGCTTTCAGTACAAAGTTCTGTTGGTTCACACACAGAAGAGAATAGGCCAACGCTTCATGAAATTCTGCCATTGCTTCACGCGGAGCGGTTTACGGAAAGGTTTACAAGCTAAGTATACGATTACGTGTTTGTCAGGTAATGGCCAGCGCATGCGCACTAACATAGTGGCAATAGGTACCAGGCTGTCATTTTTCCTAAACTTAAATTGACGGCCTGGGAACAAGGCTAGTGGGATAGAAAATGTGAGCTAAAATATTACTGTATCATCAATCAGAATCAATTGGCTATTACTAGGCAGGTGAATAAAAGTTTCTAAAATTATTGACGCCAACATGCTTCGTGTACTATAGGCCTACTTGGCGTTGCTGATTGTGGCTATGTGCGTGTAACCCCCTCAGTTTTCGCCCCATTACGCCGCTGAGCTGCAGATGGATTGGCCATGCAACCAGTATCAACTTTATTTCGGCTGACCTGTAGCTGTGTGCGCCACTGTTGAATTTATTATTGAGACTTTCTAAAATCAGTCACATGCAGGCCGTGTCAGTCGAGTCTAGTCAACTGCATCATAGATAGATGGTACTATCCGACGGAAAGGATTGTGGCGTCAAGAAAAGAAGGTAAATTCACATGCTGTTTATGACTAGATTTTCGTGTAGGGTAAAAAAACACGCTATGGCAGGATTATCCCCAAAGAAGAAGCATCATGTGTTTGTCAAAACAGCGTCACGCCTGCTCTATTAAGGTATGCTACATATTGAGGAGATTGACATATTTGTAGAGTAGGTATTTTGCCATATCGATTGAGCAGTATACTAGTAAGCCACGCTAGAAGTGGTGTGTGAATCATAATAGCAGTACAATTACATTTTTTGTTCGCTTGGCCAAGGAAAGGAATAGAAACATGGGCCAGGAGCCATTGTTTTTCACAAATTGTAAACTGTAACTCAGATTGGAGAATGTCCCTGATGTATGGATAGGGTGTGGTGAGGAGGTATGGGGGCCAGAGAGTGGAGTGCTGAGGTATGGTTAGGAGGTGGGGAATACAGTATGTTTTTATACACATGCAAACAGTAGGTCCAGGATAGGGTAGGCCTATATACAGTAGGTCCAGGGTAGGCTATCTATGTAGGTCCAGGGTAGGCCTATATAATATATACAGCATATATAGGTCCAGGGTAGGCCTATGTAGCACAAGAAAAAAATATTTGATGATCCCAGGTTGATAATGACTAGATCAACCTTGAGGGTGAGAAAATCAACTGTGAATGTTGTTAAAAACCTCTTGGGAGGGGGGTAGGCTCTCTGAGTACAGTAGCAGCTTGCACATTGCAACAATTTGCATATCCCACATTAGGAAAATATGCCCCATTCATAGTGATGTTAGGCTAGGTGTTTGTGTACCTAGCGATCCCTATGACCCACCACTAATGAGATTCACCTGGTGATGGAATCTCATTAGAAGGTGGTTTATGTCAACTGTACCCCTCCCAGCAGTTATTAACCCGATACTGCATGAAAATGCGCCTTACCTTCACGTACACGTACGTACCCTTTGGCTCGAAAGAAAACAAAATTACCTGCGCGCCCTTATACATAAAGACTGGCTCTAGATGAGCAGCTGACGACAGATTGGCAGGTTGCAACACCTTGGCTGTTAATGTGAGACAACACAAGTGGCATGATTCAGATACATCAACCAGAACATAAACCCACCTACATATGCATGCACATCTTGTGAATGCGATGTGGCCTGCGTACAATATGAATGAAGGAATTACAGCGCAATACAAACTGTGCCAACAGCACCTCACCAAGCATCATGTTCTACAAGCTTCTCAGATGCCTATCCCCACCTGATGATGCAAGTGCACCTGGACAAACAAAACAACCTTGGTTGAGCAGCTGACCCCTCAGGTTGAGTAGCACAATAACTCATCTTTGTTTTCACAATGAGCACAACATTTTCTGCTGTGCGAGGATGAAAAGCACGACACAAGGAAAAAGGTACACATGCAGTGCATGGAGTGATGGTCTTCTTTATGCGCACACCATCATGCATTTGCAATACGTCGAGATTTGGTATGACAAATGTGTATGGTACCATACAAAATTGTAGCCGCAGCATTACATGTCAAAAATGGGACACCTGAAAATGCTTTCTATTTAGGACAGCTTTGCCAACCATTCATACAGAGCACAGATCAGTTGCGTTCAGGTCTCTGGCTCATTGAGGCAGATGGACGTTGCAGACAAATGTCTGTGGAGTACGATCAGGTTAGAGCTGGCTGCCAGGGGGATCTAAGCTAAATGTAATGCTGCTTCTTTGTATGTGTAGGAACCATAAACACTTGTGCATAGTTCTACAGTACATGTACATGTACATCAACTACAGCACACACAGTACACATATACATTCAGCACACCATTTTCAGCTGTACGAGGATGAAAAGCACGACACAAGAAAAAGGTACAGTGTGTGGATGCTCATGCATCTGCAACATGTCGACGGATATGGTGATTTAGTATGACAAATGTGTACGGTACCATACAAATTGTAGTTGCAGCATTACATGTCAAAAATGGGACACCTGAAAATGCTTTCTATTTAGGACAGCTTTGCCAACCATTCATACAGAGCACAGATCAATTGCGTTCAGGTCTCTGGCTCATTGAGGCAGATGGACATTGCAGACAAATGTCTATGGAGTACGATCAGGTTAGGCTGGCTGCCAGGGGGATCTAAGCTACATGTAATGCTGCTTCTTTGTATGTGTAGGAACCATACACACTTGTGCATAGTTCTACGTGTACATCAACTAAAAATCTAAAGCAGTACAGTACATGTATACACACGTTTAGCCATATTGTACGCATGCATGACATTCAAATGTACGATCATACGTCGCGAGGGCTTCTTCATACTTACCCCCATATTGGCTGTAACGAGGCCCTTACCCCCTTGGCTTCATAGTGTCTCATCTAACCGCATGTAGGCAAAGCCACGAACACGTTGCTATGCATCAGTGTTTAAATCTTCACCGGAACTAAATGTAATCGGCATAACCACAGTCACGTAGCTCCGAGGTCATACTAGTATTGACGATAGGTCTATGGCGACCACGTGCACTACAGTGTGAAAACAATCATACCTCATAGTTTCACACGTATGCTTACAAAGTGAGGCTACTTGTACGCAGTATGATGTAGATACTGCCTGTGTACTTTCTGCCGCTTAAAAGGTGCTCATTCATTAGAACGTGTGTCCACAATTCTAATGAATGAGCACCTTTAATTGGAATCTATAGCGGCAGAAAGTACACAGGCAGTATCTACATCACACTGCGTACAAGTAGCCTCACTTTGTAAGCATACGTGTGAAACTATGAGTATGAGGTAAGTGAACGATTGTTTTCATACTGTAGTGCACGTGGTCGCCATAGGCCTATCATCAATATGACCTCGGAGCTACGTGACTGGTTATGCCAATTACATTTAGTTCCGGTGAAGATTTAAACACTGGTGCACAGCAACGTATTCGTGGCTTTGCCTACACGCGGTTAGATGAGACACTATGAGGGTAAGTATGAAGCAGCCCTCGCGACGTATGATCGTACATTTGAATGTCATGCATGCGTGCAATATGGCTAAACGTGTGTATACATGTACTGTACTGCTTTAGATTTTTAGTTGATGTACACGTAGAGCTATGCACAAGTGTGTATGGTTCCTACACATACAAAGAAGCAGCATTACATGTAGCTTAGATTCCCGTGGCAGCCAGCTTAACCTGATGGTACTCCATAGTCATTTGTCTGCAATGTCCATCTGCCTCAATGAGCCAGAGACCTGAACACAATTGATCTGTGCTCTGTATGAATGGTTGGCAAAGCTGTCCTAAATAGAAAGCATTTTCAGGTGTCCCATTTTTGACATGTAATGCTGCAACTACAATTTGTATGGTACCGTACACATTTGTCATACTAAATCACCATATCCGTCGACATGTTGCAGATGCATGAGCATCCACACACTGTACCTTTTTCTTGTGTCGTGCTTTTCATCCTCGTACAGCTGAAAATGGTGTGCTGAATGTATATGTGTACTGTGTGTGCTGTAGTTGATGTACATGTACATGTACTGTAGAACTATGCACAAGTGTTTATGGTTCCTACACATACAAAGAAGCAGCATTACATTTAGCTTAGATCCCCCTGGCAGCCAGCTCTAACCTGATCGTACTCCACAGACATTTGTCTGCAACGTCCATCTGCCTCAATGAGCCAGAGACCTGAACGCAACTGATCTGTGCTCTGTATGAATGGTTGGCAAAGCTGTCCTAAATAGAAAGCATTTTCAGGTGTCCCATTTTTGACATGTAATGCTGCGGCTACAATTTTGTATGGTACCATACACATTTGTCATACCAAATCTCGACGTATTGCAAATGCATGATGGTGTGCGCATAAAGAAGACCATCACTCCATACACTGCATGTGTACCTTTTTCCTTGTGTCGTGCTTTTCATCCTCGCACAGCAGAAAATGTGCTCATTGTGAAAACAAAGATGAGTTATTGTGCTACTCAACCTGAGGGGTCAGCTGCTCAACCAAGGTTGTTTTGTTTGTCCAGGTGCACTTGCATCATCAGGTGGGGATAGGCATCTGAGAAGCTTGTAGAACATGATGCTTGGTGAGGTGCTGTTGGCACAGTTTGTATTGCGCTGTAATTCCTTCATTCATATTGTACGCAGGCCACATCGCATTCACAAGATGTGCATGCATATGTAGGTGGGTTTATGTTCTGGTTGATGTATCTGAATCATGCCACTTGTGTTGTCTCACATTAACAGCCAAGGTGTTGCAACCTGCCAATCTGTCGTCAGCTGCTCATCTAGAGCCAGTCTTTATGTATAAGGGCGTGCAGGTAATTTTGTTTTCTTTCAAGCCAAAGGGTACGTACGTGTACGTGAAGGTAAGGCGCATTTTCATGCAGTATCGGGTTAATAACTGCTGGGAGGGGTACAGTTGACATAAACCACCTTCTAATGAGATTCCATCACCAGGTGAATCTCATTAGTGGTGGGTCATAGGGATCGCTAGGTACACAAACACCTAGCACTATGAATGGGATATGCAAATTGTTGCTATGTGTGAGCTGCTACTGTAGGTCCAAGAAATTTGATTATTTCATTAGAAGGACAAAGGTTGATTTGTTCATTGTGTGCTATGTAAACTTCCACTGGTGTAGTCCTAGGGTAGACTTTCATAGGTACATGTACATGTAGGTCCAGTGTCAGGTCCAGAGTAGGCCAATACACAGTAGGTCCAGGGTAGGCCTATATAAGTAGGTCCATGTACAACTACCCAAGACATTTGATTATATCATTATAAGGACAAAGGTTGATTTGTTCATTGTGCATGTGCTATGTAAACTTCCACTGGTAGGCCTAATCTATGCCTACATAAGTACTTGTATGTAGCATATTGGAAGATCCCAGGTACTACATCAACCTTGAGTGTGAGAAAATCAACTGTGTTATATAGGTACATGTAGGTCCATGCAGTGTCCAGGGTACATGTAGGTCCAGGGTAGGCTAACTATATAAGTAGGTCCAGGCTAGGCATATGTACAGGTAGGCCTATATACAGTAGGTCCAGGGTAGGCCTATGTATATGTACAAGAAATTTGATTGTTTCATTATAAGGAGAAAGGTTATTGTGTGCTACATGTACATGTATGTAAACTTCGTCTAGACCTTGCAATGGGGGTTTTGGTAAATTTAAATTTTGTAAGGAATGTAGTGAAGAGCTGAAATTTATTTTAAGGGTTACTACCTACAACCTGTACATGTACATGCATGTGTTTGAAGTAAGGCTGTCTGAATATATGTGCATGCACAAGTCTGATACAAGTCGTTTGTTTTTCTTTACATCAGCATTTCACCCCACATTACTATAACATTGACCAATAATTTAACTG
Organism: Spongilla lacustris; assembly: GCA_949361645.1. NCBI lineage: Eukaryota > Metazoa > Porifera > Demospongiae > Spongillida > Spongillidae > Spongilla > Spongilla lacustris. The sequence continues at coordinate 2,028,532 of OX442433.1, read as the reverse complement.
TCTGTTGTTAATTTATACACTTGCTTGTGGAACACCCTGTACACATGGGGATGAACAAGTACAATGTAAGATTCTGGATATGGCTTTCATCATAAACAATGGGGAAAGTTTAAATACACGTAGCTAGCCAGAAATCATGTACAGTATATGCAAAAGTCAAAAGATGAATGCTCATAAACAAAGTTCGTATCACTACTTAGGGAGATGCTAAGTGAGGCAGGCTAGAAGCCAGACACAGTTTCTGTGTGAGAGCAGCTGTGAGAAGTCATAACAGCAGTGATCCAGACCCTTAAGATGTCACAGAACTAACTTATCAACAAAGTACATGTATGACCTGTGCCACATTTAACTTTTTTTTATGTTAAGAAATACTGCTACATGTACACATGTACAATAGACTCACCTGTCTCATGTATTCTTTGGTAGTGAAAACTAACTCATGATACACTACCCACTTTGGAAGCTCCTGAAACAAGCTGCTTTGAGGGTGTATATGCACAGTCTGTAATTGAAGGGTTGGATGATATATGCATGATGTAGCATAATGAACAACACAGTTACATGTAGAATTGTACCTGCTCAAACAATTTTAGCAATGCTGAATTACGCCATTTCAACTCATCTGAGCTGCCAAAATACCCAGTTTTGCCAGAGTTTCTCCGCTCTTTAATTTAAACCACCAGAGTTTGCAAAACTCCAGTCATACAATTTTACTGTAAGGCTTACGCTCTTAAATACATTTATCTGAATCAAACTTAGGCAATGAATATACATATTGCACGATTTGTTGTATACATGTAGCTTTTCTATTGGTCAATGCGGAATTGATCATTGTCGAAGGCCTGTTCAATCATCAATCATCTCATCATAACAATACAATTAAAGAAACCTGGGATATTTTGGTGCACCACTTGATGGCATCGAAACACTTACACATGTATCCATCAGTACTGAAGGTACATGCATCTTGACAAGTACATGCACATGTAGTACTGCCCAAGACTGAAGGTGGCCGCACATGAACAAGCTACTTAAGATTAATGTCTATTGTCCTGAATGACCACCCGGGGGGTACAATTGGACACCTGGGTGGACAGCAAAAAAGTTTTTGCCGTTCGATCATGGAAGGGACCTGGCTGCATTTAAGGGTAGTGGCTTACAGAACAAGTCTTTTCAGGATCGGGCTGAGATACATGTAGGTAAGGCTTAAATCCATTCAGTATTCGTAAAATGACCCGTGCTAGCGAACCTATCAATTACGCTCTGACCGATCCGCACGGACCGCAATGGATAGGTCCACTAGCACAGCTCGTTCTACATATACATGTACCAAAAAGATATAAGCCTTGCTTATCTCGGCCCAATCCTGAAAAGACTTGTACTATAAGCCAGTACTGTTAAATGCCACTAGGTCCCTTCCGTGACCAAACGGCAATAACTTTTTGCTGTCCACCCGGGTATACAACTGTACCCCCCGGGTGGACATTCAGGACAATAGACATTAAAACTCTGCTCTATTTGTGTTTTTACACAAGATTCACAAGAATAAGCAGTTGTAATTTTTAGTAGCTAATTTATAATGTACATTGCTTACATCTTCTGTGCGCAGCCACCTTCAGATAGAAAGGTGAACCGTCAAGCTCCACATACATGTAGATGCCAGTACACACGGCACAGAATCCTCTTTTGGTCCACTTATTTACATGTATCTTGTTAATTACATGTACATGTATACTATATTTACTGGGTGTCCCAGTCTACATTATGAGGTTGCAATGTACAGTTGTATGTACTGTTGGAACAACATACACATGTACACTGTGTTACTAAATACATGTACATGTGTACATAGAAGAGTGTCCAATTTCAAGGAATTTTAAAAATGAAATTTCATTCGAGGAATGTACATGTAAACTGACACAAATAGAATCACTAACACTGGCCAGACACATCACACCAGTACACAACATGATATAAATAAATGGTGGGCACAGACCTGCTGGTGTTTCACAGTCTTGTATACACCTCCTTTTGACAGGGAGACGGTGTGATAGAAGTATCCAGCAGTGACAGCCTGCAAAGCCAACACATCCATCAATGAACCCACATGTGTACTGTCTGACCTTCCTGATAGCCACACTATCCAGTATGTTTGACTTAACATCTATCTCTACTCGTTCCATCAGTCCCTCCAGCTGGTCCCTGATATCCCGTGCTCTCTTCATGGACCTAAATGTAAGTAGGGAAAAAATAAACACAGATCACATACTGCGCATTGAATATAACATCCAAGTGTACATGTACATGTACCTGTGCTGTATGAAGTTATCAAAGCACCATTGAGTGGAGTAGTCAGTTTGGACCCACTGTGAGGGAAGGTATGACAGCCTGCATACAGTGGTATATGTCCAGGTACATGTACAAGTACACGCAACAACCTATGTTTTAATACAGTACAGTGTATGATATAATCTATAAACAACACGTAAATCTCTTAAAGCATACGTGTACATGTACGTTGTACTTGTGCATACAGACATTGTTATGATGCACAGTGATACATGTATATTCATGCAAAGATACAATGTACATTGTACATGTACCTGCACACCTGACATTTATACATATACACAGTTTTATGTGAGCAGCTAAAAATCTCAAAGATATTGGGAACATGACACAACACACAATATCAACCTCATTGTAGACATTCAGAAGAGTAAGGTGATCTCCGCCTGGCCGAAAGAAGTTGGCACGAGCATTATCTGCAAACACAAGTCTGTCCTGTAGAGTGAAAACATACATTGTATCCCACGCTCTACTGTATATGTATGTAGTTTGGCATACCATGTACATGTACATACATGTACATGTACATGTATATGTATACAAAGAGAAACCTGGACAAAAAGAAGTGCAAAGAATAATTACCTTTGGCCTGTAGAATATGGCGTTGTTAACTGAAAGCATGGCTGTGATGGTCAAAATCTCTTCACTGCAACTGTAACTGTGATCAGATTTCGCATGTAAAAAAATTATCTGCATGGCATGTTCACTTACGTCTCCGATGCTATCAACATTTTCGACATCATTGGATCCACAGGAAACTCTGCCATTCTTCGGCCAAGCTGTGGAGACGTGGCAGCCAAACAGATAAATGGATTGAATACCAGATGTCAAATACCACTTCCAAAGTCTTATAATTATAAAGCAGATTACATTGAGTAATTTAACATTCACAATATACATGTAGCCACGGCTACACACATGTGCATTTACATGTAGACTGCAGGGCAACCCTAGTCTCATGTCTGGGTAACTAGGTCTAAATAATAAAGGGTCTAGTGATATCACATGGTGGAAATGGTGACACCACTAATAGGACTACAGGTACATGTATATGTACATGTATTTGCTACGGAGCGTATTGATCCCGTGTTGGAGTGCTGTGACTGACATTAGAGACGAGAGGAGGTACGTGTACATGTACATGGGGAGGAGAAACATAGAGGACGCCAGTATATCACATCAGGTCCTCTCTGAAGTGGCTGAGTATAACTTTGTTGGCAGACGTGCATCATTGCATGGGGGTTGTTAATTAACTGCCATTTTAATGCTAAATTGAATTCAATAACTACAGTACATGTACATGTAGATCACCCTAATTAAAGTATGTACATGTACAGTCACTGGTCATCTAGATCCTAGATCTAGACAATTAAAAATTATAAAGGTCTAATACAACCCGACTAGTCTAAGTAACCCTTATTTCAAACAATCAGCTGTATATGTATATGCACATTATATGCAGCAGTGATATCTACATACATCGTACATGCGCATATGATTGTCACATATACACTGCTGACCTTGGTGAGTTCTCCCATGTGATTGAGGGCCCCTAAGGCATACAGCTGTTCCAGTGCAAGAATGAGGGTTTCAGCAGGGGGAGGATCCATGAAGTCAAAATGGATGAGGTCATTGATGCCAAGACTCTTTAGCAGCAATACTACATTACCCAAGTTTGTCCTTTGAATCTGTGAAAGAGGTCAAGTCATTCCCCCATGCACATACATGTACATATACATGTAGGTAAACTATTAATCAAACATTGATAGATCTATTAATTTCCAATCAAACAAATTAAATGAATTTGGAACACCTTGACAAAAGTAACTACATGTAGCTTCATATGTATTTTATTAATTCAAGACAGTATGACCAGTAATTAAATTATATACATGTACATAGGACAATTAAAAACTGCAAGCAACCATTAATTAACATTCCATTTGGAAGTATTATACAAGTTGCAAATCTTGTTTCTTTGACTTTTGACTTTTGATGAATTGATCCCTTTAATTTCCCCAGCATGTCTTCTTTTGTTGTTAAATTGTAATTGACTGCAGTTTATTTTCCTTGATTGTGGAACACCCAGTATACATGTACATGTACATGTATATCGCAAACAGATTCTACTAGGCTAACAGCTAATGTACATACACATGTACATGTATATGTAACCTTTACAAGTACTCCATTATAGGAGCCCTTACGGATGGTACAAGTACTCTCATTAGGGATTGGTACATGTACATTGTACATGTGCGAGTACTTTCATTATACAACTAACCTCTGGGATGGTACTCTCTTCCATTTCATTGTGAAAGGCCCATGCAGTGAACAGTCTGAAACACTTCCCTGCTGCTACTCTACCAGCTCGCCCAGCTCGCTGATTGGATGAAGCCTTCAGGAAACACAAATATAAAATTAAATACAATACACATACATGTACATGTACAATGCATATTAGCACAGGTACACTGTACACAGTTGTATGTGCTGAATACACATGTAAGTGATTTGACTATTCATGTTTTTAAAAACAACAATGTAGTACATGTACACTGTAGTTACTTAAGAAATGATGAATGTGAAATTAAAACACATACACATGTACAGGTGTACATATTACTGATGTAGTAGTATATGCTAAATAAGTAATTTGACTTTTCATGCTTACATATCTCATTATTACATGTATATGCACATACCCATAGTATTTAGCTGAGAGCACATGTAAAGCATTGTACAAGTTTGTCATAAATAGCTTAGATGCACTCTGTCACCTCACCTTAGAGCACGGCACAACCACCAAGGACTCCATACCCGTCCTCGGGTTGTAGCTCTTCTGTTTGCAAAAGCCTGGGTCTATGACGTAAATAATCCCATCGATGGTGAGTGATGTCTCTGCTATGTTAGTAGCCAACACAACCTGTGTGTGTGTATTGCAACAAAAGAATCAAAATCCAAATACGATAACATTGCAAACACACCCACACCCACCCACACCCACACACACACACAAACATACACACACACACACATGCATACAAGTTAGTCGTGAACACACCTTTCTGGCACCTGGTGGAGTTGGTTCAAAAATCTTTGCCTGCATGTCAGATGGAAGTGTGGAGTAAATTGGCAACAGTATTAATTCTCCAATCTTTGATCCCAGCTTGGATGTTCGCTCCTAAATCGAACAAGCAGAACAGCTTAAACAAACACAACCTACACAATGTAAGTACTCTGAGTATACATTACATGTATGTAAGTCTATCTCTAACCTTCAACATCTCATAAGCAGTCTCAATTTCCTCTTGACCAGTTAGAAAAACCTGTGTGCAGTGTACATGTATATATAATTAACATACAAACTGTACAGTGTAATAATAATGTACACAGCAATTGCACAGTATCAAAACATGTACATACATGTACATGTACATGTACTACAAGTATGTCTCCACTAATATCACACAAGGGTCATGTGATACATGTACATGTTGCACATGCACATGCAATAATACATATACACATGTACATGTGTACATAGATTGTAATACTATTGTGCAGTGTTCACATACAGTACCAAAGTTACAGTACTATGAAATTGCTTTGTGTACATGTACAGTGTACTTGTGCACAGCATAAATGAGTTGTGTTTATAATACATGTAGATTACGTTTAATACTGGTAGCACATTAACACTAACACTAGCTTTTGCACTTTCTGCAGATCATCATGGTATTGTGCACACACACATTGTACATGTACATTGGTGCATACATCTGTGCTCCTACTCACCAGGATATCTCCCCGAGGTTGGGTGAGGTGGATCTGAAGGACAGACACCACTGCTGCATCCAGATAGTCAGCCTCTGGTGCCTACAGAGAGAGAGACACCGCGCCATGTAAGATGACAAAAGAAGCCCCTTACAAAGAAGGTCCCTAACCTTGGTATAGAATATGTCAACAGGAAAACGACGTCCTGGTATTCTGAAGATCGGGGCATCATCAAAGAACTGAAGGCACAAAATAAAAATACACAACGGCAAGGTGGAATGTACACATGTACATGTTATAGGGGAAGGCAAGAACCATTCATACACAGTTCAGGTGCCTATATGTGCATACTGCTTACTGCTGAGAATTTGTCGGAGTCCAGAGTGGCACTGGAAATCAACAATTTCAACTCCGGTCGAAACCTGGCGATGTCCTTGACAAGACCGAACAGGATGTCTGTGTGCAGCGTTCTCTCATGTGCTTCATCGACCATCACCACACTATGAAAGGTTACATCGACAACATTTGGCTCAAACAATAGCCTTTCTCGCTCCATGCCCATCTTTTACAAGAGTAATTAAATGTACATGTACATGTGTAAGCAATGCCCCACATGTTTTAATACAATGTATACAGTATTTATACTAAGCACACCACATGTACATGTACTTACAACCCACCTGACTTCAAGTGTACATGTGAGTGCACACACAAAGTATCCACTTCTACCCTATCCAGCAACCATCTTCATGCAAAAAACAATGTACATGTATATGTACATGTACAACCTAATCTGTCAGCATTTCAAAAGATACGTGCATGTTGATAGTATGAGATGCTAACCTGTATGCCTGCATGTCTGGTTCGCTGAGGAACTCTCTTAGCAGCATCCCATCAGTCAGGTACTTGACTATGGTCCTCTCTGAAGTGCAGTCTTCAAATCTGATACTGTAGCCAACCTATGAAGGCAAGATACAGTTCAACAAATCTGAGGATATACCCCAGTACAGCGAAGTGTAATGTTGTGCCAATGGATAGTTACATGTAGGTGTACTATTGGTACATGTACATGTACCTTGCAATACTACCTTACATGTACATTGCACAAATGCATATGCAGCTCCCCCCCCCCCCCCCCCACACACACACACAGTTAAAATAAATTCTGGATGGCTAAATATGGATGGCTAAAAATAGTTTTTGTATAGTAGTATCTTCGACCCCCTTAATGGAAACTGTGCTGTTCAAGCAACATGGAAACGACCAGTATAGAGTACATAAATGTGCGTGTACATGTATATGCGTAGATAACTAACCACTCACCTCATTACCAAGCTTGACGCCCATCTCCTGGGACACACGTGCAGATACACTCATGGCTGCCACCCTGCGAGGCTGGGTACAGGCTATCTTCTTGTCATTCTTACAGTAACCCTGGGAAGGAAGGGGGCAAGATAAGGAGGGATACTACATGTACATGTACAAACTTATACATGTACCAGTTTTGAGGTGTGCTGGTCATATGGATACATGTATGTACATTGCTAGATTGTACACGTGTACATGTATATACATGTATATGAATATGTACATTGCTAGATTGTACACGTGTATACAAATGTGTGCCTCGATCAAGAAAAATTATGTATATAACTTGACCACAAACAGTTAATTAACCAATAATTGTTGCTAAATGCTCTAATAATGCGGGCTTAAATTTTGATGTAAACAAACTAAATATTAATTTAATCAAAGAAATTAAATTAACAAAAACGAATTAATACTTCCGAATAACACCTAATCAAAAACATATCATCATTGTAGAGGCATCCAAAAGTTCCAACATTTTCTTGACTTTTAATAACTTGCCTAAATTCAAAGCACTTAATCAAGACACAATGGCCCCTAAATCAAGTACATTGCGAAAATCTAAAATCAAGATTTCAATTTTGAATAACTTCTAAACGGAAGTAGTTCATACAATTTGCAGCTTTTAACTACATGTAACCACCACCCTACATTTACATGTACATGTATTACAATTAATAATTGAAATGAATAGGGTCTTGAGACTTTATCAATATTAATTAACCATTAAAGATTATATTAAAACTTTCACCAGCACGTCGTCTTTTGCTGTTAGAACTTTTTACAACAATTACCAGTTAATTAACTGCTTGTGGTTAATTTATAAACAATTGAGGAACACCCTGTATGTACATGTACATGTATAGAAAATTAACTGGCATTGATGTGCTGTTTTAAAGCCCATGGAACTTACTGCTTCAAAGAGGTACTGCGGGATCTGAGTGGTCTTGCCAGAGCCAGTCTCCCCTTCAATGATTAGCACCTAGCCCAAATGTTCATTAAAGTACAACATACTGGTGCACATACACATGTACATGTACATGTAGTACTAATACAGCAGTACAGAGACATACACAGAAGAGCTACATGTACATGTATATTACACCAGAAATTTCACTGCACAAAATGGTACAAGTGGTGGGCTGTTATCAAATACATGTAACCAGGACTCAGAACTAATAAAACACAGCTATAGCGCGCATTGTGCTAATGACTGCCAACAAAAGATTTACATTATCATGTACATGTACATGTACATGTAACTACATGTTAAGTGTGCACATGTGTGTTTGTGTGTGTGTGTGTGTGTGTGTGTGCGCATGTGTGTGTGTGTGTGTGCGTGTGCATGCAAAACTCTGGTACATGTATTATAAACTAGTGCATAGTGAAAAAGGAGTGTACATGTACATGTATAAATAATTAGGCCATACCTGATGTTCTTCAATGGCCTTCAACAAAGCATCCCTGTATGCATAGATAGGTAGGCTCTTCCTTGTCTGCAAAGCAGTCATGTGACCAGGGGACACAAAAATGTACATTGTGAAATAAATACACTGTAACTACATGTAAACATTTGAATATGTATCAAATATTTTCTTCCTTTCAAAACAGAGGGTGTAATTTCTAAAGTAGGGTACATGAACATGTAAATAAATGCAAGTATAAGTACATAGATTTTAAAATGTAATTACATGCACATATGTACATGTACCATGTACAATGTTGTACAGTACATGGTACATGTACATGTAGAAACACTACACGAATACAATGTATATGCCGTTGTACAGTGGAACTTATGTAGATGCAGATAAGAACAACAAAGCAAGCGGAGTGGAAGTACATGTACATGCATCCCACTGTACACTGTACAGTGTATATTTACATGTTCATACACATGTAGAACTTTAATGCTCCCACTGTGCAATGAAGCACCATACATGTGCCATGGGAGGGCCCAAGAAATATGTATGTAGTGGCAACACTATACAGTGGAAGCAATATACAGTACACCCACCTCAGCAAGGGTCATTTTTCGAACTTCTTCTTCAGAGGGACGATCCTCCTATGAACACATACAAGTACATGTACAGCAAGTGATGGACACCACCAACAAGAGTGCATCACTCACCATGTCATTTCTGTTACCAGCCACTGTCTCCGTCATAACGAAGGCTATTTGGTCCTCCATAACCAAGTCATACTCTTGTTGCTGGAGAATAAAGGAAGTTACAACATGTACATGCACATGCACAAACACATGCACAGAACAATATATTTCCCGACTCAACGCACTAATACATACACATGTACATAGATGTACATGTACAACTACATGTACTGGTACATGTAAATGTATATCAAAGCCCTCAAAAATCATAATGAATCAAAACCCCAAATTTGTAGTCACATGCACATGTACAATGTACAATCTTAATCTAGGGTAATACATACATGTAGCCATACGCAGGCTGATAAATAATAATAACATCCACTCATTATTTTTATAAGTTACTAAAAAAAAATTGCAGCTTTTATTTGGAATTTGAATTATAACTGCAACATATATACACATGTAGCACACAGGCGTGCAAATGTACATCACGATATTAAATCACATCAACAAGCTATATTTCAGTTATGGTAAATTTAGTCAGGAATATAAAAAGTAACTACAAAAACACCAAATGGGAATAACCAGAGATGTTGGTGCTAATAATTATAACACATTGTTATTTGAACTGTTCCTAAAATTTATTCAAACCATCCTTTTGATTTGTTTTTATAAAGTAGTGCATATACATCACCATGTGTTTAATGTACATGTAGTACCACTCATTAGAAAGGTATAATAAATGTGCATGCTATAACATGGGCGTTTTTCATTTTTTTATTTCCTGTGTGTCGTCTGCGAGTTACATGTACTGTATTTTACTGATTACAAGCAGCGGTTTATATTCAACATTAAAAAATGAGCACAATGTTTACGTTGTAACTACCAAACTGGGGTTTTTATGTAAAAAATACAAATTAAAATCATTGTTAGGTAGAGAAATCGTTGGGGGAAAAAAAACAAGTCTACAAGTAATATTACACCTGGATAAACCCCGGCTTGATAGTTACAACAAACATCATGCTCAATTTTTAACACTGAATAGAGCTGTGGCTTTTAAACAATGTACATGTAGCATCTATAGCTATGAATATGACTCGCAAACACTCACAGGAAACCTATAATGCGGGCCACATTATAACATGAGCATGAATATCACCTTTCTCGTGAGCAGTACTGAGTCACTGTCACCTGTTAACATCGCTGCACTCATCTGCTAATACCCAGTACTTAACAACAAAGCATACGCTGACGGAATCATCATTTCTGGATCATCAAGGGTACATGTACGCTACTGAGCTTTTAACATGAAATAACAGATTCGTAACGCTTGTAAGGGTACCAACCTTGTTCTTCTCTTTGGCGTCCTTGGCTCCAAATCTGACCGTAGCTATGCCCATCTGCTCCTCCTCCCACTTCTTGATGTCAGCATTTGGTCCTAACTAATATAGGTGTAATATGAGGATCACACAACCCAAATGCCTACGCACATGTGAATACGCACATCACGAACAGGATTGACATGCAGGTGCCCTCAATCCAGGCCATGTTTTGTATACCACACATGTTGCCCAGATAATGGTGCATGTGTAGGGTCATGGTACAAGTGTGGAAATACATTTTGTAACCCATTAGATTTAAATGCTCCTCATGCCATCCTAAGGAAACAATCACGCTACATATAAATGTACTTGCAGCAGATAAAAAAATAATCTATTTGCATGCTTCTATATATCACACAAGCTTCAAGAGTTTAGATGTACATGTATATGGCAGCACCTTAAACAGGTCCAAGGCCCTTTTTATAGGTCCTCCCACACCATACTGGACAAAAAAGCAACTGAGGCACTATGACTGGCCATAGTAACGTATCACTGTACGCCAAGCTCATACCATACACACACACACCTAAACACACACACATGCCTACACACATGATTACTGCAGCTTACATGTGTATGTGCATACATGTATGCAGTGGCTCACCTCCTGTTCTCCCTCAGGCTCCAGGTCATACTTTGTTGGTTTCTGCAGATATGTCAAAGTATGTTCACAAAATGCGTACACATGTGCACAGACCTTACATGTACACAAACTTACACACAGACATACACATGTACATGCAAATATCACACCTTGTATACAAGCAGGCAGTGCAGCTGCTGAAAGCATGTACATGTACATGTACATATACATGTACATATACAGTGTATGTATCACATGTAACATGATCCCCAGAAGCTAACATCTACACAACATCACTCAATATTGCTAAGCAAGCAACTGATCAAGCAGGTCACACACGACACAGGTGTGTACTGTAGACAACTTACCATGTCCTCTGTGGGGATGTGGTAACGATGGACCTTCTCTAGCTCAGCAGCCTGTCAGTGAGAACCACATGCAAATATGAATACCTCAACACAATAAGCTGCTTAGCAGTGCGACTTCTGGATCCCCATTAGCAAAGTCACACATGCTTACCTTTGCATGCTCTGAGGCCAACTGGTACACTGTTTTCTTATACTCTATTTCAGACTTTTCGCGGCCTGTTAGTCTGAGAACAGATGCCCATTTATCACACCAAAAAAATACAGCAATTCAACATGGTGTTTTTTAATCTTGATTCAAATGTGAAGGGGGGGAGGGCTTAAATTCAACCATGATACCCATGATACATCAGCCATGCATATACATGTATATCAGATACGTGCCATTCACAAACACACAACATACTTGACATCAGAGTACAAGAACTCCTCGTCAGCAATATCATCTCGCAGTTCATCCAGCTTGTCCACCCTTCTCTTCACTAGGTAGTCCCTCCTCGACTGCTTTCGTAACTCTGGAATCTTTGTTAAGAAACAAACAGTGCTCAGCCCTGCCCTGCTACATGCATCTAATGATCAGTCATCAAGAACATGTGCAGTTCACCTAGACATGTGCATATACATGTATACATGTAACTACACCTTAACACATCAAATATACCATACAATGGAATTGTTACAGACATCTCCCAATAATATTTTACTACCCACACAACAAATAAAGTGATTTCTAATCTACATGTACATGTACTTCTTAATATTTAATCACACTCACTACATGTACATGTACTTCTTAATATTTAATCACACTCACTACATGTACATGTACATTATTGTCAAGACAATGTGGAAATGTTTATTTACAAAACCACCTTTTGAAAATGTTCAAGCTTGGTGTCAAGGTCTTTCATGCCGTGCATTATATAGGAATTTACATAACAGCAGTGTCCAAGAAGGTTGTACATGGACCTTCTCTCTACACATACATGTACATGTATACATCATCTGTACTCTAACACATCCCCTGTCCCTCTAACACATCCCTTGTCCCTCTAACACCTACCCTTGTCCCTTTAACACCTCCCCTGTCCCTCTAACAGCTACCCTTGTCCATCTAGCACATCCCTTGACTGTCTAACACATCCCTTGTCCTTCTAAAGGTCAGGTATACATGGGAACTTCCAGGCAACTTGTCACATGTAACTTAAACGTATATGGGTATAATTTCAGTAAACTAAAGAATTACAGAGTGTTTACCCATATTCATTTGAGTTGCATACGAAAGTCGCCTTGTACATGTATATGCCGGCCTTAACACAACACCCCTGTCCCTCTAACACCTCCCCTGTCCCTCTAGCATCCCTTTGTCCCTAACACCTCCCTTTGTCCCTAACACCTCCCTTGTCCCTATAACACCCCTTATCCATAACACCTCCCTTGTCCCTATAACACCCCTTATCCATAACACCTCCCTTGTCCCTATAACACCCCTTATCCATAACATCTCCCTTGTCCCTATAACACCCCTTATCCATAACACCTCCCTTGTCCCTATAACACCCCTTATCCATAACACCTCCCTTGTCCCTATAACACCCCTTATCCATAACACCTCCCTTGTCCCTATAACACCCCTTGTCCCTCTAGCACATGTCATCCCATTGTCTCCCTAACACCCCTTCCCCTTGTCCCTCTTAACACACACCGCATCCCTCTCTTACCAACTTCTTTCTATCTTCTTCGTCCATTTGGAGCTTCTTCTTAGCCTCCTCATAGGCCTAGAATGATGGATGTGTGAACTGTTTGAACTACATGTACAATGTACCTGTATGCACACATACACATGGAGCACAAAGACCACGTCATGCACTGTACTGCTCACTAGTTTTGGTGCTACATAACAATCCCCCAAAACTAGTTATTAAAAGTATAGTACTACAGTGTAGTTACAACACATTGTAGATGCTGCTTGAAGGCACAAGAATCAATGGTGTTCAAAAGAAGGTATATACATGTACACAAATGAGACAAAGCAACAAGGTCACAATAGCTGTTTCTAAAATCAAGACTGTGTTGAAACATTTCATTTGTTAAACGTCGACACTGCAGAGTCCAAAGGATCCCTGCTGATCCCTACATACAACTCATGCTACAGTGTACCACCCTGTAGCACTTAATACAACATCCAGGAGACAAAATCATTCAGTTCCATGTATACATGTACATGTACATGTACGTAGATAACAAATTACAACTCTTACAAGTTCACACTCCTTTTGCTACCTGACTCAGAACAGTGCAAACCAGTTGTACACCACTGGATCACATACCCACGTACACGTACTCAAACGCATAAATGTACTGTATACATGTACTACCGAATCAAAGAACCTATCGTAACTGACTTGTACCTTTTTGTCAGGCCGTTCCATGATGTTCCTGGTCTTCTCCTTGTCCTTCAGCTTAAGTCTCTCAGCCAGTGCATCCCTCTCCTCAAGATCCTTCACACGCTGCTGCTCTGCTCTGTAACATAAAGATCACAATTACGCTTTGAGAAATAAATCCTTCAATCAATCCATCCACAATCAATACACCTCCACACCAATGTAGTGGACAGCCAAAAGCCATTTTCAAAGACCATCTTAGAAACAAACATGTTACAAGTATAAGGTGGTCAATTCACTCTATTTTATCTCAATGTTGTACATGTACCTGGGGGTGCAAATTGAGTTAACTTTTTTTCCTGTTTTTGAATCCATCCTCCCAATAAGCTACATGTAGTTACAGCCATGCTATACTGAAAGGTACATGTCGTAAGAGCCATGAATTTACTACTAGTAATGAATGGCAGTAAAGGGTACCCAGTAGGTACGTATAATATTCTAAATAACGCACACCACGCCAACATACTTTTCCCATTCATCGTCATCGGAGTCCCCTTCTTTGGTCTTCTTCGGCGGCACGGGAGCTTCTTCGTCACCGCTATCCATAGCTGATGCCTTCTGTGTCCTCAAGTTTTTCCTCTTCTTGCTTCCATCTGCCTTGCTCGAAGCTCCCTTAGTCGTCGGAACGCTAGAAACCTCTTCGTCCTCAGGATCGGGCAACAATCTGTAGCTCTTGTTTTTTTGCTGCTGAAGACGCATTTCTCTCTCCTGGACTCTGGCTTGCTTCTCGCCAGCCTGTTTGTGTGGTAACTTCTGCCATAACTGCGCGGCAAAGGATTTCACGTCATCGTTCAAAGCAACGGCACCTGTGTCTCTGAGCTTCGTAACGAATGCTTCCGAGCTCTGCGCTTTACTCGCTAATCCGACTAAAAACTCCGCCGTGTATTTGTCGGACAAGCCGAGTAGCTCGTATAATTTATCCGATACCCACGATACAACTGTGTTAGCCATGCCGCGTACTCATTTTTCTTCGTTCCCAGACTGTATTTAATAAAGTAATACTCCAATGAATAATATTAGTAGCAATAAAATTAATGGAGTGTCAGGTCCGCTATCAGAGCCATCCTGGCAAGGGATCTTCTTCCTTCATGACTTTGTGTGTGTGCGTATTTTGTCAATAATTGTCAGATATATATGCTCTGCGTCGATTGAGCTGCAGTAGGAGTTAGCTCTGCTGCTGAAGCCCGCAAATACCTAGTGGTCCTAGTCTAGCCAATAAAATATAGTTCTTGAATCAGGAGCTCAAGAAATGATTAAAAATAAATGGATGTACAAACAAGAGACCAAGGATCATAGAGGTATCTTTACACTTTACTAAGCACACTTGTATTATATAAGAATGACATTAATAAATAATTGATTGTCTGCGGCACAATAAAAGACTCTTAACTAAGTCTAAGTCGGCGCGGCAGCTCGGGCTACGTGTAACAATTACCGGTATAACAATCCTTGGCCATGGCTTGAGCTTGGTACGTGGTCTAGTTAAAACGTAACTAAAAAAATAAACGTCCTTAAGAAAACTATATTGGTGGAAACTATTGTTGTTGGCGTATCGATCGTCACAGTCGCATCTCGCATGATTTTCTGCATTGTACGGAATCGTCCTATTCAGAGCCAATGCAAAGGACATAATTTATATACGGCCATGCTTTTAGGCCAGCTACTTTAATTTCAGCCTGACATGTTGTAAACTGAAATTTAAAGTGAACCCAAACAAATATAGTGAAATAAATAAATATAATTATTAGTTTGTATTAGTAAAATCTAATATTATATTCACATGCATGGCATGTTACATGTAAACTCTGAAAAGTACAGATTTAAGATGCTACATGTATACAGTAAAATTTGTCACACACAGATAAGAATTCAGTACATACAACTGTAAAAATTTCATTATCATATAGATATATACTTCCTAGTCATAACCAGTTTCCTTCACAACACAGCTCTTCAAGAACAGTAGCCATTATTGGGCGCTCTACAGGATCATCTTGGGTACACTTATGTACCAGAGAATGGAGGAGGACATGTTTGGTTTTCAACTGCTCCTGCATTTCATTGAGATGCTCAGTACTGGGGAATTCCCTCAGTGCTACCTCACACAGCAGTATCCCATAGCTGTACACATCAATCTTGGTGGTTTGTGGAGGCAATGTATGGTGAAGAGAAGGATGAATAGGATATGCCTCTGGGGCTGTGTACACTATGGCGCCCTCCCCCATGGTTGAGGCCTCCTTGGCCCAATTGGCAGAACCAAAGTCTGATAGTTTGGCATTCCAGTTGTCATTGGCTAGGCCTTGCAAAAGTACATTGGAAGAGCTGACATCTCTGTGGATGATGGGGGCTTCTAGCTCATGGAGGTAGCAGAGGGCACAGGCAACATCACGAAATATGTCCATGCACTGGGCCATGTTAAGGAGGCTGTCCTCATAGGCCTTCTTCAGTGTGGTGTCCAACAGTTCAGTGATGATCATGGGTCCTCCCTGGTCATCCAGCACAGCTGCTATGAACAGCACAAGGTTGGGATGGCGTAAATGTGCCATGGAGCATATTTCACGGTACACTCGTTTGATTGTACGTTGAGTGGCTATGGTCTTATGTATGCACTTGACAGCTACCTGTTGACCCCTGAACTTTCCTTCCTTAACATATCCCCATGCCCCTTCTCCTAATGATGTGTCCAGCACTGTTACTTGATCACGTGGTACTATCCAGAAAGTCTTAAACTTGGAGTGTTCATTTCTAAGTTCTTCAAGCTCCTTATTTATCTGAACCTGCTCCAGTTTCATCTGATTCAGTTTAGTTTTGTTATGGTCACATATGTTTTGTCCATTCGACATAAATTTATTCGGCTCTGCGACTGCACCCACCGGCATGTACAGGTAGAAGGTTAGGAGATTGAAACATCAATAATACATGTAAGAGGACAAAGCTATGTACATCTGTAAATAGACCCTTCTCTCCCAGAGATGCGGAAATTGATAGCATGTCCTGGAGGCACCCATAACCAAGCAAAGATGGCATCCAAAGGCAGCCATGAGGATATGCACAAATTAAGTTCAAAGTTTGAGCCTTGCTATCACATTCCTGATTGTACAGGAGAAGGGTCTATTTTAAGACACACATGTTAACCAATTAAAGTTAGTCTATATTTGGAACAAATCATTTAAGTAACCTGTTAGAGGATGCGATAAATAACTCACTTGATCCATGTGCAAATGCATGGTCTCCACTTCTACCTACACTCTTTATATCTATGCCACTGCAGGACACAATTAAATAGGTACATGTATCACAAGCCCTGAACATCAGTCTTACCTAGACCAAGTTTTGAAGTTCACTCTAACTTTCCCACCAAGACTTGATACAGCAACAAATGGGTAGAACCCATCCTTGGGAACAGAACACTCAACTGTGCCAACAAACTCACCATCCTTTGTGAAATATACTTTGCATACAGGCTCTGGCAATCTGATAGTTGATTGATTGTCATCAAATTGGATGCCACACCCAATCCTGTTGCACTTCATGCTTGGTGTTGGCTGAAATGGCACTATCTCCTTGTACAGGTGTCCAGCATGGTAGGCAATGGACCCCTTTGTTGAGCCCGGGTAAAGATGTAGAGGATAAGTAGGTTCTGCAAACCCAATAGCCAGCAATCCCTCTTTCCCAGCACTTAGTACTTCCATCTCAAAATAGTGATTCCCATTGTTTGCAGTTAGGTTTGCCTGAGCCACTCCCACATCATGACCTTCCAATTGAAGCCCTCTGCCACAGTACTCCACAGTGAGGCTATCGTCTTTAAATCTAACCCCATTTGACCGAAGCCAGGGAGATGTGTTCAGACACAATGGTGAAGAGACAGAATGTGGGACTCTTCTGCAGTGGCCAAGGTAGCGAACCTTCTCTCCACGACTGCATAATCCCACTAATGGGTATAGACCATGAGTAGGCCTCTTCATTTTAATGAGCCCGTCAACCTGATGACCATTTCTGGTGAAGAAAATGTTCACATACCCATAGCCAACATCACTGTCGAAATCAACTCCACACCCCATACGATCTCCAGTAGTGGAGGTTGGTCCAAAAGGTACCCAGCCAGGGCTTGCTAATAACTGTTGAAGTGGATTTAAATTGTCCATTTCAAACTTATGATAGAGCCTTCCATCATCAGCATGGTAGCCAATTCCATTGATATTCCATCCAGGCATCCTATCAAGTGGGTAGTTCAGTTCACCTACTCCTATTCCAATTGCAATTCTCTCCCCTCTGTTTATAATCTCATATTCAAAATAGTTGAGCATGGGGGACATGGGTTCAAGGATCTTTATCACCCCAGCCACATTGTACCCAGCTTCTCCTTTGCATTTAAATATATCACCTTCAACCTCGGCATTTCTTCCAACTGAAAGATGTTGAATAATGCGTTGTTTTTCAGTTGTATTCATACATGGTGGTGAATTGTAGCTAGGACTCCCTGGAAGTAGGAAAGAGCTAACATGATATGCAGCCATGCATAAATTATGTTCACCTGTAATAAGCTGTATTTATTATTTATTTACAAGAGGGGCATTTTGTGATGACTATTTTGCATTAACTTTCTTCTGTCAGAAGTCCTGAAAATGCGTTTTGAGTGATGTTGGTTGCACTAGTGTTCTTGTTTATCAGTGCTAGTCAGATCCAGCAGTTCCTTCTGATCCAATTTAGATATCGATTAAAGCAGGTTGAAGCATGTAATTACCGGTACCATACATAGGTTATTTAAATATTGCATCCTACTTATGATCCAAGGGATTAGATGGTTTACAATTTTTACAAAACAATGCTATACAGATAATAGAAATATAGCCAGGGCCAGTAAGAGAGGGCTACCTACCCTAGGCCTCAAGTGCAGCATGCGCAGTAGGGCCAGTAAGAGAGGGCTACCTACCCCAGGCCTTGCGTCGAGTGCAGCATGCGCAGTAGGGCCAGTAAGAGAGGGCTACCTACCCCAGGCCTTGCGTTGAGTGCAGCATGCGCAGTAGTGTAACGACCTCGAGGGTACCATATGTACATATTTAGCCAAACGCAAGGGGAAACCCCCTCCCTGTATTCGTATTTGGCCATATGTGAGGGGGACCCCCCATATTAGTTTTTCAACCTGCGCTAAATAAAATTCTATGCCTATAAGATAATAAGATTATGGGGCCTCAAACTTTCCATTACCCCAGGCCTCACTTATGGCTGAATATAACCGATCGTATAGGCTAGAGAAGACCATAGCTTTGGTGTCCAATGTGCAAGATATGATGCCAGATGGGTTAGAGTGTCTTATGCCCAAGTTCCTTACATGTATAAGACTATACAGCTAATGAAGCAATTGAAGTTATGTTTACAATGCTCAGCTGCTGTGTAGAGCTGCAGCAGCAGTCAAGAAGCAGTGAGGCTAAGAGTCAGATCGGTAACTCTTAAGATGGAGTCATACCGGACCCCAGCAGCTGTATTGGTTGGGCAACTAATGCTAAAAGAGTGTCTGACCCCAGCAGCTGTGGAGGAGACATTGAATGGTGCCAACAAAAACAATGGAACATCTGTACCCAGCATGCTGCAGACCATCTTGAAATGGCTGGACTGATTGGAAGGGCTCTCCTACAGAATTGACACAAATTTTCACAACAACTAACATGGCAGTGGCAAAATTGTGCAGTCAGAGTCCTGAGTGGACAAGTGATGTGGTAAGGAGGGATACTACACAGCCAAAGGGGGCAAGTACCAAGGAAACGGTTTTGCTCCGGTGCTGTGAGCCAGGCACTGGAGGGCCAAGGCAAGCTTACTACATGGCTCAGAGTAGATGCCCCTCACATTCCCTTGGTTGCAGTCACTTCCACCTAAGCATATTGTGTGGATGGTGTTGGTAATGACATGCCAGTGACTTTTCTGCTGGACACTGGTGCTGCAGTTACCCTCCTGCATGCAGGGTGCAGTGTGCATGGTGATGCATCCAGACTAAGCTGAAGCCATGGACTAGACCCAAGCTCATTGGACCAGCACAGTCACACTCCCTGCAGATGTACATGTAGTTGTGGTGGATGGGGTTATAGCTGACATGTTGCTTGGGCTGAATTTCCTGAGTAACATATTTGTAGTTGCATGGCAAACAGCTCCTGACTATAAGCAGTGGTAAGACCCCACCCCCCTCCCACAATGTTTATGATGTGTGGGGTTTCAATTAATTCTGTCTTTCAAAAGATTATGGTTGAATAACCTTTACTGTTCTGCTGAAATTATGATCACACTGATAAAACAGCCAACCTTTTCAAATCAATTATCATAGTATCTTGCCAAAGGATGAAAATAGGAAGGGGGAACTAGTGGGGTCCTCTATTTATCAAAATGAAAGTTTATTCACTGCTATTAAGGATGATTAACATCGTCAAAAATGATGTGAAATGCATTTTTATAATTATAATTATTATATATAAAATAATATAATAATGATATATATTTACTGCATGTAGTGCGCAGTAGTAACATTTTTAACACCTTCACATTTGTAGATGAAAATACATAACTGATCGATGCACATAAAATGTACACCTCGAAATAAAAATTATTTAACTTACTATTACAAATCATGTTGTTTGAATGCTTGGGTACCAGTTGCCCTAGCTGGCAGAAGTAGCCTCTGTTAGGAGAACATGTGAAGTAGCGAACTCCATTCAATACACACACACCATCTGTGCATTCCTCTAGCGGTATTTCCTATAAAAAGAAATAGATGTGATTTTTAAAAAATAAGCTTACAAGGTTTTTCACAACAGAAAGAATTTAATGTGAATGTTTAAATAACCTTACAAGATTTTAGGTAAATGAATAATAAACACTTTCCACCTAACCTAGTTATACATCTATTGTACACCATACGTGACACAAGTACTACAGGATGTTTCACAATCAAGCAGTTACAAGTTGCTATATGTTTGGAACTTGTAAATGACGCGAAGAACACAGTATGCAAAACGTTCAAATATAATACATAATAGTCACAAGATGTGGTTGGACTGGAAAACAACTAGTCAAAATTGCCCTGGCATTCTGCTGCATGACTGTGAGGCTAAGGCAACTGTACACGGTTGACATTTAGAGGTCGACACAGCTGGGTGGCTACTTTTTTTTTGACAGGGTTGAAATACATCAAACCCCGCCCAAACACTTGGACATTTCTGGCATGCTTGGCCTCTTCAGCTGCGTGGCCACAGGTTTGAGCGGCTTCTTGTACAATTGATGACCTTTATGTCAAATACAGCTGGGCAGGAGAGGAAATAGTTTGGCACTAGAATGTGTGCTGGTCTGAATTGGTCCTTAGGAAGAATGCCACTTCCTTTTTTAATTTGTGGGGAAAGGCATGCCTTGTGGCAAGTCAGCAACGCAGTCTCCAAGCTCGTTGTGTATAAGTGTTCATAAAATGCATACCATTTTACTGCCTGGCATCAATTCACCTAATGCATAAGGATTCTATGTAAGGGAATTTTAAAATTATATTCATTCCAAATATCATAGTTTTATAACAAATCATAAGATCAATGTAATTGGACAATCAAATATTGTGTGTTAGCAATTTTTTTGGCCACAACTACTGTCAATCTTACCAGTTCCACTCCAGCTATACATTCATGTACTGGGGGTATGGTACCAATCCACCTAATGGTTCCATAGATGGGAGGATTGTTGTTAGGAATTATTACAGCAGATCCAACCACTAGTTGAGCAGTTAAGTCACCCAGCACTGAATATGCTGTAGAATATATAACAAAACTACTGCAAGTTATGCAATATGCATGGATCTTGTGAGGTACCTGACTGTTGGTGTTGTGCCTTGCCATTCTCAAACCTTCTCAATAATTCTAACTGCTCTTCCATACTTGTCTCCCCTGTTACCTCTGGTCCAAGCTCTGTAGCCAACATCTGTTCATTCATTAAAGCAGCTTGCCTGGTATTTCCATTAACTACTCCAGCTTCAACAAGGGCATTCTTTGCATGGACTGAATTCTCTACAACACTAGACTCAACTAATTTCTCATCAGGCTCTACCATTGAAACAGGAATAAACACTTTACCATGAGCAGAACTACTAACAGTAAATGTACATCTGTTAACAGGAGGAAATTCAGGAACAAAATCTGTCCAGCTGACTTTGACATCCTGTATAGGAGATAGTACATTCCACTTTCAATTCACTTTCAGCTTAATTTTAGAAAGTAAAGCAAATTGCTATCACCTAACCTTTTAACGATACACATGTATTACCAGAAATCTATGCACAATTGATTAAGTCCAATATCCAAGATCTATATCACCTAATGAAAGAATACTAATGAATAGACATTAATTTGCATTTAAAATAGTGTAAGATGATTATTGTTTAAAAAAAAAACCTTTATTGCTCTTAGGCGGTCAAAACTTTTATTGATATAATTCATCATACCTATACACTTACAGTTTCTATGCCATAGACTGGTATCTCTTCTCTTGAGACTGCATCATAAAGTGGAATTTGTCCTATCCATCTCACTGTCCCCCTGATCTGTCTTCCATCCTTTGATCTCACAATTGCTCTTGTTCCAACAGGAAGTTGATTGGAGTGGTCACCCCTGGACTCTGAAGCTTTGCTCCTTCCTTCAATAGGTGGAGGGCACCGCAGCTTCAACCATTCTGAATGTTTAGCTACTGAAGCCAGTGACAGAAATAATCCACAACCAACTGGACAACTGAAGTATCTCCTTCCACGAAGCATCCCATCTGAGGTACCCCTATCATAATACCTGGAGTCCTGTATACAAAATTGGAAAATAACTTTCTATGCTACAAAATCACCATGCATGCTGTTAATAATTGTTCCTGCACTTGGGTATACATGTAGTTTCCAAATAGGCACAATACAGTATTTTAATTAGCCCATGTTTTATTTGCTAATTTCAAACCCTCTGAAATAAAGGCACAAGAAGAAATGAAGTACATTTTAGCTTTTTGGTGCATCTAGTAATGACATGATTTTAGTTTCTGGGGATTCTATGAGACTGTAATGACTATTTGCGCTTGCGCAGATTAGTATTGAAGTGCATAGATTGCTGTTGTAAAGTCAGTCTGATACACGCTGTTATAAATGCTACATTTGGTGTCAGAAGTGCGGAAGTATGAATATCGGTACTCCATGTAATTCAGAGGCTTCCCAGAGGCAAAGCAGGTAGTCCAGAATTTCAGAGGCACCCGTGGGAGCTTCCCAAAACCACTTGATGTCGCGAATTCGCATGCGCCCACCTAGCTCAGGAAAGTGATATCTTGCTGTGGTTTGAGTTTGTGGGACAGAGACACCTATTGTACAGGAAGTGGGATGACGTGTGCTCAGAAGAAGGGGAACAATGTAATGACTATTTGCACTTGCATAGTCTGTTATAAATGCTACAGGACTGATAATATGAAACATTGCTGGATGGCAAGCCACATCCCATAAATCATCGATGCTGAAATGAATTGAAAAAAACCCTCCAAAGTGGCAAAACATTCTCATTGCCACATAATGAAGACTATACATGTACAATGTACACACTGTATTTATCATGCTCTGCTTGTCTGGTTTTGCCGCCATTTGTCATCAAATGGTACAAATGCATGCATGGGACTTGGTACTGTTGTATGTATATGATATCACACCCCATCACATTGGGGCTAGTTAGAAATTAATTGAGAATGTAAACCCCACTTGGCTGTGGATTTAACTTTAACCAAAATATAATATTTAATAATAAAAATTTCACCCCTATTGCTATCAAAACATCAGGAGTACTAGGTCTGCATTTCCTGATCTGGCTCTCAGCCACAACAGGTAACACCAAAAGCTATAGCTACCTGCTCCAGTGTCTTTCAGTGGCTGTACAAAGGGGCAATGCAGCCTCAATCTGAGGAACATTTATTTCACCTCACACTACTGACTTTTAGGGGTGTTTTTAGGGTTTTATATTATGTATTATTATCTGAATTGTTAGTTAATAACGTATATAATAATAATAACTATAATTATAATGTAATGCATATGACCTGTGTAGAATATCTATTTATCAGCCTGCTTATTGCCCTTTAAAAAGTTTTATCACTGACCTCCAGATCTCTGTCCAGCAACTCACCGTTATTTCCACACCAAACATGGTCCCTGGTTGATCTCCAGTCACTTTTCCAATGTAGTGGACACGAGCAGTACAGTAGTGTTCCAAGTCCATCATCACACGTATGTAGACCGTATTCCCTACCTTGACGGCAGCACCCCATTCTAGCCATCCATTAGTCACAAAAACAGAAAAACGTTCCAATGGGGTTGCGATTGCCTCAAGCAGAGCACACTGTACACCATTTAGTGCAGTGACTTCACCTACTTCACAATGAACAGTTATAGCCTTCTTTCCTCTAACCTGGTACACTGCTGTTATATCATTGATACGTACAAGTTCAAGCAGTTCTCCTCTTGGAACCTCAGTTGTTCTTGACTTTGCCAATACACCAAGAAGATATGATATAACTGTTTCAACTTTCAAATCCTTCATAAGGATACAAACACCTAATAGAATTTAAAAGTGCAAAGTCAAATCACCAAATCGTTATATTTACTTGATATTCGATCACATATTCTACATATAAAAGTGAATGTAAAATTTTGGTAATTAAAGTGGATACATGTACATCGCAAATATCATTATCATTCTTTCTTTGTTCACATATAATGTAGAGAGAAAATCCTTTTATGAAAATGGCTTCCAATTTTCAGGTCTATTTGATTTTCATGAATTGATACTAAGTAATCAAAAATATGGATCTAAATAATATGTGGATACTCTAGAATTGAATTTTAACCCTTACCCTGAAGCACATCCAAAAATGCATAAATCAGGACCGGTCTTTTTTAAAATCATTGTGACTTAATCAAACAAACTCACCCCAAACACGGCTAGTAGGTACTATGAAGTGGTTCAAAAGCCACAGCCAAACAAAAATGAGTAGCTTTTCAATTGGAGCACTGTACAGGTAGGTACTGTTTAGGGGACTAAACAGGGTTTAATGGGCACTAGTAATTCCAGTTTACATGCCTTACCACATCACACTTGTTTGCCTATTGTTGTGTATCAGGATGGCCAGCCATAATGACCAGGTTGATTTACCTTTTGAACCAAACCAGCTAGGTCTTATTCCATCCAAGGTCATCCTTGTATCCTGCGATCCAAATATTTACCATGTCATGCATTCTGAGCGCATTTTTTCACTGAACGTGTGGTACTTATATGGAACCACTTACCCCATGATGTTGTCACTTCATTGAACATTACAGTTTTTTGTACCCGGCTTAGATCTGTTGACCTATTACCCTTTTGTATGTTATATCCCTTTCCATGTTTAGGCAGTTCGTAAGTGCACGCACACATCGTGCCACTACTTGCCTTTTTGCATATGTATGTGTGTTTATATGTATGTAATCAATCAAATAAAATCAATCAATCAAATGCTGCTGGTCCCTTCCTCGTGTATTTGTGCATTGCTGTATGATGCATTTCCTGATTATATTACATTAAGGCAGGGCAGAGCCAAGCCTGGACCAGCGTCCTGGCTTGGTACACAGGTCACCCAGATGGTGGCCAGCGGCACTAGCTGGTGTCCCACTGCAGGGGAGTTTGTGTGCAGGGACACAGGCTCGTGGGTTACTCCTGCCCTTGCCCCCATTTTGCTGCCAATCAGTAAACCAGTGAATGTCATGCTAGTGTTGCAATTGCAATTGGGTGCATCAGCTCTAGCCAGGAATTATTAGGTTGATAATTAATGCATCGTATTTTGCAAATACGCTATTATCGTAATGCTTCATGATTTTTTAAATTGTGGAGACGTTTTGTAATTACATCATAGAATTATTTGCCAACTTCAAAAATGAGTTTTAGTATTTAATCTCCAGCTCGCAGTTCTTCTTATCATCCGTAAGGATGAAGAATACCCTAATAGCTTCAAAGATATATTTTAAAACATTGTGATCATCTAAAGTCTGGACATTAGTTGTCCACTTAGTGTGAACAATAACGTCATAAAGAATGGAAAAACAAAAGAAGGGCAGAGCAGATTTGACAATTATAGACCCATGTGGCACGGAATATATGATTAATCAGGAATGTGACCATATGAAAGCTATAGCTAGTCACCTCAGCCAATGCCACAATTAAAAAAACGATACATCTATGTACTGCCTCTCATGTAAATCTTCTGCCATAGAAGACAACAAGCATTACTAATAAGATAAGGATTCTTCGGTATATGGACCCTGAAATACTCATTGTTATATATAGAATGAGGTGTGTCATGCAAAAATTGGTCCCACAAATTACAAATTCATTAATTTATGGATATTACATGCCTACATTTAGCAATTTCAGGCAGATAGAGTTGCAAAAATAATGCCGTTAAGTCTTAAATTAATGAATTTGTAATCTCCGCTATTTTACTTTTCACTCAACTGTCTTGAAATCCTAAATCACTAATTATATCTTGTTTCACTCATTTTTATCTAACCTGAGTGTGTTTGGGAGTGCAAAGTATATAATAGCATAAGTATGTGGCCTGGTGGGGCTAGCCACTCATGTATACATGTAAATGTCAGGATGTGCCTGTTTACACTCTGAATGGTTTCTGGCCACAATGAGTCAATGACAACTGACCACAAGCTACAGTGCACGTAGGTGGAACTTCCAAAGTGGATAAAATCTGTTTCGGGCTACCACTAACAAAACTAAGTTTGCTAAAGATTGAAATTGTGTTTAGCTAATTTGGAAAGTCATAGTGCTAAACAAATTCGGCAATAAGTTTCTAACTTGTCTTTTATATTTCCTTTCATAACCGCCAAGACTAGGCTTCAATCTTTATGAAGATACAATGTAATAAACCTCTTATCCAAGTCAATCTTATCATATGAGATCCAGAAGAATATGAGAGAAAAAAAGATTAAGGTCGAGTATGGGAAGGAGTGAGTGTTATCTGTTGTATGACCTTTCTAAGCGTCAGCAGTTTTACTACATTGTAGGCATTTTATGGCTCTATCCAAGTACGCTTGCTAAAGTACAATTGATACTACGGAATAGTGGAATTGGTGTTTTGCTTATCATATTCACGACACTTCAAATCCTACCATGGAACCTACTAAACATAGGTTCTGATAAAATAATTTCCATAGTTCCTTGTTTCCTTAACTTTTACTTAATCGCTGTCTACAAATCCCAAATAAACATTTATTAACTTGTATTATATCATACTGTTCTCTATTCAGTAATACCATTCTGGGTGATGGGAAGGCTTGACTGTGATGGCATTGGGCACAGCCGTCTGAACGTGCCACCACAGCTTGAGGATGAGAGCCAGAGAGAGGCAATGAAAGCAGCAACTGACGGATAGTGTGCTAAAGCCAAGACCATGAAACCAGAGGCAAATCAGGATGGGGGAGTGGTAGAAATGAGTAGGGATGG
Source organism: Spongilla lacustris (assembly GCA_949361645.1). Classification (NCBI taxonomy): domain Eukaryota; kingdom Metazoa; phylum Porifera; class Demospongiae; order Spongillida; family Spongillidae; genus Spongilla; species Spongilla lacustris. Next base: position 2,000,625 of record OX442433.1, on the reverse strand, counting down.
GGGTGGGGGGAGTAAGTAACTTGCATTTGTGATGAATTTGGTTGGAGTTGTATACCACTTAGGGTTATTGTAGGGACAGATTGACAACCAACGTTTTCACATGTTACTGGAGTCTTCCTTAGGATCCCACCAACAGAGATCACCCCCTACCAGTGTACACCCCACATGCAGCCCGCCTGTCAGTTTGGGCTTGCACCTGAAGCCCAACGACAGCTTACAAGCAGACTTACACATCTGACAGAGGCAAGCCAAAAGCGCTGGACGCCACATTCTCTCTGGTCTAGCATCTTGGGCAAGTCAGTAGTTGGGCTGGAAATGCTTTCCACTGACAATGGCAATTGGGGCAACCAGGCTCCTGATGCCATCTTTAGGTTGGCATCCCACCTGGCCATTAGTCTGTCCTCCACCCTGGCCAGCCAACATTTAGGGTGGACTCCACATGTGCCATCTTGAGAGCTATCATAGCAATGAAGCTCCAGCCCTCTGACTGTAGCCTTTGTGGGCATTTTTTTGTGTTTTGCATATATGTGATAGTGAACTCTATTGGCCCTAGCTTAGATTAGAAATGCAACCCTCAGCACAATGCATTTTAAAGGAGAAGCAAGCTTATGCAAATTAATTCAAGTGCAGAGCTAAACTATGCACATTCATAACAGCCGAAATACATGTAACTATTCTAGGGTAACCTCGTGTCATCACCGTATGGGTCAAATTCTTGTGCTAGTGAACTGAAACTGTACTTGAAATAGTGCAAACATTTCAATTTACTATGGTCGACCAGTGGGTAAAAACTGCCTCCAGCATACATGTAGCCAATGAAAGTGCATTGCCAGTACTTGCTGGGTTTTTTTTAATGCTTGTTCGATTACACTTGTGCATTTATTTTTAAATACATGCATATACTTACTTTGCAATATAAATTACTGATCACCATGCAGTCATAGGGAACTCCATTAATTATATTCAAAGGATTACAAATGCATGTGCATGGCCACATGCTAGCAGCAGAATAATATCATACCCCTGATATCAGTGTGCTACAATTTTTATTTCCTACATTACATTACTCGAGAATAATAATTAAACCATTACATTAAAATTTAATATACAAATACTTTTTTTATTATGAATAAAATACAAATGAATAAATAAATATTATACTCAAGAAGTCAGTGTAACAAATTTCTGAATATCAATATAATAATCCTAGCTGCTGTCCTTTACAAAACTAACTAACAATACATACGTACTTGTATAGAAAATATGCCAAGCAATAAACATTTTAGCAAGGGTGTGGACATGCATGTCTAGCACAAGCCCCTCGGCAAAGTCAAACATGGGTCCCCTTGTTAAGACTATTAAACTAACACAATCCAATCAGTGCGGCTCCCTATAACTTCAATCCAATGCAGCTCCCTAGAATAATGATTCGATTCTATGAACAGAGCAAGGGACTGGATTGAACCATATTAAGAGCTACCTGCATAGTATCTATCACTCATTATGCCATGTGATTGCAGAATGTATGGTGAGTGTGGGTATTGGTAAATCATGCCATATACACAAACACACAATAAAAATAAGCCTACATGTAGTACCCATACTATACATGCACAGTTCCTTTATTTAAGTGACTTTTTTTGGATCAATATCCCATTGAGTTTGTGTTTACCTTAATATAAGCATAACTCCTCTACATCATATATGCTCACCTGGTGTACTGTACTTTTCTCTGATGCATTTTGCCTCAGCCAAATACCCCCCTGCCTCCAAAGCACAGCATAACTTCTTCCAAGAAGGGTCTTTTCCTTTCTTAAGCCACTCCCTTAGCACCTCTTCCAAACAACGTTTATCATCTCCAGGATGACTCGCTGCGATGATATGAACATTTGCCACCTGAAGGTAATAGCCTAACAAGATCCATTGACTACAAAGGTGCTTTAACTCTTCTAGCGCAAGCTCTACTTTGACCTCCATCTCCGCATGTGGATAGATAGAATATAACCATGATCATGAACGCAAATAAGTTGTAAGCACAAGAAGCATCAGCTAGTACGTCATTCTTCTATAAACAGCTTGCACATTCTATATAAACCCTTCCCCCCTCCCCCTCCCCTTTTTTTCTTATATCGCACTATTTACGAACAGTAGTATACTGGTACACTGCACTTTACATTTTAAAAAAAATAGTGACGTACATCGTCAGCTCTTCGGACTGGATGTGCAACAAGAATGAGATTACCACGTTCAAACCGATTTGAGCGTACATGTAGATCCGTAATTATACGGACTAATCCAGTAGTAGGACGTCGTCGCATATCATTAAATAGTATTATTATTGTTATTATTATTTTTGTGCTCTCTTCTTATCCAAAAAATATTATAGGTCTACATGACTCATGAGTCCCATTTGATTGTAGCAGTGAAAAAAAAAAAGGAATCTAGCTTGTGATCATGAGATAAGCTTAGTCGAATGCCAACTACAGTTCCGCAATACAATAAGAGGTAATTATAATCATGAAATCACTTGTAGTTGACCTTTTGTCAGGGGGCCGGGGCAAACACCCCCTTGTGGTTATGCATGTGCGTTTACATACAGATCGTATGAATATAACATCAGCATTACGAATTTACGTTCTGCTGCTCTAACAGATTGGATCACATGCATGTATGTAGTACATGTATATGTACCGGTACTACTAGGAGTAGCACTACCGCCCCGCCCCCACACAAAGGCTCGATCGTGTTTGTAAAAAGGAGCGTATTGTCGTAATCATTAACGCTAGCGCGTACATGCAACATTTCAGGAAAGAAATGGTATTCTAGCTTTTGAAACGATCGACGCGCTTCAGTGCTTACGACAATACACTCGTTTAAAAACGAGCCATGTTTAGGACGGTACGAGAGTAAAAGTACTCTGCAGATTTTTTTTTTTAAACCAAATTAAACTTAGGGCACACGTGAGCGGTTAGGTGGGTCGCTCGAGTTATATATCATTTGACTCCTATAGCAGAGAGGCGTCACACTGATAGTGAGGGTTACCTTACTGATAACACTAAAGGTTAGATCTAGCTAGTATACAGTGCATTTTATATAGCTATTTAGATGATCATTGATGAGCTTTAATAGCGCTAGCTATGAGGTACTAGCCAACTAGGTTTAAATTGATTGTTTGTATACTATATTAAGAGCTAGCGAGGCCAGCCAATATACCTAAAATTGTAGTACACGCGTTTATTAATTTTATACGCTTAACGAGAACGGGCCGGACGGGGGCAAGGCAGCCTGCCAATCTCTCTGTCCAGACCCGGCCTACATATATCATATGTAGTCGGGCGTAGCCACACCCTTGGCCTTGCGCTTCCTACGTGAATACGCAAGGTTGTGGCTACGCCAGACTAGACCCGCGGCCGTGCTTAGAAGCTGCTACAGAAAGAAGAATTTATAGTCCAAGTGTTTTAACCTCTCGGGAAATTACCACATTTGTACATTCCATTTCACCTTTCATGAACTAACGACTTTGGGGGCGTGTTCCATGCGCATGCTTTCTATATATAAGTGTAACAGGATTATCCATCCACCAAATAAATAACCTGTATTCTATTTGCTTATTCACGTGCACATCAAGCAATACAATGGAGGCTAACTTAAGTCTAGCTCTTGAAGAGTTGCGAAGTGTCTGCAGTATGTGGAGGACAATAGGCTGTCACCTTGAGGTGCGCAGTCTTAAAGCCATCACTGCAAACCACAAGGGAGATGACGAAAAATGTTTGGAAGAAATGCTAAGGGATTGGCTCAAGAATGGAAAGGACCCATCATGGGAGAGGTTATGCAGTGCCTTGGAGGCACCTGGTTTGTTTACTGTGGCTAAGCGCATCAGAGAGAAGTATGATGTTCCAGGTGAGCTGAAAGCCCTACTTACATAATGCAGCTTTATGCACACTTTGCCTGCCTCCATAGCCATACACACAACAACTCAACCAATTAATGCTGCTGGAACTCCTAGCTCTACACCTCAGCAAATGGAGGAGGCAGCAAAGGAGATAGAGGCCACTATTCTTATGATAGATGTAGAAGGTGAATTAGTTACTCCAGCTCTTCTTGGTATATGGACCACAAAATCAAAAATTGAGGTCCAAAGAGGTGAATTGCTCGAACTAATTAAACCTAAACATAATAGTGATGCTGCTGCAATCTACCAAGTTAGAGGGAAAAAGGCTATAACTGTTAAGTGTAGGGCAGATGACGTCACACCACTAAATGGTGGTGTGCAGTGTGCTCTGCTTGAGGCAATCCCAACTCCATTGGAACGTTTTTCTGTTTTTATGACTAATGGATGGCTAGAATGGGGCGCTTCTGTCAAGGTAGGGGATATGGTCTACATACGTTTGATGAAAAAGAAAATGGACTATTGCTCTACTGCTTGTGTCCTTTACATTGGAACTGGAAAATATCCAGGCACTATGTTTGGTGTCCAAATAACTGTAAGTGTATTACATGGCATACTAGGTTCATTTTCTTATTATATATATAATGCGTAATGGAAATTTTTGTATTCACTAATACTTAATTGATTCTGGGTGATTTTTTTAAATTGTTAGCCGGTTAATCAATTCATAAGTTGATAATGTAAGTGCCGGCATACAGATGAATAATGCACTTACAAAATTTTATTGTGCACATACATGTAAGTATACACATACAATAGGCATTGATCAAAACCTCTATCACCACAATTCATGCCAGTTTGCTGCCAGGGGTACTAGAAGGCAATACATGATATGTACCTGACTAGGCTTACCCTAAAGTGGTGGGCCCACATACCACATCAGAGGGGATACTTACTTTTTGCAGAAGCATTCTGCTGAAAATAATAAACACAGAGTGCACCAAGCCATAGATTGCCCAAACTGTGTCATGTGTATAGAATGAAAAAAATTGCATATTCTCATTCCACGAAATGTTTAAATATCTTTTGCAATAGTATAAATTAATACCGGTAAGTATGAAGTATGGAACAATCTAATTAAGGTGAAGAATCAGACTATGCAATATTACAGAGGATTACTTGTGGCTGATACATAACTTCATAATTTACTATACTTTATTCAAAAACCTTATTCTATAGGGAAAATGGGGTATCGTGTTCCTGGCAATAGTGAATTTATGGAAGCTTTGTCAAGAAAAATAGTTTGAATTTAATTATAAATGCAGGTGTAGCGTAGCGCAGACCAGCAGTGCAAACCCAACTGCAGCCACATTAGCAGCGTAGCAAGTATAATCAAAAGAACATTATTACATGCAATTCAATGCTACTTAAATACTACAGCACATAAGATGCAGTTATGGTACTACATGTACATGCATGGTGCCATGTGCAATAGACTGTCTGGCTCCAAGTACATTATACAGGTATAACAACTACAATTTTACATTTTGTGTGTATGTAATAATGTTCTCTCTCAGTCAGGACCAGTTACTTTGTATGTGGCCCTTTAAATAAGTACCCAAACATATATTTTCTGGCCTTTCTTATGGTTGCTATGCATAGGATGGCTCAGTTTGTATGCATTAGGCAATTTACATGTATGCCTTGGTGTACTCTGGCATATAAGTGGTCCTTTGATCCTAAATCCAGTACCTATCCATTATCTGCACCATCGTGCTTGATGAGATACAATGTGTCTCATGTAAATATATTATTTTACTGCACTGATTTCAAATTACTAGGCTAAGATTAGCCATGACTTACATGCAGATTGGCTGGCCTTCCTGCTAATAATACATGTATACCCTGCCTCACACCTTATGCTATGTGAACCCAAAGGGAATTTTTTTTGTCTAATTCACATTATTCAGATGACATAAATGTGTCTGTGATTTACTAATATACCCTGTATTCATTCAAAATAATCTACTTCCACATTTGGAGGGGGGAGCAGGATTGTTGTTGGGTTGATGTAACCTATGGCGTATTTCCATCCCTATATAAAAATTATAACTATGACCTGATACAAATTGTTGCATCACTTCACCACACCAATACATGTACATGTAAATGAAAAATTAATACAGGGCTTATTATTAACTAACCATTTATAATACATACATGTGCAAGTATTTTTAATACACGCCCCCAGTGTATATGTACATGTACATTCATATGAGGTCCAGTTGTAAAGTTAGAGCTATTACCAATGTTGAAGTTGTCTTGTTCTGTGTATGCATTACATGTACATTTGTAATATACCCTGATGCACACAGGACTCCAAATATTATGGCTATGGTAGCACAGATGGAAAATTTGATGGAGTCAGATACTTCACTTGTCCAGTTGGCAATGGTCTATTTTTGTCACTGGCTTCAGTAGCCAATAAACCAGAATGGTTGAAGCTGCAGTACCATCCAAGAAGCGACCTTCCTCCTCCCTATGAAGTAAAGAAACAGGATAATTCTACTTCAGGGCTCAGAGATAGAGTAGAACAGTTGAAGCTGCAGTACCATCCAAGAAGCGATATTTCTCCTCCCTCTGAAGTAAAGAAACAGGATAATTCTACTTCAGGGCTCAGAGATGGAGTAGAACAGTTGAAGCTGCAGTACCATCCAAGAAGCGATATTCCTCCTTCCCCCGAAGTAAAGAAACAAGATAATTCTTCAGGGCTGAGAGATGGAGTTAGAATTAACTCCAATCTATTTCCTATTGGCACTAGAGTAATTGTGAGACCAACAGATGGAAGGCAGGTTAGAGGGACAGTCAGGTGGTTGGGGAAAATTTCGATTGAAGTTGCAGTCTCCTTAGAAGAAGAGATACCCGTTTATGGTATAGAAACCGTAAGTTATTATAAGGATGAGAAATGAAGTCTTTTGGTATTGGTACATTGTATGCCTGCATGTTGATTAGTTACTAGGATTAAGAAATGCTCTTTAGATGATTAGATGAATGAAGATGTGATGTGATGTTTACAAACTGCTAGCAAAACGTACATGTAGAGCTCTATCTAAAAGAACATGTATGCATACAAGTTGGTTTATTTGGCAACGATTCAACCTAGCTACATGCTTGTTGCTTGCTTTCTTCACACCCAATTCCACTTTCACATTAGCATTGAAGTGATTGATTAACTTTACACTGTGTGTACTATACTTGTGTTAATAATTCTCATAGTTTATTATAAAAACTGACAAATTTAAAAGAAAATACTGTATTATCATGCATACCAACAACTCATTCTTAAGACATTCATAAGGCAGCATTTATTTTTCTTTTAAAATCAGGGGCAAGGAGATGCATGTACACAATGTAGTACATGTACATATGATTTACACAACTGCATGCACAGTTATAAAGGTCCATGCAACTTGATTATAAGTTAAACCAGCTACTACAAGTTGAAACCAAAGCTAAAGTACAATGTAGAATTAAATTAGAACACTTTCATTTTCTACTTACAGGATATCAATGTGAGCTGGACAAACTTTCTTCCTCAGTTTCCTCCTGTTGAAAAATTTACATTTACTGTTAGTAATTCTGCTCATGGTAAAGTGTTTATTCCTATTTCAATGGTAGAACCAGATGAGAAAATAGTTGAGTCAAGTATTGCAGAGAATTCAGTCCGTGCGAAGAATGTCCTTGTTGGAGCTGGAGTAATTACTGACAATTCTAGACACGCTGCTGTGATGAATGAACAGATGTTGGCTACAGAGCTAGGACCAGAGGTAGCAGGGGAGACAAGTATGGAAGAGCAGTTAGAATTATTGAGGAGGTTTGAGAATGGCAAGGTACAACATCAACAGCCAGCAAGTTACTCACAGAATCCATATCATCTAGCTTACAGCCAGTATTCAGCTCTTACACCATATACTGCAATAGATCCTCTGCTAGGGATTGGATCTGCTCTTTTGCCATCTAGTGTCAATCCTCCCATTTACCAGTCTTCTGATGGTGAGTGGCATTTTGCTTTTTACTATGATATACATACATGTGTACATGTAGTAAATGAATCCACTATGAAATTGTACTTACTACATGCATGCATGTATAGTTTGAAGATCATTATCAGTATCATGATAATGTAATGTGATATTACTGCAGGTGACGTTTAAAGCACAGCCTGCTTTACTTTATATAATTATTAATGGGGATTCTTTTGTGTTTATTAAATAAGATGCTTAACTGCATTATGTGTCCTTGTACTATCTATGTATCAGTACCCTGCAAATAAGAATTTTTGTTAGTTTTTGCTTTGAACTACATGTACCATTAACATTAAAATCTACTTTTGCCATAGTTGGCCATCAGTTACTAACGTTATTTTGCCTAAATGGCTAGCCCAAATGTATGTTTATCTGAGTGGATTTGGGTACATTATTTGCTTGCCACTTCCCAGATAAAATTTAACCCATAAACTGCTGTGGTTACCTAATTCTTAAATTACAGGTATAATGGATCATAACATTGCAGAACAGTAGTGTCCGTATTGAGATTTCTAAGTGCATAATAAGCAAATATGTGAAAGCGCAAAGTTATATAAAAGTATTAGTGTTGAGGCAAACAAAAAACCAATCAACAGAGACAAATGAGGTACCTGAATATAGTTACATGTATGGCATAAGAATATCATTCAAACGAAATTGAAACAAATTAGCACACGTACATAATATATACCACTTTTGATCTCAGTTGAGCAATACGATTTACACATTTTAGGTTTCTATGAGCCACCGGTGACTATGGATGTGGCTACAAAGTTTCGAATTATCCAACGTCTCTCAATTGGCAGAGAGTGTGAGGTAGAAGGAGACATATTTATGCACAAAGGAGGAGTCAGTGTGGGTGTTGTAAAGATCCTTGAACCCATGTCACCCATGCTCAACTATTTTGAATATGAGATCATAAACAGAGGGGCTCAATGTGCAATTGGAATAGGAGTAGGTGAACTGACCTACCCACTTGATAGGATGCCTGGATGGAATGTCAATGGAATTGGCTATCATGCTGATGATGGAAAGCTTTTTCATACGTATGAAACTGCTGACAATGGGAATCCTTATCAACAGCTAACCTCTGGCTATGGCGAGCCTTTTGGACCAACCTCCACAACAGGAGATCGTATGGGGTGTGGAGTAGATTTCGACAGTGATGTTGGCTATGGGTATGTGAACATTTTCTTCACCAGAAATGGTCATCAGGTTGGTGAGCTCATTAAGCTGAAGAGGCCTACTCATGGTCTATACCCATTAGTGGGACTACACAGCAGTGGCGAGAAGGTTCGCTACCTTGGCCACTGCAGAAGAGTCCCACATTCTGTCTCATCACCATTGTGTCTGAACACATCTCCCTGGCTTCGGTCAAATGGTGTTAGATTTAAAGACGATAGCCTCACTTTGGAGTACTGTGGCAGAGGGCTTCAATTGGAAGGTCATGATGTGGGAGTGGCTCAGGCAAACCTAACTGCGAACAATGGGAATCACTATTTTGAGATGGAAGTACTAAGTGCTGGGAAAGAGGGATTGCTGGCTATTGGGTTTGCAGAACCCACGTATCCTCTACATCTTTACCCGGGCTCAACAAAGGGGTCCATTGCCTACCATGCTGGACACCTGTACAAGGAGATAGTGCCATTTCAGCCAACACCAAGCATGAAGTGCAACAAGATTGGGTGTGGCATCCAGTTTGATAACAATCAATCAACTATCAGATCACCAGAGCCTGTATGCAAAATATTTTTTACAAAGGATGGTGAGTTTGTTGGCACAGTTGAGTGTTCTGTTCCCAAGGATGGGTTCTACCCATTTGTTGCCGTATCAAGTCTTGGTGGGAAAGTTAGAGTGAACTTCAAGAGTTGGACTAGGTAAGACTGATGTTCTTTGTTAGTAGTACATGTACATGTATAAGTATTTTATTTATTGCATCCACAGTGGTATTGATATTGTGAGTTTTAATGGGAGAATAAACCAAGACAGAGATAGTGAGTATAGTCTTGTTTGTGCTGTTTTTAGTATACACAGTTTGCATATTAATTCATCACCACAATTATGTTTGTGTAAGTCACCATGCTGCTATACTTTACTACATATACATGTATATATAATTTCATAATAGTAATTAGATCTGCAAAACCAAGTACATGTACATGTAGAAACCCTGGAGCAAAAGTCAAATCATTAAATCTTGGGATTTTCCTAAATCAGTGATCAATTGATTAGACACAATGGAATGACCAAGTTGCCCTTGCAATATACCTTGTCTTGGATGCCACCTGCCTTAATATGTATACATGTATGCATATTGCAGCTGCAGAGGCGAGGGCAGTGGCTACATGTAATTAAGCAAGGAACACAAAAAAAAACATAAAGCACATGATGAAATATCCAATGCATATCCATTTTCACATCCAGAGCCATTGAGTCCTCAAGAGCTTCTGATACAAAAACTTGAAAAATAGCTCAGTCATCACCTTAATAAACAGATATCTGGCAGATGCAATGCCTATTCTATTTCCTTATTCATACAACGGGTAAATGATGCATCTTCCATTGCTCTGGAATTGGGTTGAACGATGGAAAGGTTTAGTCTAGTTATGGCTTGGAACTTTTGCATCTAGTATCGGTCCATACTATATTACACAATTATTAAATTCCAACCTACACGTAACAGCACAAAAATTAGAATAGATTGTACCAACTATAATGTTTTGGTTCCCATTTCCGCAGGTACATGTATTATAGTAAACGATTCTATGACCAATCTGTGTGATGAATGCAGTGCGGAATTGGATGGAGCAAAGAAGGAGCTTGCTCAGACAAAGAAAGAGCTACATGATCTAAAGGAAGAACACTCCAAGTTTAAAGCATTCTGGATAGTAGCACGTCATCATGTAACAGTGCTGGAGAAGTCATTAGGAGGAGGGGCATGGGGATATGTTAAGGAAGGAAAGTTCAGAGGTCAAAAGGTGGCTGTTAAGTGTATACATGAGACCATCATCACTGACCAGACTATAAAACGAGTGTATCGTGAAATATGCTCCATGGTTCAATTACGCCATCCCAACCTTGTGCTGTTTATAGCAGCTGTGCTGGATGACCAGGGAGGACCCATGATCATCACTGAACTGTTGGACACCACACTGAGGAAGGCCTATGAGGACAGCCTCCTTAACATGGCCCAGTGCATGGACATATTTCGTGATGTTGCCTGTGCCCTCTGCTACCTCCATGAGCTAGAAGCCCCCATCATCCACAGAGATGTCAGCTCTTCCAATGTACTTTTGAAGGCAATGGCCAAAGACCAGTGGAAAGCCAAACTATCAGATTTTGGTTCTGCCAATTGGGCCAAGGAGGCCTCAACCATGGGGGAGGGTGCCATAGTGTACACAGCCCCAGAGGCATATCCTATTCATCCATCTCTTCGCCATACGTTACCTCCACAGACCACCAAGATTGATGTGTACAGCTATGGGATACTGCTGTGTGAGGTCACATTGAGGGAGTTCCCCAGTACTGAGCATCTCAATGAAATGCAGGAGCAGTTGAAAACCAAACATGTCCTCCTCCATTCTCTGGTACATAAGTGTACCCAAGATGATCCTGTAGAGCGCCCAGCAATGGCTACTGTTCTTGAAGAATTATGTTATTGACTTACTAAATTCAATCAGTTACTATCCATTTATGTCTCATTTCAAATTAGATGAACGTGTGCACATATTATTTTCGACATGCAGCATTTCTATATCATCTATGTGAAACGTAAATGTTTATAAATGGGTTAAACAGTGAGATTTCACATGTACAACATGTGCATGAAGTTGCATGTATTCAATACAATATGTTCAATTTCATTGTGGTTGCCTCTCAAGTCTCAACTTCCTGTACATGTTCAACTGCTTGTTCCAAGATTTTTATATAATATGTATAAATTACTTCCGTATATACAAATTGCACACTCCTGATATGCAAATACAACTGCACACATGCTATGCAAACAATTACACACAATTGCAAAGTTTAATGAGGATTAAGTCAGAATGACACAGGCATTAGTGGAGTTAACCATAGAGGTCAGCCAATGCCTTAGATTTAGAGATATTCCCACAAATGGCTAGACGATTGGCTACTTGTGAGAAAGTCTTCAAAGCTCTGGACCTCATGCGCCATAACTCAGACTCTCAGTACCGCTATTGGAATACAATGATCAATTCAGCACAAGACAAGTCTATAATATATCAATAAACATTTTAAATAGTAACATCTGCTACACTAAATAAATATGCAAGGAACTGTTTACCATCAATGTCCATTTTCATTGTCCCCGATACGAAAGCTGCATTGCCCCTTTGGATGGCAGCTGATTATCTCTGGGTAAGGTATGAAAATGAATTAGCTTCACCAGACCCCTGCCTCAACCTATAGCTATGGCCCAACTCTTTAAGGAGCTCAGTTCTCCTTGGTCCAAACACTCCAGTTGTCTCTAATGCCACGTACTGGAGTGAAAAAAGTGGCAGGAGTCAAGGTGATTATATCTCTGCAGATTAGACTTTTCTTCCACATAATGGTGCAAAAGCATATGAACACGTTGCATCCCACACTACATGTAGAAGTTGGCCACACTTCTGTAACTATCTATAAATGCATGCCATATTTCTCCACACAAATCAAGAAATGAGTGATGAGGCATGTGCACTTAGAAAATCCTTTTTGTTGATTCTAAACATAGCTAATCTAGTGGTCATCATGTTATACAAAAGATACAGGTACATGAAATCCACCAGCACCATCATTACCACACCTGATAATTATGATGCCATGATCTAAGTGCATGGTTAATATACAGCCAGTATGGAGGTAAGTGAGCAACAGTCCTCGTGACTTATAATCGTACGTTTGAGTGTCATGCGTGCGTACACTTCTGCACATGGCTAAGAGTATGTGTACAGTTTTAGATTATAATTAGTTGCACACATCTAGAGCTATGCACAAGTGCGTATGGTTCCTAAATGGCTAACCCTGATTGTACACCACAGACACCAAGAGCAGAGACCTTAATTATAACACATTTGATCTGTGTTCTACATATCTATCAATGGTTGGCAATAAAAATAAAACAGTTTCTGATGTCCCATTTTTTACAGCTACAAATGTACGTATGGTACAGGAAGAGCTTGGATGTGTGCAATAGCAAATGAAAGCATATGGTACTACATGTAATAATAAATTGCCCATCCACTAGCTACATGTATAGTATCTAAAGTAACGAAGGTCCTTATAATTAGCTAGTAAAGTGTAAAGGTACCTTGATCACTTGCTTCTACATGCACATATATATCCTTTAAAAAAAAATCATTTCTTGAGTTCCTGATTCAAAAACTATAATATACAGTACATTATGTATGCTCACATGTACTTGCATTGTATTATGTTCTATATCCTTAAAAAAATTACCTTTTAGGAGATTCAAGAACTGTAATTTGATGCCTTCATGTTTGTTTGATATTGTTCTTGTTAGCATGCACACTCTAAACTTCATTTACTAATCCCACATACAATATATACCTACATGTATGTGCATGATTCGTTGATTTTTTATTCGCAACCCCACCCCCTCCCCAGTTAACTACAGCCATGCTTTATGTCTTTATGTCAAGAAGTACATGTATTTATGCTGATGTGGTCAGAGAAAATTGATTTAACACTGCTTTATACGATCTCTACAATGTTATATATGATTTAAATAAGTATGTAAGTGTTGAAAACATAAAATACATGTGCTGTAACATTTATAATGTACAGCTGCTTTCAGTCTGACATGTTGCAAACTGAAAGTGAACTCAAACACACTGAAATAAATATATCGCCAAGCATCAGTAAACATTATGCATGTATAAAAAATAATAATTACATACATGACATGATAGTACAGATCAAAGATGTTATAAAGTAAAATTTGTCATATACAGATATGTACTCAATTCTTAAAAACTTATATATACATGTCATAACCTGTTTCGTTCACAACACAGCTCTTCAAGAACAGTAGCCATTGTTGGACGTTTGACAGGATCATCTTGAATACATTTATGTACCAGGGAATGGAGGAGGACATGTTTGGTTTTCAACTGCTCCTGCATTTCATTGAGATGCTCAGTACTGGGGAACTCCCTCAATATGACTTCACACAGCAGTATCCCATAGCTGTACACATCAATCTTGGTGGTTTGTGGAGGTAACATATGGCGAAGAGATGGATGAATAGGATATGCCTCTGGTGCTGTGTACACTATGGCACCCTCCCCCATGGTTGAGGCCTCCTTGGCCCAATTGGCAGAACCAAAGTCTGATAGTTTGGCATTCCAGTTGCCTTTGGCTAGGCCTTGCAAAAGTACATTGGAAGAGCTGACATCTCTGTGGATGATGGGGGCTTCTAGCTCATGGAGGTAGCAGAGGGCACAGGCAACATCACGAAATATGTCCATGCACTGGGCCATGTTAAGGAGGCTGTCCTCATAGGCCTTCCTCAGTGTGGTGTCCAACAGTTCAGTGATGATCATGGGTCCTCCCTGGTCATCCAGCACAGCTGCTATGAACAGCACAAGGTTGGGATGACGTAAATGTGCCATGGAGCATATTTCACGATACACTCGTTTGATTGTACGTTGAGTGGCTATGGTCTTATGTATGCACTTGACAGCTACCTGTTGACCCCTGAACTTTCCTTCCTTAACATATCCCCATGCCCCTTCTCCTAATGATGTGTCCAGCACTGTTACTTGATCACGTGGTACTATCCAGAAAGTCTTAAACTTGGAGTGTTCATTTCTAAGTTCTTCAAGCTCCTTATTTATCTGAACCTGCTCCAGTTTCATCTGATTCAGTTTTGTTTTGTTATGGTCACATATGATTTGTCTGTTCGGCATACATGTAGATATATTCTCCATGACTGTACCCACATGTACAAGTTTGGCAGGAAGAAATGGAGATTGTAACAACAATTAATACTTCCCATACACATAATACAATTTCATTACTACAACATATTCATCATGCATTTTCGATTATAAAAAAGGTGTTAACACTGATAATGTGATGGTAATAAATTCTTATCTTTTAGGCAATAGTGGAAAATTATTTAGTATCCAAACATTGACCCATTGTAATACGAAGCAACATTATATATTACCACAACATCTCAGTGCAAATATGTTATCCTACAACTGGCCAATTCTTGGTGCATGCGATTTGTGGTGTATATGACAGATAAAGGTGCATTTTGGGAAGGTACAATGTATATTCAAATGAATAAAGTACCAGCTCATGAGTGGATGCTATAAATAACTCACTTGATCTACCTGCAAATGCATGGTCTCCACTTCCAATGCCACTGCAGGATAAATTAAATAGGCAACAGTAACTAAAGCATCAGACAGTAACTATATAGCCAACCCTTACCTAGCCCATGTCTTGAAGTTCACTCTAACTTTCCCACCAAGACTTGATACAGCAACAAATGGGTAGAACCCATCCTTGGGAACAGAACACTCAACTGTGCCAACAAACTCATCATCCTTTGTGAAAAACACTTTGCATACAGGCTCTGGTGATCCTGTAGTTGATTGATTGTCATCAAATTGGATGCCACACCCAATCCTGTTGCACTTCATGCTTGGTGTTGGCTGAAATGGCACTATCTCCTTGTAAAGGTGTCCAGCGTGGTAGGCAATGGACCCCTTTGTTGAGCCCGGGTAAAGATGTAGAGGATACGTGGGTTCTGCAAACCCAATAGCCAGCAATCCCTCTTTCCCAGCACTTAGTACTTCCATCTCAAAATAGTGATTCCCATTGTTTGCTGTTAGGTTTGCCTGAGCCACTCCCACATCATGACCTTCCAATTGAAACCCTCTGCCACAGTACTCCACAGTGAGGCTATCATCTTTAAAACTAACACCATTTGACCGAAGCCAGGGAGATGTGTTCAGACACAATGGTGATGAGACAGAATGTGGGACTCTTCTGCAGTGGCCAAGGTAGCGAACCTTCTCGCCACTGCTGTGTAGTCCCACCAATGGGTATAGACCATAAGTAGGCCTCTTCAGCTTAATGAGCTCACCAACCTGATGACCATTTCTGGTGAAGAAAATGTTCACATACCCATAGCCAACATCACTATCGAAATCTACTCCACACCCCATACGATCACCAGTAGTGGAGGTTGGTCCAAAAGGCACCCCCTTGCCAGAGCTTGCTAATACATGTGACTGTAGAGGATCTAAATTTTCAGTTTCATATGTATGAAAAAGCATTCCATCATTAGCATGGTAGCCAATTCCATCGATATTCCATCCAGGCATCCTATCAAGTGGGTAGTTCAGTTCACCTACTCCTATTCCAATTAAACCTCTCTCCCCTCTATGAATAATCTCATATTCAAAATAGTTCAGCACGGGAGACATGGGTTCTAGGATCTTTACCACCCCAGCCACATTGCTCCCATTTTCTTCTTTGCATTTAAATATATCGCCTTCTACCTCGGCATTTCTTCCAACTGAAAGATGTTGAATAATGCGTTGTTTTTCAGCCATATTCACACAAGGTGGTGGATTGTAGGTATGATTACCTGGAAGTAGGAAAGAACTAACAATATTAATATGCATAAATAAATTATGTTATATTGTATTTACATGTGTTTTACAAGAGGGTCATTTTGTGATAACCGTTTTACCATTTTCACATTAAACTCTCGTCAGAAGCCACCTTAACAGAAAATGTGCCCGAATAGCTCCTTGTGATTGTCAATTTAGGTATCCAAGAGACGCCTGAGGTTTTGTTTTTTCATTTGTACATGTATTCTCTATTTAAAAAAAAAAAACTGATGCTACACAAAAGTAACGGCGACTCTATAAGATCTAGAACTGCAACAATGAAAACTAATTGTGCGGAAAAGACTTTGTCTTGCATGTACATGTACATGTACGTCTTTAACACAAGCTTTCTGCAACATTTTCGGTCAGTGCAGACGGTTTTAAAAAATCTTCTCCACATGATTTAAATATGTTCTGTAATAGTAAAATCAATTTCTTTCGCAATATATGAATAATGCAACGAACAGGCGATGTAACTTAAACATTTAAAATCTTCCGCGATAATAATAAACTAAATTATCGCACTGCAGTTCAGAACAGGACATTTATAATGACAACTCATACGGCTCCAAGTATCCTGTTTTCTTACTTTTAAGCAATCTACGTGCTGCGCGCAAATTGTGAATATTATTTATAAATTGTGCTGTGCTATAAATTGCGCAAATTCACAATTTGCGCCCAACATACACTTGTATGATTAAAACGTGGAAATAATACTATGCAAGATCGAGGCACAGTATACATGTAAATGGTCATAGAAAGCGCTTGCTATGTAGATATCGCCGAAGTAGCTACTTAATCAATGAGAAAGAACAAAAAAACATATGCAAGATCAGTTATTAGTTATAAAGAAAGAGTACCTGTGGATGAAATCTGCAAGCCAATTCCAGAAAATCGTTTCAATTATCCTTGTAGTACATACATGTAGATCCTGCAATTCTTAAAATTGATCCATGAAAAATAGACAATTTCCGTTTTTGCACGTACTTTTTTGAGTATGATATAATAATAAAAACGTGGGGCTCCGTCCCAGACCCTGCTGGGGGAGCTTATACAGCTCCCCTCCTAGACCCCTAGCTGGGCGTGAGAAGGTACCCCTTCCCGCACCCTCCCCAGTACATTTTTATTATTATTCATTAACAACCCTCCCTTTTCTGAAATCCTGGATCCTATATCGGCTCACATTTTTATTCACAGTCATTCATTAACAAGTTGCTTGCCTCTGCACATCAAGGGAAAACATCTCATTAGAGATGTGTTGGATTTTCTTTTTGTCTTTATTATTTTTATTAACTAGGTCTATTACATAAACTACATGAATTAAAGTACGTGTAGTACATGCATGTACACTGTACATAATCAGAACAGATATATTCACAACTGAACAAAGTCGGCTATGTACACTTAACCCCTCCTCCTGAATTCATAACCTTTACCCTACACATCCTTTCTAACCATCTAACAACTGATTATATTACATACACAGTACATTCTGGTATGGGTTGTTAGAAACAAAGTTCTTAAACCCCCTCAATAATTCTAACTGCTCGTCCATACTTGTCTCTCCTGCTATAACTGGACCCAGCTCTGTAGCCAACATCTGTTCATTCATCAAAGCAACTTGTCTGGTATTTCCATCAACCACTCCAGCTCCATCAAGGGCATTTTTTGCACAGACTAAATTCTCTACAACACTAGACTCAACTATTTTCTTGTCTGCAGCTGGCTCTACCATTGAAACAGGAATAAACACTTTACCATGAGCAGAATTACTAACTGTAAATGTATGTCTGTTAACAGGAGGAAATTTAGGAAGAAAATCTGTCCAGCTCACATTCACATCCTGTATAGGAGATATTACATTCCACTTTCAATTAACTTTTAGCTTAGTTTAGAACTTAATTTAGAGTACAAAAAATTGCATGAAATCCCCTATATCTAACCATTTTTAAAAGATATTGCCACAAATAAACTAATGACATGCAGTCCAATACCTATTCCCCAATGAAAGAATACGAATAAGTAGACATTAATTTTCACATGAGCGGTTGGCATTAATACAGTGTAAGATTTTTTAACTTTATTGTTCTTATGTACATGTACTGAGGAGATCAGAATTTTTATTGATAATATTTATCATGCCTATAATACTTACAGTTTCTATGCCATAGACTGGTATCTCTTCCTTTGAGACTGCACCTTCAAATGGAAGTTGCCCTATCCATCTCACTGTCCCTCTGACCTGTCTTCCATCCTTTGACCTCACAATTGCTCTTGTTCCAACAGGAAGTTGATTGGAGTGGCCACCCCTGGACTCTGAAGCTTTGCTCCTTCCTTCAATAGGTGGAGTGCACCGTAGTTGCAACCATTCTATCTCTTTAGCTACTGAAGCGAGTGACAGAAATAATCCACAATCAATTGGACAACTGAAGTATCTCTTTCCATAAAGTGTTCCATCTGAGGTACCCCAACCATAATACCAGGAGTCCTGTAGGTGTACCAAAACTGGAATAATCACCATGCATGCTGTGAATAATTGTTCTTGCATTTGGGTAGTTTCCAAATAGGGACAGTACTGTATTTTAATTAGCTGAATGTTATATAGTCAATTTCAAACATTATAAAATGAAGTCACATGAAGATATAAATTTTTGTGCATGTAGTTATTAAATGTTTTTAGTTTCTGGGGATTCAATGGGACTTAAAATATCAACATTGCTGGATGGGACTGAAGCTAGCCACATCCCAGAAATTGTCGATGCTAAACTGAATTGAAAGAATCCCTCCGAAGTGGCAAAACATTCTCGTTGACTCATGACAAAGACTATATATGTCTAACCAATTTTATAAGGCTCTGCTTGTCTGGTTTTGCCATTCGTCAACAAATGGTGCAAATTCATGGGCATTGGTACTGCTGTTGTTTGATATTACACCACATCCAGCTAACTATTGATTTTAGTCTCAACTTGGCTGTGGATTTAATTTTAACTCACGTACAGTATAAAATTTAAGTACAGTAATTATAATGCAATGCATAAGTCCTGTATGTAACATATCTCAGAGCTTTGACAAGAGGTGTAATTAAATGACATGCACACAACTCACCATTATTTCCACACCAAACATAGTCCCTGGTTGATCAGATCCAATCAAACGTCCAATGTAGTGGACACGAGCAAAAGAGTAGTACTCCAAGTCCATCTCCACACAAATGTACACCATATCCCCTACCTTGACGGCAGCACCCCATTCTAGCCATCCATTAGTCACAAAAACAGAAAAACGTTCCACTGGAGTTGGGATTGCCTCAAGCAGAGCACACTGCACACCATTTAGTGCAGTGACATAATCTGCTTCACAGTTAACAGTTATAGCCTTCTTTCCTCTAACCTGGTACACTGCAGTTATATCATTGGTACGTACAAGTTCAAGCAGTTCTCCTCTTTGAACTACAGTTGTTGATGTTTTTGCCCATCTACCAAGAAGTTGTGATAAAACTGTTTCAACTTTCAAATCCTTCATAAGGATACTAACACCTAATAACAGAATTGAAAAGTGCAAATAAATGTCCTGTCAAACCTGTGATTCATGATATTCGGTCATGTATTCTGGTACAAACATGATTCTCTTTTTTTGTCAGTTACAGAGTAATAAATATCAAAATGGTTCATGAATTGTTTAGTGCTGATTATGAGTTGTCAAATACTGGCTGAGGTGACAAGCTTTCTGATGGACACAAATTGAAATTCTTTATTGGAATATTACTTAAGTTATACAATCCATGCTGCAGGTCTATAATGATCAAATCTGTATCTTAGCAGCTTCAATAGATATAGAAATGATTGTGATAGAAAAAAAAAGCATTTAAAGTCTGGGTATTACTTGTCCAGTTAATAGTGTGAACAAAGATGTCATCAAGAAAAGGAAAAAAATTAAGGGGATCGAGAGCCTATTTGATAATTATAGACCCATATGGTGTGGATTACATATTAATATTAAGAATTTCAATTTGTGACCATCTGAAAGCTAGTTATGATGAGGCTGATGATCTGCCCGGATGTAAATTTTCTGCCATAGAAGACAACAAGCATCTAAATTAGTAAGATTCTTCGGTATACTGACCCTGAAATACTCATCGTTATACATATTTGCACAAAGATGCATGTCATGCAAAAATTGGTCCCATTCCTGACCACTTTTGGTTGCCAAAGATGGTCAGGGTATATTATGGTTGCCAAACATGGTCTGGGTATATTAACTTACAGGACACCTTACCTTGCCTTAAGATGAAATTGTCTTGGGTCATACTATACATGCATAACACAAAAAATAGTGGAGGTACAAAATTTGGTGAATCGTGTCAGTAGAATATTGGCAACAAAATTATTGACATAAGGAATAATGTACCTGAACATTACTATACTGCAAAGGGGTCTAATTTGGTTGGATATAAATTTTGGCAAATTAGCACAAATCACCAAATTCTTCAAATTTTCTCCAGCCACTATTTTGTGCTATATAAACATGGATATGCCCTTCACATGTCTGAGGCAATACCGGTACCACGAACGATTCCACCACAAGTCGTACTAAGCTCCAACCAAACTCCTCACAAATGCTAATCAGCTTTCACTGCCCCTCAGGCTCTAGTAGCACGTTCAAGAGGATATTTAATTTTTGGAGATCGATTGACAACCAAATGTTGCGGGAGTGTTCCTCTCCCACCAACAGAGATCACCCCCTACCAGTGTATGCCCCACATGCAGCCCGCCTGTCAGTTTGGGCTTGCACCTGAAGCCCAATGATATCCACTCGCACCTCTGTACATGTAGAACGGGGTGTGTGTCGTAGCTTTTAAAATAGTTTCAATCGAACAGACACCCAGCAACGCCGCCAACATATCTGGAAGTATCCGAAGTGAAGTTCTAAACACACAATAAAATACATTTGCGTTTTCTGTCTGCAACTATGTCACTTTCTGTTAGTTCGAGGGGTAGTGATTAAAAAAAAAAAGCCATGCATTGCAAGTTGAAGAGCTAGCAAAAACCCTCCTTTCCCCCATCTTTCTATTCATAATTCATGAGACATAGATTATAAGCTTAGAACTTTGCTATAAGTGGTTACGCGGAAGAGCTACTTCAAGTCAAAGAGAGGCTTCGTGACCTCCATTGAAAATTACCGGAAGTGAGTACTAAATGATCTGAGCCATAACTTGCCTGGTGGAAATTGGCATCGCTAAGTAACGGTTATTTATTACACAAAAAGAATGAGTTTCATACCCATACCTCTTCTACAGCCCCCTGGGAATCGCTGGAATTCAGCAAAACAAAACTTGTTTACCTAGCCTGTACGTGGTTAAATCATTGTAATTAACACTGGATAGTTGTGCGTACGCGCGTACGTTTTATATTTGGCCAGGGATACTGATTGGAAACGAGGCTGATACACGGCTGAATTACGGTATTCCTAATTTCCATCCGTGTTGCGCTTGAGGGTTATTCTTAGAGTCGCGAAATCGCAGAAACGAAAAGCTACACTTGGTAAGTTGGTTTCTTAATAGGCAGGTTTTACTAATGGGATCAGTCAAGCTTTACTTTTGAAAGCAATGTCTAAGCCTAGCTGTTAAAGTGTTCGGATCGCTTAAGCTTCGAGTAACGAAATCTCCTGAACAACTTCCCGTACAACAGATCTGAAAACTTTGAACTACACCCCTGAAACCCGTCCACTGGGATCAGCATCCATGTCATATACGTCCGAGTCAACAGCAAACTAGAATCCATGTAGGCGCAACACGGATGGTTTTCCGGTACACGTAGATTACGGAACTGTTTCCAATCCATGTATTTAATATCCCTGATTTGGCCAGAGATAGTATAGAGACGTACGTGAAAACAAATTAACTACTTAGGGGCGTAGTTCGCAAAAGGGTATTCTGCGTTTATTCGGACCCCCCCCCCCCCCCCCCCCCTTCCCCCTTCCCCCTCCATTCTTATATGGCAGTTTACCTTACCGATTTGGTATGGCAATAATGTCTCCAGACCCTCCTCAAAGCGCGAGGGTGTGGCTACGTCAGGCTAAGAGTCTAAGTCTGCTAAGACTTACCCGCTCGAAAACGTAGGTCCTAAGCGGAAGTACATGTAACTCCAAACATCGTCTAAGGAGTTGAACTACTTAGTACACCGGTATTTGTGGCAATTGCAATTGGTACCGTTCCGACTAATTTTCCAAAAAGTGCGTTCCCCCAATAATGTTCGATTCTCATGGATGCGGTGCATGACTCCATTGCAAATATGCTCACCTGGCACATAATACTTCTCTCTAATGTGCTCTGCCTCAGCCGACAATCCCCCTGCCTCCAAAGCACTGCATAACTTCTTCCATGAAGGGTCTTTTCCTTTCTTAAGCCACTCCCTTAGCACCTCTTCCAAACAACGTTTATCATCTCCAGGATGACTCGCTGCGATGGTATGAACATTTGCCACCTGAAGGTAATAGCCTAACAAGATCCATTGACTACAAAGGTGCTTCAACTCTTCTAGCATAAGCTCTAATATGGCTTCCATTTCTGTAGCTAAATAATTATGAACGAAAAAAAAAAAAAAAAAGTCTCGTCCCCAGTCCCCCACTTAAAATGCTTCGAGCGTGCATATTACCCTACTGTCTGTCCAGTAGTTCCAGTACAAACTGTACAAGTAGATCCACAAGGTCTTTAAGGATCTATTGAGCGGGTTTAATTTATATGTGAAAGAGAATTTTCCAGAGTCCAGGTAGACGGTTAAATAAGAATATTAATATTAATGTCTGGTGGTGTTCGAACGTTCAAGCGATCGAGAAGAGTGCATGATCTGAGGGTGAGTATATTTTGTCGGTTAGTAGATGATGAGTTGTATTTAATTTGTGCATGCAGGCTTTATCAGGAAGGTGCATCGCATTTCACTGCTGCATGCATGCACGCAGTATAAACTGCATGTGCATGGAGAACTCTCTGATGTGTATATATACTACATCTGATTTATATACAGTATTATTTCAGTATTTGCTTTTGAGATACATGTATATTATGCTCTTACATAAGTATAGCATAGTCATGTACATGCACATGTGTATAGTATAATATAATATATGCATGCTGGCTGAACTCTAGAAATCATGCAGCTACATGTGTGTGTAAATGTACAAGAAATGATACTGGTCATTAAAATCTTTAGTGAGTGCATACATGCCAAAATGATACAGTATACAGCACATGGCACCTGCCGTAAGACATTAAGGGGGAGGGTGCGGGAGGTAAATTGATTTATACGATGTCTACACAATGTTATACATGTATATGATGTACATAATTACATATGTACATGTACATGTACACGTAAGTATTTCACAATCAGGGTTGAAAACATAACACTGACGATACATGTGATGCAACATTTATATTGTCGAAAATGTACAGCTAGCTGCTTTCAGTCTGACATGTTGCCAGTAAACGGAAAGTGAACTCAAAATCACTGAAATAAATATGCATGTATGGCCAAATTATCTGCATCAGTAAATATTATGCATGTGTAAACTTGACGACAATAATTACATACATGACATGTACTCCGAACAGTACAGATTTAAGATGCTGTGCGCTAAAATTTATTGCATATATACAGATATGTACTCAAAACATAATTGTTATACATGTGTCATAACCAGTTTCCTTCACAACACAGCTCATCAAGAACAGTAGCCATTATTGGGCGTTCGACAGGATCATCTTGGGTACACTTATGTACCAGAGAATGGAGGAGGACATGTTTGGTTTTCAACTGCTCCTGCATTTCATTGAGATGCTCAGTACTGGGGAATTCCCTCAATGTGACCTCACACAGCAGTATCCCATAGCTGTACACATCAATCTTGGTGGTCTGTGGAGGTAACGTATGGCGGAGAGATGGATGAATAGGATATGCCTCTGGTGCTGTGTACACTATGGCACCCTCCCCCATGGTTGAGGCCTCCTTGACCCAATTGGCAGAACCAAAGTCTGATAGTTTGGCATTCCACTGGTCATTGGCTAGGCCTTGCAAAAGTACATTGGAAGAGCTGACATCTCTGTGGATGATGGGGGCTTCTAGCTCATGGAGGTAGCAGAGGGCACAGGCAACATCACGAAATATGTCCATGCACTGGGCCATGTTAAGGAGGCTGTCCTCATAGGCCTTCCTCAGTGTGGTGTCCAACAGTTCAGTGATGATCATGGGTCCTCCCTGGTCATCCAGCACAGCTGCTATGAACAGCACAAGGCTGGGATGACGTAAATGCGCCATGGAGCATATTTCACGATACACTCGTTTGATTGTACGTTGAGTGGCTATGGTCTTATGTATGCACTTGACAGCTACCTGTTGACCCCTGAACTTTCCTTCCTTAACATATCCCCATGCCCCTTCTCCTAATGATGTGTCCAGCACTGTTACTTGATTACGTGGTACTATCCAGAAAGTCTTAAACTTGGAGTGTTCATTTCTAAGTTCTTCAAGCTCCTTATTTATCTGAACCTGCTCCAGTTTTATCTGATTCAGTTTTGTTTTGTTATGGTCACATATGTTTTGTCCATTCGACATAAATTTATTCTCTGTATCTGTACCCACATATGCAAGTGTGGTAAGCAGGAAATGGAGATCGAAATTTCAATTAATACTTTACATACATGTAACATTAGCAAAATACTATTTTATTAGTAGTAATTTTCATCATGCATTTTCAATCATAAAAAAGGTGTTAAGACACAGGTAATGTGATGGCAATGTATAGACAATTAATTATTCAGTAAAATATTAATCAACATTATATATTTACAGTACCGGCATCTCAGTGCAAATATGATATCCTACAATTCAAGCAGTCAACTCTTGGTGCATGCAATTTGTAGTGCACTGCTTGTAAACACAAGAGGATCAAACTATATTTATGTCAATTATGACACATGTAAAGGTTCATTTGTGAAGGTATATTCTAATGAATAAAGTACCCACATAAGAGGATGCTATAAATAACTCACTTGATCTACCTGCAAATGCATGGTCTCCACTTCTACGTACTCTCTTGATACCAATGCCACTGCAGGACATAATTAAATAGGCAACATGAACTAAAGCATAAGTCAGTAACTGTATCACCAACCAAGAACATCAGTCTTACCTAGTCCAACTCTTGAAGTTCACACTAACTTTCCCACCAAGACTTGATACGGCAATAAATGGGTAGAACCCATCCTTGGGAACAGAACACTCAACTGTGCCAACAACCTCATCATCCCTTGTAAAAAACACTTTGCATACAGGCTCTGTAGTTGATTGATTGTCATCAAACTGGATGCCACACCCAATCCTGTTGCACTTCATGCTTAGTGTTGGCTGAAATGGCACTATCTCCTTGTACAGGTGTCCAGCGTGGTAGGCAATGGACCCCTTTGTTGAGCCCGGGTAAAGATGTAGAGGATACGTGGGTTCTGCAAACCCAATAGCCAGCAATCCCTCTTTCCCAGCACTTAGTACTTCCATCTCAAAATAGTGATTCCCATTGTTTGCTGTTAGGTTTGCCTGAGCCACTCCCACATCATGACCTTCCAATTGAAGCCCTCTGCCACAGTACTCCACAGTGAGGCTATCGCCTCGAAATCGAACGCCGTTTGACCGAAGCCAGGGAGATGTGTTCAGACACAACGGTGAAGAGACAGAATGTGGGACTCTTCTGCAGTGGCCAAGGTAGTGAACCTTCTCTCCTCGACTGCATAGTCCCACCAATGGGTATAGACCATGAGTAGGCCTCTTCAGCTTAATGAGCTCACCAACCTGATGACCATTTCTGGTGAAGAAAATGTTCACATACCCATAGCCAACATCACTGTCAAAATCTACTCCACACCCCATACGATCTCCAATAGTGGAGGTTGGTCCAAAAGGCACCCCCTTGCCAGAGCTTGCTAATAAATGTGACTGAAGAAGAGTATCTAAGTTTTCAGTTTCATATGTATGAAAAAGCTTTCCATCGTTAGCATGGTAGCCAATTCCATTGATGTCCCATCCGGGCATCTTATCAAGTGGGTAGTTCAGTTCACCTACTCCTATTCCAATGAAACCTCTCTCCCCTCTGCTAATAATCTCATATTCAAAATAGTTGAGCATGGGAGACATGGGTTCAAGGATCTTTATCACCCCAGGCACATTGTACACAGCTTCTCCTTTGCACTTAAATATATTACCTTCAACCTCAGCATTACTTCCAACTGAAAGATGTTGAATAATGTGTTGTTTTTCAGCCATATGCATACAAGGTGGCGAATTATAGCTAGGATTCACTGGAAGTAGGAAAGAAGTAACATGATATGTAGCATTTGGATCCCACAGTTCCTTGTGATGCCAATTTAGTTATCAACTAATCAAAAGGTATTCAGTAAAAAGCATAATTTCGACACAGGTTTAATTTAATCATTTCAATATTGCATCCAATTTATATATATAATTATAATTATATTATAATTATATATATAATTAGTCTATACAATTAAACAAAACCAATGTTACAACTACATGTGTACCTTTTATATTTTTAATTCTATTGACAGTCACAAACTATGTAATTCTGTAAATTCATTGAGATTATTAAACTAACTGAGATAAATCACACATGTCTGGGATCTTTTGTTTTTGCTTTTGCAATTCACAGGTTGCCTTTGACCTGACAGAGACCTCACCACTTAGCCCCACTGCTATTTATTTAAAGCTGGCTCCGCTGGTGAGCATCGTAAACATCATTTCAATGGTACCAGGTAATTAATCCACTAAGCTGGAGGTGTGTCCCATAGCTACATATACGTAGCTTGGGGTAAGGAGGCACAAGACACTCTAATGCATCTGGCATCAGATCTTGCTGTCCAAACATTTGATGGACACCAAAGCTAATGGCCTCTGTAGCGTATATATGCATGGTTGGCTCAACTTCACATTAGTGTGGTCCAATGCCAGAGCTTTGCTGACAAGGATGGGCAGTTTTATTTAGTGTAATAGTGCTAGCATTACATTTATCCTGCTGGCTATACTTATTTTTTGTATCATAATGAATTCTAGTGATATTGGCAAATCTTAACATTACTACACCACTCTATTCAAATAATGATGTGATTTCGTAAACATGCATGTATGGGAAGGTAAAGGGGAATAGAAAATGCTTCGATCAATGGCATATTTACATGCAATCTTTGTATTTCAAACTGTATAGCCCTCGCATTCAATGATATCATTTTGTACTATAACATTAAGGTAAACTGCCAAATTAGAACAGGTTGGCCTTATAGAAACGGGGGGGGGGGGGGGGGGGGGGGAACCCGAAGTAGTAGATAAGCAATAGGGGTTACAACCTCATTCTTTTTTTGTGTATTACTGATACATGTACATTATGCCTCATTCAAAAAAGAATGAGGTTCGAACCCCTACATATACATGGATCTTTAGTTTGGACCCCCCCCCCCCCCCCGTTCCTTTTAATAGAGCCGACTGACCCATTTTAACTTGGCAGTTTACCTAAGGCTTTGTATCCATTTTACTTAGGTGATCATCTAAGCTTCAGTGCTTTATATGCAAAAATGGGGAAAGTATGACCACAATTTTGATGACAGTTTAAAAAAGAAAATACAACATAACAACTTTGTTGACTGGAGGTGGAATTATACATGTCTGGGAAATATGCCAGCACTAGCAAGGTTTACTGTAAAGTGGAATGATGAGTGAAGCTATAAATGAAGGGCATGTCCCACTGATGCATACACAGCTTTATTGTATTGGTTGATGTGCATGCACTGAATCAAGCAATTTGCAACGACTAAGTATAGAACAGTAAACAGCAGTGACATGCAAGCAACATGCTTCCCAGGCTTCCTCAACTGAAAATCTGAGCCAGTTTACAGATAAGCCAAGTGTTATAAAAACATCGATTACATGTATGTTTGTAGAGCCAAAAATGATTATGTGCTTTACTAAACAACGTATACATTTGCAAAAAAAAAAAAAAGTGTTGTACAATTAGTCCTCATGCGACTAAACTACATATAGATGGGATGTTTTGTTGGCTGTGTAGGCTGGTGATCAACCTCATAATGGCAGTGCACATACATGTATACATGTTAAGGTGCTGATAGTGGAACCCACAGTCAACTTAAGCACCCATACTGATGGCCGGGACACATCCAGCAATGATTACAGGGGTGGCAAAACAAGGGGGGCAGATAGGATTATTCCCCCCCCCCCCCAAATAACAACAGGGGGCCACTACCCCACTAAAATCATAGTGACGAAGAATTTATAGTACATTATACATGTATAATGCTTAGAGTATAAATTGCTATCTATATGGTGACCATAGGTTGCGCACTAAACAATTGCACCACGCAGTAGTTGAGGTATGCAGTGTGCAAAAGATGGAGTTTCATACTCTGAATTTGCTGCCTTGGAAAGTTTAATCAATCACAAGGAAAACTATCTACGATGGGGCATTTTTAGATTGTATTGTTCTGTGCTAGTACATGTAGCCGCAGTTGTAACATTTGTAGATGAAAATATATACATTGCAACATACACTCGTACATAATTATAATGCATCTTCATGTAAACCTCAGAAATAAATATTAACTTACTATTACAAATCATGTTGTTTGAATGCCTAGGTACCAGCTGTCCTAGCTGGCAGAAGTAACCTCTGTTTGGAGAACATTTGAAATAGCGAACTCCATTCAATACACACACACCATCTGTACATTCAGCTTGAGGTATTTCCTGTAAAAAGAAAATACATGTCATTGTATAAGTAATCTTTACAAAACTGGGAAATAATTCTCAGCCAATGAATCATGTAAATTAATAACATGTTCTGATAGCTTACAAGTTGCCAAGTGACTAGCAGTGGTCAGCAACTTCAGAAAACACTCTTAAATTACACAATTGGTGGATCCAAAATCACCACAGTAGTCTACAATGCCTGTTTACCTATTCTACATGTAGTTATTCCTACTGTACCATTTTACTACTGTAACAGCTATACATGCATGTCCTGTCATCAATTCACTTAATGCATAATGATTTATGTAAAGGTCAGAGTTATAGTCATTTCAAAAAAATTCCATACAAATAATTTAATTGGACAACCAAATATTGTATGTCACTGAAATGTTATGATGTAGGCCACAACTACATGCAGCCAATCTTACCAGTTCCACTCCAGCTATATGTTCATCATGTACTGGGGGTATGGTACCAATCCACCTAATGGTTCCACACATGGGAGGATTGCTTTTAGGAATAATTACAGCAGATCCAACCACTAGTTGAGCAGTTAAGTCACCCAGCGCTGAATATGCTGTAAATACAAACCCAATACTGAAGTTATGCAATATGCATGGATCTTGTGAGGTACCTGACTGTAGATTTTGTGCCTTGTCATTCTTAAACCCCCTCATTAATTCTAACTGCTCTTCCATACTTATCTCTCCTGCTATAACTGGACCCAGCTCTGTAGCCAACATCTGTTCGTTCATCAAAGCAACTTGTCCGGTATTTCCATTAACTACTCCAGCTCCAACAAAAACATGCTTCGCACCAACTGAATTCTTTGCAACACTTGACTCAACTATTTTTTCATCTGGCTCTACCATTGAAACAGGAATAAACACTTTACCATGAGCAGAATTACTAACAGTAAATGTACATCTGTTAACAGGAGGAAATTCAGGAAGAAAATCTGTCCAGCTCACATTCACATCCTGTATAGGAGATAATACATGCCACTTTCAATTCACTTTTAGTTTACTTTAGAACATAATTTAGATTGCATTAAGTCTATCATCTAGACTTTTACTGAAAATCCATGTACAATTGATTACAGTCCAATATCAAGGTATTCCTACCCCCAATGAAAGAATATTAATTTTGGTATTGGCAGAACAAGGCATTAAAACAGTGTAAGATTTTATACATGTACATGCATGCATATTTACTTTATTGCTCAAGATTACTTATTGTATGTAAGAGGTCGAAATTCTTATTGATAATATTCGCCATACCTATAATACTTACAGTTTCTATGCCATAGACTGGTATCTCTTCCCTTGAGACTGCACCTTCAAATGGAAGTTGCCCTATCCATCTCACTGTCCCCCTGATCTGTTTTCCATCCTTTGATCTCACAATTGCCCTTGTTCCAATAGGAAGTTGATTGAAGTGGCCACCCCTGGACTCTGAAGCTTTGCTCCTTCCTTCAATAGGTGGAGGGCACCGCAGCTTCAACCATTCTATCTGTTTAGCTACTGAAGCCAGTGACAGAAATAATCCACAACCAACTGGACAACTGAAGTATCTCCTTCCATGAAGCATCCCATCCGAGCTACCCCAACCATAATACGTGGAGTCCTGTAGGTGTACAAGATTGGAATACAACCTTCTATGCTACAAAATCACCATGCAAGCTGTTAATAATTGTTCCTGCACTTGGGTATAGTTTCCAAATAGGCACAGTACAGTATTTTAACTAGCTCATGTTTTATTTGCTAATTTCAAACCCTCTAAAATAAGAAGAAATGAAGTACATTTTAGCGTTTTGGTGCATCTAGTAATGACATGCCTTTAGTTTCTGTGGATTCTAAGGGACTAATAATATGAAACATTTTTGGATGGCAAGCCACATCCCAGATATCATCGGTGTTAAACTGAATTTGAAGAACCCAAAGTGGCAAAACGTTCTCATTGCCACATGATGAATACTATACATGTACAATGTATGTCTAACTAAATTTATCATGCTCTGCTTGTCTGGTTTTGCCATTTTCATCAAATGGTACAAATGCATGCATGGGACTTGGTACTGCTGTATGTATTTGATATCACACCCCATCACGTTGGGTCAGTTAATATTTTAGACTTCACTTGGCTGTGGATTTAACTTTATTGTAATAATAATAACAATAATAACAACATATTTATAATGCAATGCATAAGACTATGTTACATTGTATTAACATATCTACATGTATTTGTCAGCCTGTCTTATTGCCCTTTAAAAAGCTTTATTACTGACCTCCAGATCTCTGACCAGCAACTCACCGTTATTTCCACACCAAACATGGTCCCTGGTTGATCTCCAGTCCCTTTTCCAATGTAGTGGACACGAGCAGTACAGTAGTGTTCCAAGTCCATCATCACACGTATGTAGACCGTATTCCCTACCTTGACGGCAGCACCCCATTCTAGCCATCCATTAGTCACAAAAACAGAAAAACGTTCCATTGGGGTTGGGATTGCCTCAAGCAGAGCACACTGCACACCATTTAGTGCAGTGGCTTCACCTACTTCACAATGAACAGTTATAGCCTTCTTTCCTCTAACCTGGTACACTGCAGTTATATCATTGATACGTACAAGTTCAAGCAGTTCTCCTCTTGGAACCTCAGTTGTTGATGATTTTGCCCATCTACCAAGAAGATGTGATAAAACTGTTTCAACTTTCAAATCCTTCATAAGGATACTAACACCTAATGGAATTAAAAGTGCAAATAAATGTCCACTCAAATCAGTGAATACTGATATTTACTTAATATTACGTTACATATTGTACATGTAAAAGTTAATGCAAACATTTGATAAAGTGGATACAGATGCAAATATTTAGCTTTCTACGATACACATATATACACAGAAATCCTTTTTCTAAATGATGAAAATGGCTTCCAATGTTTAGGTCTTTAAGTTTTCATGAATTGTTTAAGGCTGATACTAAGTTGTCAAAATATTTCATGCAAACCCTTAAGCACATCCAAAAATTCATATATCAGGACTAATCTTTTTTAATCATTGCGGCTTAATCAAATAAACTCACCTCAAACAAGAGGTTCTAAGAAGTGGTTCAAAAGTCACAGCCAAACAAAAATGAGCAGCTTTTCAATTGGAGCAATGTACATATCATGTTTTGCAAATACACTAGTATGGCAATACGTCAAGATTTTTAATTTATATTTTAAATTGTGGAAGCACTTTGTCATAGAACATTAATAATTAATTAGACTTGAATAATGAGTAAATTTCTATGAAGAAATGTAATTAAGAGCAATTTATTTCATTTTCCTGTTATGCCTACAGTTTGTAGATCACTTCTTTATTTGATGATATAAACTATATAGTTTATAACT
The DNA here is from genome assembly GCA_949361645.1 of Spongilla lacustris. Lineage (NCBI taxonomy): Eukaryota > Metazoa > Porifera > Demospongiae > Spongillida > Spongillidae > Spongilla > Spongilla lacustris. Next base: position 1,967,778 of record OX442433.1, on the reverse strand, counting down.
TGCCCCCCCCCCCAATTTAGCAGTGCAAGGACTTTTTTTAATGACTTTCATGCAGATTATTTTAAAACAAAATTATGTATGAAATTAAAAAGCACTCTAAGTTCCTTCTGTTCTTCAGAAAGCTGAGCATTACTTTAGTTGTTACACATTGGAAATCAGACGTTTGATTGCATCTGTGACTTCAGCGAGCACAATTTGTACCATTGGCATTACTGCAGTCTTGCCATTCAAATTAATGTTACTAAGTCCAAATTGAAGCCCTCAGTTTCCTTACAAGGATGTGGCAGATTACTGTGACAAAAACTAATTTGTTATGTTTCCAATTCTCCTTTAAAATATAGCCTATTATGTACTTCAATACTGTTCTCATTTAAGACCCATCATCCTTAACCTTTCATCCTAATACTGTTCTCATTTAAGACCCATCATCCTTAACCTTTCATCCTAAATTCAGGATGGAAATCCTGAATTAAGGATGACTTTACACCGCTCGTATAAACTTCAATTCGAATGGTATTGATGATTTTGAGAACTTTTCTGTTTCAGTAGGCTTTCATCTTAACAGCGCTATCCATTTTAGTCGTTCAAATTTCTTATTTCTTTTTGAAAAACCAATGTTTAGACTTTGCTTCCTCTTTCGTTCGCAAATAATGCCGTGGTTACCATCAAAGTCTGGTATGAAGTTAAGGAAAGGGCAGGAACCTTACTAACTGTTACTAAGATCTGTAAGGAGAGCCACGTAAGCAAATTCAAGAATATGGGACACAGGAGGTATGAGCATCGGATTAACTCAAGGCGGACTAAGCGAAGCGAGTCGAAGCGGGTGGTAAGATGGTCAGCCTCTGCAAAATAAAAACACATTTCTGTCATTGAGAGTGACACAGAAATACCTGGCATTGGTAGAAATGCTGTCACCAGTACTTTTGGGACATAAAAAGAAAGGGGGGTGCTTAGACAGTGATAATAAATTACATTTTCTATTATTTTGTGTACAGTTTGGCTAAAAATGCAACTTCTAACAAGAGTCTGGAGGTGCTACCACCAATAAGTAGTGAAAAGGAGTAAAATTGATATGTTCAATACTCTTTGTAAAGCATTACAAACTGTAAATTGCTAATCATTCCATTTATGTAAGCGAGACAATGAAAGGTGCTTATGCAGCCTTGAAGTTTGGGCAGCTTTCTAGATAATTAAAATTATTCCATGCTAACGTACACCGTCTTCAATCATTCACTGATTGTATAGTTTAATTATGCCATGCGCAGGCCTAAGATGATGCACATGCTGACGTGCGTTGGATCCATTGTGGTGGTTATCCAACTACAAGATAATACTAATATTCGATCACGAAATGTAGACATCCCAGTAATGAGATTCGATGTTGGGATGTCCACATTTAAGTGGGACAATGTATGTACATTAGCCCCTTTGCGAGATATTGGAATGTTCACGGCGCCTTTGTGAGATATTGGAATGTCCACAGCCTCTTTGTGAGATACTGAAATGCCCACATTTTATGATCGAATATTTTTTAAAAGGGGCTTTTGTGAATCAGAAAAATATTGTTTTGGGAAGTTTTATAGTCTACTCAGACTACTCAGTATTGCAGAGGATTATAATTTTTTTTTTCTATATTTCAAAAAATAGGGATGTCGACAATAGAAAATATTAACGAATTACAAAAGCTTTATCAAGAAAACTGATTTGACAATGAAATTTCATTAACAGGCATAACAACTACAACTACAATTTTGTTTGACATATTCGCTGTATGCAATTCTCGTTATTAATGTTCTCCCTAAGTCAGGACCTTTAATGTTTAAATGATCACGCGTTACCCTTGGGGAACATTCGTTCCCCAAGGGTAATATACATTTGCTGGCCTCTCACTCTCATCACTAAAAAAAAAGCCCTTCAATGATGTGTGGCATTATTATCTGATCTCAACATCCGCCTGTATATTTTACGTTATACACGTTATCCCTGGGGAACGTGATTCTTGCGCGTATAGACATTAAATAGGTACCCCAAACATATGTATATAATTATCATTATGGTTGCTGAGTATAAAATGGCTGATTATTAGGTGTACATGTGTATTCGTTAATTTATGCCTTGGTGTACTCTGGCATAGGAAATATTAGTGGCCCTTTGGCTTTGATCCAAAATCCAGTATCTATACCATTAATTGCACCATCCTGCTTGATGAGAAACAATGTGTCCCAAATTAGGAATTTTATATACATGTATATATTATATACTGCATTTCATTCAAGAGATAAATTACTAGGCTAAAATAAGCATGACTTACATGCAGATTGACCAGTCTACCTGAACATTCTCAAGACTGATATAATATACCTTGCCTCACACCTGAACATAATGTGAACCCAAAAAGCATTTTTTGGGTCTAATTTACTTTGTTCAAATGGCATAAATGTGACTGTGATTTAATAATAAACCCGGCCCTAATGTACATGTACACATTCAAATTAAGCTACTTCCAGGGGATTGTTGTTGGGTTGATGTGGACTGCATACACTGTCTAATTTAGTTTAGTGCACACATTTGCATCGTACATGTATATAAAAATGCTTTGACCTGACAGGTCTTATTATTAACTAACCGCTGGTAATAGACCACCCCGGTATATATGCACATGTACATTATATGTGTACATGAGTTCCAGATGTACAGTTAGAGCTACATGTATTATCAATGTTGAAGTTGTCTTGTTCTATGTACATGCACATTTGTATATATATTGCACACAGGATTCCAAATGTTATGGATATGGTAGCACAGACAGAAAAATTCATGGAATCAGATACTTAACATCTGATGTCCAGTTGACAATGGTCATTTTTGTCACTGGTTTCAGTAGCCAAACAGCCAGAATGGAGTACCATTCTAGAAGAGTTATTCCTCCTCACTCTGAAGTAAAGAAACAAGACAATTCTACTTCAGGGCCCAGAGATGGAGTTAGAATTATCTCCAATCGCACTATAGAGTTATAGTAAGACTAACGGATGGAAGACAGGTCAGAGTGACAGGCAGGTGGTTGGGGAATTTTTGATTGAAGTTGCAGTCTCCTAAAGAAGAAGAGATACCAGTCTATGGTATAGAAACCTTAATAAGTTATTTTAGGGATGAGAAATGAAGTCCTTTGGTATTGGTACACTGTTTGCTTAGTTGATTGGCAGGATTATGACATTTATACTCATCTTCCTCACCACCATTATGGATAAAACACTTTGTTTCTTGCTCAGATCGAATGTATGCCTGAATTATACAGAGAATTAAAATAACTATATAATACATGTATATGTACATTATGTGTTCAAAGTGTATACATTTTACAAGTAAATCACATACTAAATGATATGTTTAATATACTGGCCATGGGAGATGATTAAATGAATGAAGATGTGATGTGAATTAGAAATGAATCTGATACATGTTTACAAAAGTACATGTAGAGCTCTATCTAAAAGTATGCATGACTCAACCTACATGCTTGGTTCCTGTCTTCTCCACATGTAATTCAAATTACAAAATTATGTCTCCATTGAAGTGATCAATTAACTTTACACAGTGTGTACTAGTTGCAATTTTCATTTGATTCAGTTGGTTTATTATAAACTGACTGAAAATTTTAAAAGAAAATTTTCATATTACCAAATTTTGATATCACTCTTAACATTCCTAAGCTTAAGACAGCATTTGTTTTTAAATCAGAGCTTTCTAAGGGGCAAAGAGATACATGTACATGTATGTGCATAGAAATCTTAATACAGACACTACTGTTCTGCAATGTTATGATCCATATACCAAGAATTAGGTGCACCACAGCATGTGAAGTGTATTAGTTAAATTTTATCTGGGGTATGACAAGCAAATAATGCACCCAAATGCACTCCGATAAATCTCTTTCCCTAACATACAGTTAGTTGTTATCAATCTGAATGCCTCACCCAATCCTTATGCTCTTTATGCTTGGTGTTGGCTGAAAAGTTTCCTCCTGTTGAAAATACTGTTAGTAATTTCGCTCATGGTAAAGTGTTCATTCCAGTTTCAATGGTAGAGCCAGATGTTGATTGTGGTATTATAGAGAGCACAGCCCATACACCTCTTGTTGAAGCAGGAGTAGTTACTGATGATTCTAGACAAGCTGCTTGGATGAATGAACAGACGTGGGCTACAGAACTTGGACCAGAGGTAACAGGGGAGACAAGTATGGAAGAGCTGTTAGAATTACGGAGGAGATTTGAGAATGACAAGGCACAACATCAACAGTCAGCAGGTTACTCATAAAGATCATAAGGATTGGGTGTGGCATCCAGTTTGATAACAATAAATTGACTACCAGATCAACCAGAGCCTGTATGCAAAGTATATTTCACAAAGGATGGTGAGTTTGTTGACAAACAAGCAGAAGGCACGGGACTCTCCAAACAATTTGTCGACACACTTCACACTAAAAGCACAGATCCATTATACAGAGCACACTTCCTGGCAACAAAGAATCATAATTACGCATAAACACTCTGCCAATCACTTCATTGGGTCATTGTATGGACAGCTTGGACATTCGTTTTAGGAACACCACCATTGTAATTGATATATCATCATAGAGTGATGACTGCTCCTCAGATTTCATCCCAATTGGAGCCTTCTTGCCTCTTATGTTGTGATGGGAAAAGTCGTGATGGAATGACCAAGGTGCCCTTGCAATATACCTTGTCTTGGATGCCACCTGCCCTAACACCAATGCATATTGCAGCTGCCCAGGCTAGGGGCAGTGTCCAACCAAGCAAGGCATAAAAAACAGACATACAACACATGTACGAAGTATGCACACCCACACATTTGCACATCCATAGCCATCAAGTCCTTTGGTGTTTTTGGTACAATGACTTTTAAATAGCACAGTCATGACCTTAATAAACATATATCTGGAGTGTGCAATGCCTACTCTTTCTGTAAATGCTGCATCTTATGGGTTAGAGTGCATAATAGTAAAGTAGTGCTGTTGCAGTCAGAAAGCCTCATAGACCATTGATCTGGTTTTGGGTTGAACGAGGGTAAGGTTTAGTCTAGTGTCTAGTGATGGCATGAGACTTTGCATTCAGTATCAGTCAATGCTACATGTATATTAAGCAATTATGAGTCTGCGACCTGCATGTCATATTGTAGCAAAATTTAGAACAGTTTGTACCATCTACATGTATAATGTTTTGGTTTCAATTTCCACAGGTATGTGTATTGGTGAATGATTGTATGACATCACTAGTGAAACCAATCTGTATGATGAATGCAGTGCGGAATTGGATGGAGCAAAGAAGGAGCTTGCTCAGACAAAGAAAGAGCTACATGATGTACTCCTATAAAGCATTCTGCATAGTTGCATGTCATCAAGTAATTAACAGTGTTAGCTATAGAGAAGTCATTAGGAGGAGGGGCATGGGGGTGGCCGTCAAGTGTATACACGAGACCCAGACAACTGAAAGTATGTATCGTGACATGGTTCAGTTACACCATCCCAACCTTTTGTTATTTATGGCAGCTGTGCTGGATGACCAGGGAGGACCCATGATCATCACTGAACTGTTGGACACCACACTGAGGAAGGCCTATGAGGACAGCCTCCTTAACATGGCCCAGTGCATGGACATATTTCGTGATGTTGCCTGTGCCCTCTGCTACCTCCATGAGCTAGAAGCTCCCATCATCCACAGAGATGTCAGCTCTTCCAATGTACTTTTGAAGGCAATGGCCAAAGACCAGTGGAAAGCCAAACTATCAGACTTTGGTTCTGCCAATTGGGCCAAGGAGGCCTCAACCATGGGGGAGGGTGCCATAGTGTACACAGCTCCAGAGGCATATCCTATTCATCCATCTCTTCGCCATATGTTATCTCCACAGACCACCAAGATTGATGTGTACAACTATGGGATCCCCAGTACTGAGCATCACAACGATATGAAGCATAAGTGTATCCAAAATCATCCTGTTCAGCACCCAACAATAGCTACTGTCCTTGAAGTGCTGTGCTATTAACTTATTAAAATATAGAGATAATCAATATTTTTTGACATGCAGCATTTCTATATCATCTATGTGAAACATAAATGTTTATAGATGTGTACATGAATTATTAAGTCAGCGACCACTTGCCTACATAAATTATGGACCCTTTGCATGAAAGATCGGAACTACGATCAACGTCATGTCCGGAGTAAGAACCCATTAGCGGCTGCCTAGAGACATTGTGTCACGTTCGCGGACCTTTGCGTAATAAAATGGCAACGTTCTAGGGATATACATTGTGTCACATTGGTCTGGGGACGAGACTATGGCTCCCGCTCGGACAATGATCTCCATTCGATCCAGTTCCTGATCTGCCAACAGTAAGCAGCTTAGCTTGACACAATCTGACGTATCAGGAGACTTTTAAAATAGTAAATGGATGGCTTTATAATGGCTTCTGGTGTATTACTTTAGACTATATGTCAAGCTTACCGTTGGCAGCATGGTTTGATCTGGAAATGTATCGGCTGGAGGATCACAGTCCGAGGCTGACGGAGCGGGACGGAATGACTCCGGCCGTTGCCATTTTATTACGCAAAGGTCCGCGAACGTGACACAATGTCTCTTGGCAACCCTGAGGGCTGAGGTTTTTACTCCGGACATGACGTTATCGTAGTTCCGCAAAGTCTATTGTTTACTGTTGTTTTATCAATTCGCAACGTTTTCAATTCGCAACGTTACCTCCAATATATCAGCCAATAGATCTACAACATTCAACAACATATACCGTATGTTATTGTATTTTCCGCAACGACGTTTCAAAACTAACGTTGTATTATGTTATGATTTGACCCACTGTACTTGATATGTGATGTTAAACATAGTTAATGAACCATTGTGTTTTCAATTTTTTCACTGTCACACACACGCACGCACACGCACACGCACGCACACACACGCACACACTTGCACATACACACACACACGCGCGCACACACACACACGCTCGAACAGTGGCAGAAGGATCATCGTTAACAGGGGCCGGTGGATACAGGTGAGAAATACTGGAAGTGGGGAAGAGTACGACATTAATAGGGGTCCTGCACTTGGCGGCACAGACTATCTATCCATATTAAAAAGGCTTTGAAGGCTGAGGCTAGGCAGGGGCGACCTAGTCTCGTACCCAGACCCTGATACCACAGCGCTGATGAATTACATCACCGCTACGTGTATATGGAACGCCAAAATTCGCACCCGCGCTAGGTCGCTGTTATCTTTGGTGAAATCATTCAATGTAATAACATGTGAATCTACTGGCTAGCGTTAGAGATACGTTTGCTAGCATTACGTTAGGCATTCCTCGATTCGTTGGCTAGCGGTCGTGAATTCGAATCGTCGTTAGCTCTTGGGAACAGCCAATGTTAGAGAATTAATCGCTGGCTACAATATTTATAAAATTATGTTATGTGTAGATGCTCGTGTATTGCATACTAGTACGTGTTTTTTTTTTGCATGGAGGACACGTGCCCCCCCCCCCCCCCCCCCCCCACACACACACACTCCCTCTCAACTTTATGCAGGAGTACATGTATTTCCCTCAGTATGACTCAGCTGTTTGTGGGTGGTTTACCCTCCTGATGTATTGCTCATTCTTCCTTCTTCAACATACTTTTTATATGTATATATGCAGCCTCAGAGTGTTACATACAGCTGTCAGATTATATGAGCAATTCTTTGTGGGTCTATATATCTTGTTCACGTTTCAGAGAAGAACTGCATGAATTGTGCATGCATGATGCACTTTTCATGAGCATCTTCTACTACTACAATGCCATATGCTATGAGGCACAGATATACTCCTTCCATAGGTAGTACACCTTCACACCATCATCCAGAGGTACACATGTATACCCCTTCCATAGTTACATACCCATTTCCCTTCCTTCCATTGGCACACACTTATTCCATAGGTACACATCCACACCATTTCCATAAGAAGGTAGGGGTGTATATACCTGTGTACAGGTGTGTACCAATGGAAGGAGTGTGTGCCTATGGAAGGGGTGTGTACCTATAGAAGGGATGTGTATTTTTGGAATGGGTGTATACTTATGTACTGATGGAAGAAGTGTGACGGTGTGTGTACCTATGGAAAGGGTGTTTACGTATGGAAGGGGTGTGTAACTATGAAAGGGTGTGTGTACTTATGGAAGGGAAATGGGCGCGGGCATTGGGAGGGATTTGACCTTTATTAAAGCAAACCGCCCCTGGTTGGGGGATAATAACCGGTCAAATGCATTCTTCGCTACGTGGTTCAAATACCCGGCCTGACTGTGCGGCCCAGTAATGATATCCACGCGCCAAATCCCCATGCACCTAATCCCAACTTCGCCCCTGGTGGGTGCTCACGTAACAATGATAGGCGCATAAGCCTCCTCTAATTCGTTCCTCAATCGACAGAGAAATCATATTATGTTAAAGTAAAGTTAAACATAACAATGTCTTTTTAATCTATCAGACTTACAAAATCAAGTCAATTAGGCTAAAGCCAGTTGCAGAAAGTATAATTCTATGCACTGAAAATACACGACCTTTATTAAAGCAAACCGCCATGTACATGTACATGTATGTAGGGCTGGAGTTTAATAAACATTCTGATGTTGCATCCAGTGTGACCAGATCATTGCACATTTAGTAAATTTGCCTATACCACCTTACTTTAGATACATGCAGTTATATACCTGTTTACAGTGCTGTACATGTAATTCTCTAATATTACAATGGCCCTATACTATCTATGATCTAATGCACTAAAATTACATCACTTGATTTGTAATTAATTCCTTGCACACAGCAAGCAGACTATGGTTATATGAACTGTATAACCATAGTCTGCTTGCAGTGTTGGCCTTGTTTATTTTATCGGTGTATTAATTTCAATTTCGGCACAACCAAAGCTAGCTAAGTAAGTACATGTGATTTAAAAGAGCGAGGGGTCACACTGAAGCACAATGGCATATTCATATTTAACAGTCTTGTGCTTATATATTTTTTAGTATTCTACATATTTGGTGTACACATATGTAAATGGAGATCACACCAAAGGCTGAGGCAAAGCTCATTAGAGAGAAGTACTGTACACAAGGTACATCAGGTGAGCTTGTGTAACGACCAATATATTTAAACTTTACATTGCTTGTTGTTAGTGCATTCATTCCTTGTACTGCATAGACCAATATTTTAATATTATGTAGTGTGATGTAATGATGCCGGTAATTTCCAAGCTGTGCAGCTATTACCGCATATAACAAATCTCACTCCCCAAAATTGTTGCATGAGATCTCATAAAATGATGTGAGACATTTGAATGACTTAATGCCTTCTTGTACAGTACTCACAAACACCCACACTCTTCCCATTTGCATACATCTCCTGCACCCAGCTCCCTGACATTTCAGGGCACTGGTGCACTAATGATTTCAATGCTTTGTATGCACCAAAATGAGCTGTCCTTACTACTGCACATGCACACTGATAACACCCTCACACCTTGACCCACCATCACCTTTGATCGTATTGACTAGCTGATATTAAAAATCAGCAGGGCTTTCATTGTCGTGCCTGTTTTGACCTTGTATAACATTGTGAGGAAGTTTTTGCATGTTGATGCAGGTGAGCTGTTTATGGTCAGTACTAAAAAACACATTTCACCTAAAGAAACTCATGCAAGTTACTGACCATCTCTATGCATATACTTGCCATGATTTTCAGCAGCACTTGGTTGTATCAGCCAACAATATTTTCACATTCAAGTCTCATTTCAAATATGTTGCTCTATCCTCTTTGGTAAACTGCATGTATCTTGATGCCAATTACTTGCCTCTTCAGTGCATTATGTGAACATTGCATGAGGAAATGTTTTTGTTTATTATTATTATTAAATGAATAAAAACTTTTGAAAAAGCTACAATTTTACTAACTTGCAATATATGCTGCTAAAAATCCTACAGTTCTATACTAACCTATCTGGACATTTTCTTTTCCCATAATGGCCCTAGTGACATGCTGAGGCAGCCATAGATATCAACCAGCATTTATGGCCTGGCCGATGGACAGTAGAGAGGCAAGACAGGAAGACCTACTCTGAGCCTCTACATCGATCTACCCCCCAGTTACCATACATTTCTATGGCTAGGGGGATACATGTGTACATGTCCACCCAACTCCTGGCATCTAGTGTCATTGACTACATGCTTTTCTAAGTTCAGCAGCATAGGCTCCTGCTCCCACAGATGCACTGGCATTGTTCAGGGTTACTGGTGTAAGTGGTGAAGTGACAGTAAAGTCAAAGGCTTTCCTCAGTTCCATACCTAAAAAAGGTCATTCGCAAGGCGAGAGTTAACATGGTCCCTAGCTAAGCCATACCCCACTTCAACCCTCACAGAAAGATGGGACCAACGGCAATATCCCGCAAGTGATTGTGTCTTGCAACCACATCCCCACCATGCCTGCAGGAGGCTGCATGGTGACCTAGAGGGGCAAGGGCAATATTGGGACAACGAGGACACACCATCAGTAGCCCCCATGTGACTCCAAATACCCAAATTGTCACAAATGACGTCTATACCTAGATTGTCACAAATGACTATACCCAGATTGTCACATTTGACTCAAACTCTCATATAACATTAACACAATTTTTATCTTTCCATCACTTTTGCCCCTTCTCTGTCGCTTACATCATAGCGAGTTAACACCTGTTGCTATTGGAAACCATATTGTACATGTAACAAATAACTACATGTAACCAACTTTGTCCTTCAGAAGGTTTTAAAGGATTCCTATATACCAATAAGCAAATTAGATTGGACTATGATTACAGGAAATCATTGATGTTGGGCTTGCTGGACATGTGTATATCTCAGCATATGTATGGGTGCTTTTGTCGTCATATTAGCTTGCAGCTTTGTTGGAAACATATGTGGTTCCAATATTTTGAGTTTAACTGACTATTCTCCACAAGGTAAGGATAATAAAGTGATTGCTTCAAACAATTGCACGCAATGCATATGCCTCCCTCCTATGCTCAAGACCAAATGCAGATGTTCTTCAATAAACAATTATACCCGACTGGTGGGTATCTGATACAAATGTGTAGTGGAATGATATGATATACAGTGCAACCTCTTGCAAATACAGGGATTTACTGCCAAGTTTTGCAAAAGGAGGTGGGTTTCGGAATATATATAAATCTAGGGCGTGGGCAAAAATAAAGCCTTCCCTCTGCACTGTTAAATGGCGTGCCATGCAGCTTAATTTTGACATGACATGTGTAAACCAGGGGATAGGGGGGTGGGAGCGATAAATCCCTGATATAGAATGCATGCATTGGCTGTAATCGCTACCTAACATTAGATTCATATCCAGGTGGATGACTGGGATCCAAGAACCCACGTGAGGGGCAGAAACAGAAAGGATCCTAGCCTTATTCACTGGGGAGGAGGAAGATAGCAGGGATTAGAAAGCATGCATACCCAGCTTCTTAGACAGAGCTCTTTGTGGAGGGGGGTGAGCTAGAACCTCCTCAGCTGTGATTGACTCATGAAGGGGAACATGGGTATTGAAGCGGGTCACAGCCTGAAGCATGTGTAAGTTATTACCAAATCCTGATGAAGCAAGGGAAGCTAAAAAGGCAGTGGAACAGTGCACAGCAAGGGAGCGAAATCTGTGCCCACCAAAACTTTGGCTGAGCTCGAGTTGTGCTTGCTGCCAATTTGGGTCAGGGACATCCACAGCCTTACCTCTTAAGATAGACAGCACAATGGTTTGGAGGAGTGGCTCTGGCCAGGCTCAACCTCCATCTAGTGAGGGCCAATGCCACGCCATCCTCACCAGATGTATTTTGCATTAACAATAGGCAATGTGATTGTACCCAAGTATCATTATTAGTTTATTTTATTATTAAGTTAGAGCCAACTCCACAGTCAATCCTCTCCAGATGTTTTGTCACTGACTATTAGCAATTATAAGGTGCATTTGTTTATCTTACCACTGTGTATCACCTATATCAATTATTATAGTCAAACCATTACTACATATGATATGTACACATGTATATCAAACATATACAACAAACATAAAACAAAAAAGCTCTTTATCTTCACTGTCCACCTCCATTGTCCCCAACACGGAAGCTGTATTGTTGGATGGCAACTGATAGCCTCTGGGTTAGATATGCAATGGAGTTACTAAATTGTTACCACTTTGTAGGAAGTGGGAGTGTAGGCCACTGCCCAGGCCACTGAGTGCAGGAAGCACCAAGTTAATGACCCCAAATGCTCAGATCTAGGATGGCCATATGTCCCCATGGTTGTCGAAACCTATGTTACTTGGGGAAAAACTCCTCAGTAGCCTCCAGACTTACCACCCCAATGTGCAAGCCAAAGCCGGTGGTACTCAACGAGATCTATGGCCTGTTGAATCTCAACCTTGTCTGTACCAATGCTATACCTGTCCTCTCTAGAATAGCTCCTCCACCATAGAGCTGAATATTGTGTTTATATGCTATGATTGTCATGTGTTTAAAAAGTCTATACATAAACTTATCTCCATTTCTTTCATTTCCTTGTAGGTACAGCTACAGGTACTTCTGTCACTGTGGAGCAACCAAGAGATGTTAAGAGTTTGCTCCAGAAGGTATTAGCTAATAGCAAGGAATGGCAGACAATAGGTACCTGTCTGGGTGTGGACATCCAGGCTGTCATAAAGAGAGTTAGAGGGAATGATGAAGAACGTTTAAAAGCAGTGCTGGATGAGTGGCTTAAGAAAGAACCTTCATGGCCAAAGTTTTGTAAAGCCTTGGAAAGAGCTGGTCTGAAAGATCTTGCAAAGGTATATATAGAGATGACAAAGTTATGGTATGTGTGCACCTGTGCATACATGTATTGTACCAGGTATTTGTTTTGTGTTGTGAATTTTTATGACTGAAATGTTTTTTATACTATCCAAACCACTACTTTTGCACACTGCATACCTCAACTACTGCGTGGTGCAATTGTGTAGTGCACAGCATATGGCCACCATAGAAAAGTTATAGCAATTCATACTCTAAGCATTTTTATAGCATCATCGATGACATTTTGCTGCATGCTACAATGTATTTCCTCTTCCCTATAAACAATGTAGATATCATATATGATGTCTCCCATTGTACTCCAGCAGGGCAATGCTGTAATATTGGGCCCCTCAAGTGCTATATAATGTTTAATTGTACTCTGTGTCGTGTCCTTTAATGATAGATTGACCGCACGCCTATATGTAGGCGAAAAACGTGGTTTTAACCTACATGTAGGCGTTATATTGCGACCTCTGGTCCTCGCATTGAATGGCGCATAAAACTTTCAGCTCTAATAATGTACCACGGGCTTCATTTCAAAATCGATTAGGAGACTCTTAAACCATTGCCATCGGCTCTGTAAAGTGGTAGTTGGACAAATAATTTTTTCTCATAAACTTTTACTTTCGAATGGAATATCTCAGTAGCCTTACATCTTTATTAAAATCTAATTGCACACATCTGAGCCCATACCACTTGGCCATATAAGCTTGAAAAAGAAATAGGTCACATGACTTCTAAGGCTCGTTAATTAATTATTTAGTGACTCCTCTCCAAAACAATTTGTTCGTCCGGTTTCTCCACGCACATTGAACGGATCCCAACGAAATTGGGTTTGTAACTAAAGGACCTACGTACGCAAGTTTTCAGTCTTACGCATCTAACATCGGACTAACCGTTGTGCCGTTATTCACTAAAAGGCGCCATTGTAGGGCCTCAAGTGTTCAGATCGACGTTTTCCCATGCGCTTTTGATAGCTTGCAGGAATTTCAGGTTAAATCGTACGATGGGCATTCTATCGATTTAGCTACAGTATGAGCTCATTGCGATAAAACTACCGTACAAAACATGTTTTGAAACATCAGTGGCTTGGTAGTGTCGCCATTTTGAATAATTTCTATTAATTATACTATGAATATAATTTCAAACACTGCGTCGGTCCGGTTATTTCTGGTTATTCCAATGGCTGAGGGCGTAGCCTGTGTTGATGGAAACGGTTCTTTTGATAACCAAACCGACGAAGCTGCACCTACCGAGTACGAGTCGATCTTCAAGACGAGCTAGCTAAAAAGCGACCGGAAGTCAGTCTCCACACCAAGTCACCAACTGACGCGATTGTTGAAGCACTCAGACTCTGGGATATTCCAGGTACTAGTACTAGTACCTATACCTGGAATTTCCCAGAGTAAATCGCTTCGGGTACTTTCCTTGTGGAGACTGACTTCCGGTCACTTTTTAAGTCAATACAGCAGCCTTGCTAGCCCGTCTTGAAGATCGACTCGTACTGTCTTCGTCGGTTTGGTTATCAAAAGAACCGTTTCCATCAACACAGGCTACGCCCTCAGCCATTGGAATAACCAGAAATAACCGGACCGACGCAGTGTTTGAAATTATATTCATAGTATAATTAATAGAAATTATTCAAAATGGCGACACTACCAAGCCACTGATGTTTCAAAACATGTTTTGTACGGTAGTTTTATCGCAATGAGCTCATACCTTAACTAAATCGATAGAATGCCCATCGTACGATTTAACCTGAAATTCCTGCAAGCTATCAAAAGCGCATGGGAAAACGTCGATCTGAACACTTGAGGCCCTACAATGGCGCCTTTTAGTGAATAACGGCACAACGGTTAGTCCGATGTTAGATGCGTAAGACTGAAAACGTGCGTACGTAGGTCCTTTAGTTACAAACCCAATTTCGTTGGGATCCGTTCAATGTGCGTGGAGAAACCCGACGAACAAATTGTTTTGGAGAGGTGTCACTAAATAATTAATTAACGAGCCTTAGAAGTCATGTGACCTATTTCTTTTTCAAGCTTATATGGCCAAGTGGTATAGGCTCAGATGTGTGCAATTAGATTTTAATAAAGATGTAAGGCTACTGAGATACTCCATTCGAAAGTAAAAGTTTATGAGAAAAAAATTATTTGTCCAACTACCATGTTCTCCACTGTAGATATTTGATCGAGATGGAGGAGCGTATAAAAATTGCCTACGATCTTGATGGCGGATGGCATAAAAGTTGGAAATCGCGTGTGTTTGGCGACAAGAGGTCAATAAATAGCTGTCTAAACAACGAAAATGCTTATAGCAAAGTTTTGAGAAAATTAGAACAACTTGAGTAAAAGAGGGGCGTGTCCGAACAAGAGCGTACGTAGTAGCTGGCGTTGTTTTCTGACGCCACCTTGCAAGTAGCCCTCTTTGCTGTACTGATTATGCTTATTTCAAGCGTTGGATATTTGTTCATTGTTTGGAATAACGCGATTTGCAACGCCTACATGTAGGTTAACGCGCCTACATGTAGTGGTCGACCTATCGTTAAAAAAAAACAAGATTATTTGTTAAGATTTTATATATCCTGCATACCTAATATGCCACTTTGGTTGAATTTCACCTGGGAACTGATATCCAACTAAGTATTAATACTGTAAATTCAGAGTGTATAAAACCAACTACGGCTTTAGTGTATTTGAGGGCAATAATCCCTTTTGCCGCTCCCGTAATCATTTCATAGTCTTAGAAGTATATAATAAATTTGTAATAGATTTGGTGGTTAAGGGGTTATCAATAGATGGGTGTATGCTGACTATGTTCTGTTGTGTATTGACAGAGTATTGGAGAGGATGAGGATGCTTCACATACAGCAGCCACTGCTTCATGTAAGTATTTATCTATTCATCTATGGTTGGACTGGGGCGCTACTGTTAAGGCATATATATAGTGCCTACATGTGCCTACCAATGAAATACTCCCAAGAAATATCGTGACTTTATCTTCATAAATGGCTTCAATCTTGCAATCATGTAAACCACCACAATTCTAAGTCTTCACAGCCGTTCAATGAATCAAGCCATTGTAGGGACATGCAGTGCCATATAGGACACATTAAGTTTGCAAGCTGATAACCTAAAGCAGCCTAGCATTTGATCTGAACAATAACCTTACATAAATACATGTACATGTATCCTTGGGCGATTGATGCATGAAACCACATGATGAGGGTTATATCACTACTATGGAACAGAAGATGTTTAGTATACTATGACATAAGTGCTTTTCAAGCTACATACATGGTTGTGTGACAAGGGATGATTTACATGTACCTGTTATCTTTTTTTTTTATGTCTAGCAACCAGTAACAAGTGTTATATTCTTGTGAAAGAGCTAAAGGTGGAAAGAGTTTCTTGGTCTATTCCTGTTTTTAACATTTCCAGAACATCTCAGTCTGATCTTTCAAAGGGGGAACTGCTTATTCGAAAAGGGGACTTGATGCATGTTAAGGGAAATGAAGGTGCAACTTTTAAGTTTGACAGTGAAAATGCTCATAACATTGCCCCACTCGATGATGTGCAGCTAGGTCTGCTTGAGGCGATCCCAACTCCAAATGGCCGTACGCTGGTATTTGTCACTCCTGGATGGTTGGATTGGGGCACTGCTGTTAAGGCAGGAGATAGTGTCTACATACGTGTACCAATGAAAGATGGCTCCGAGTGCTGCTCTACTGCTCGTGTCCACTACATTGGACGTTTGACTGGAGATCAACCTGGGACCATGTTTGGTGTGGAAATAATGGTGAGCTAGTGTATGCGTATATGCAATTGCACACCTGGTTTAAGTTGTCCAATGCAAAAAAAAAAAAAAGCTGCACACGTGAAGTGACATCACGAAACATTATGAATTGTTGACCTTAGGGGCAAAAATGGATACTTGTGTAGGTGTATGGGATAATGTAGTTTTCCACTTTTTAACTCCTAGCATGCATGTGATTTTAAATTAAACAAGTAAATCAAAAACTTCTCTATCGAGAAAGTGATTGGTGGGATGTAGGATTGGTGGTGCAAAAAGCAAGGAAACAAGGTACAGTATGTTAAAGTGAGGTTTGGTAGGATCCTACAACTCACAGTCCTGAATTTGCAAATGAAGAAGCCTATTTGCAAATGTAGGACTGTTATAGTTGTAGGATCCTACTAAACCTCACTTTAACATACTGTACCTTGTTTCCTTGCTTTTTGCACCACCAATCCTACATCCCACCAATCACTTTCTCGATAGAGAAGTTTTTGATTTACTTGTTCCCCTAATTTTTTTTTCTCTGCCAGGAGTGTTTAGTCAATATGATATATGGCTAATTGCATACTTGCAATGCATAGGATGCTTAGATTCCTCGTTTCAGTATCGGGTGAGTATATAGGCCTCATTTTAATTTTATTGATAGGCCTACCTATATCTTAAACTCAGAGTTCTTCTTGTTAACGAGCCGTTTTCTTTGGCTTGGTCACCTTTCCTGAATTAGAACCGCCTGTTGTAAACGTATCTGCAGCTGCGTATACACGTAGCCTGGCAACAGTAAATTAAGACGTGTGTGTGACGACACTGCTAGGCAACCGAGAATTTTCACCGATAATGAATTGCACCTGCTTCACGGCATTTCATCACCAGCTAACAACTGTAGGTCTTATTTGTATGAAAGGGCGCGTTTGGAAATAAAATGCTACTTTTTGAAGCTAATCTCGTCTTCTTACGACGCTCCTGTCGCGAGTTGTACGTGACGAACGGAAGACGACGGAGGAGGAGGAGGAGATGAACAAAAATTAAATGGCGGAATTTTGGTACCGACTTGTCACTCCACGTAAACGGCACTGTTTAGCGAAGCTCACGTTATATGTGCATGTCTATCATGTTTGTGATGGATTATATGCGAGCTGGCGAGTATAGGAAACGCTTCGTTACCGTTTTAAAACGCTCGATCGAAAACCACGCCCACGAAGCCAATCCTACATAGGACCCACTACCGTGGGTCCTGATTACACAATATATTGTGTGTTTTGAGAGTCAAAAGTATTAAAAAGTGCACATGAGGTTGCATCTTTTCATGTGCCCTATTGAACATTTTGTAGGCTCAGTGAACATA
The DNA here is from genome assembly GCA_949361645.1 of Spongilla lacustris. NCBI lineage: Eukaryota > Metazoa > Porifera > Demospongiae > Spongillida > Spongillidae > Spongilla > Spongilla lacustris. The sequence goes on along the minus strand of OX442433.1, from coordinate 1,949,716 downwards.
ACTATCAAATTTCAGGAATACAACAGGACTGTATGTTGAAAAGTATCATATACAAATATAAAAAATACTTTTATGTTTACCATCAAAATTGTAAAAGACAACAGGGTTTAATAATGTCCCAAGTGTCACACCACATACAGAAATGAGATGCAGGCCAGTACAATAACCCACCCAGCTGGTACATGTATACAATATGTTGCACAAATTCCAATGCATTATGCTATTGGCAATCGTGCAAGTAATTCTGCATGTGCCTCAGTTGAAAATCAGTAAATGTGATAAAGTTTATGTTCATTTATTGACTGCTTGGTATGCATTGCTATTCAGCTGACATTGTCTAAATCGATTAGACTACTTTGAGGGATCCGTATGGTTTGAATCCCTCATGCATGTCTAGTCAATATTTTTAAACAATAACTGGTAGAAGCCACATAATCATTAGGCCTAACTGATTTCAGTTACTCTGTGTGCAAACGTTATTTTTCCAAGCTGCTATTTGGGTCACCATTGCTTCTCAGGCACATCTAGGATTTTATTTTTAGGAGGGGAGGGGTTGCAGCCAAGTGAACTATTATATGAGTAGGAATGTAGGTGGGATATACATGTAGATTTCAGCTAGTATGAATGCAATTACCTGCATGTAAATGTGTTAATGGCAGTTCTACACGATATCATAAGTTGCACTAAAGATGAGATTGTTCAATTTTTTTAGAAAACTGTATAATAGTAGATTATTATATCTACATATAAATATAATCACTGCTTATCACAACATTTCAGTGGTTTATTAATTATTCTTGTTTCTAGTTAATTATTCATGCTTAATTTGTTCTGCAAGCTGCTCCAATGTATAAGTAGCAGCTGTGAGCTGATAATTACCCCCTGAAAGTGTTTGACTAAGATGAATTCCGGTGCATCCGGCTCATCAAATGTTAGAACAACGTAGCTAAAAGAGCTTGGCCCAAAGTCAACCACATATTTTGATGTATTGAACGCCGGGTTTACACATTGCATTGAAGAATTCTTACAAAGAAATTTCCAATACACAAGTTAACAACATGGTATAAAGACTGCCCTGTGTCTAAGCGTTATCATATTGCTATTCATCTGGTAACTAATACTGCAAGAGAGTGGTCTGTTAGCATTAGCAATGTACCTGCTAGATGGTCTCACCTTGATAAGTATTTGGAAACGACTTTGTTACTGGCTCTGAACATAGTCTTATTTTGTTTGGAAAGTTTACTGCCAATGATTACAGTACACTATTATCTCATTAAATTATTAATGCTTTATAATTACTCATAACTGCACTGTGGCTAAACATATTTACTCCTTCCGTAACTGCTGAATGCAATGCTCAGGGGGTGGGTTGACAAGGCCGGGTAGGGTATGAGATATGGCATGGCAGAATGCGGGTGTGACACCCTAGCTTGTTGTCACACACACACACACACACATGCACACATGCACACACACATACACATGCACACACACAGCTCACACACACTGCCCACTGCTATTGTTGGTATCAAGTATTATTGAACTTTAATATTTTAGTTAAAATATACTTTACAATATCTTACAGTCATAGTCCATGCTTTAGCAAATATTTTCAGCACAGTGTGCATATTTTTAAGTCGTTACACTTAGCAGTTGTTCTAATGCAACTTATACGGTAACCTAGTGATTTGAAAATCACACCCACATATTCAAGATCCAAAATTAGTTAAATAAACGTCATTATGATTAGGATAAGTAAATAATTAGGGGGCAAAATGTTATATCTCTAACTTCTAGTAAGTTTTAAAATGAAATATTTGCTGAATTATTAATTCGGTTTTTTTTCCATCTTGAATAATTTGATTTAAAATTTCCCATACACCCCTTATCTCTAAATCTAAACTATTATACATGTGTTAAAGTACATCATCTGTGGACTATTAATACTTTAAATAAATTAATACTTGGTACCAACAATAAATTTTCCAGTAAAGAGCAAAGTTGGAAGCAAAGTATATAGTTTATTTTAAACACAAATATAGCTGCATACTAGTACTATCAAACACCCAAGACTGAAACAGGCATATGAGAGATCTCATCATCAAATTTCTTATTTTTGAGTATTACATTCTAGAGCCGGAATACTAATAAGACAAAATCCTTATGTAGGGGAAAAAAACTATTCATTACAATTAAAATGTCAATATATATGTTAGCATAATTCAAGTATGTTTCTTTGTAGAGCTAGGGGTGGCTCAACCTCCTCCCATACAGGGCCCCTTGTGCTATGGATATGGCATCTCTGATGGGACATTTAAAGGAGTCAGATACTTCACCTGTCCAGATAACAAGGGCCTGTTTTTGTCACTGGCTTCAGTAGCCAAAGAGCCAGAATGGTTGAAGCTGCAGTACCATCCAATAAGAGACATTCCTCAACTTACAGAAGGAAAGCAAACAGATCAGGATATTCCTCCCACTGCAGCCAAGAGAAGTAACAAAGAACAATCTCATGTGTCAGCATCAACAAATGTGGGGGTTAATAAAGGTAATGACACAAATCAGTTACCTATTGGAACAAGGGTGATCTTGACATCAAAGGATGGGAGGAAAGTCAAAGGGACAGTCAGGTGGGCGGGACATCTTGCACTTGATGATGCAGACCCAAAGGAGAAGACACCTGTGTATGGTGTAGAAACAGTAAGTTATATTATTTTACAAGGATGTGAAGCTTTGATGTGCACTGATGTCAAATTCTAAATAATAGGTCCATATAAAACTCAAAGATACTTCACACCATTCCAGTTGATGCCCACAACATATACAATGTACATCATCATCCACACACACTAATCAGTACATCTCAACATACTATAAATGTTGCGTGGTCATGTGACATGTTAAATGATCACAAATAGCTACATGTAGTCATATAATCAGTATAATGATGAGATCTATTGATTTGAATTTTTGCTAATATAATGTACAACTGTATCATACATAACCACCTACATAGATAATTTGTATCTACATGCTACAAAGTTCATTTATAAATTGTCAGGGGTGGGAGTGGAAATTGCCTGCCCTGAAATGGGATAGAAGTATTGTTATTATTAGTAGTGGAGGTAGCCTGAAATGTGATGTTAACAATAATTCTATCTTTGACTTTTTAATTAGGATGTCATAGTAAGCTGGAGTGACTTTGAACCTGCTATATCCCTGGATGGCAGACCAACTACCTCTGTCAGTCCTGGTCATGGCAAAATGTTTATTTCTCAATCAATGGTTCGGATAGATGAGCATATAAATGGTTCTGATTTAAGTGCAAACAGTACAGGAGCTACAGAAAATGAACCTAAGGAATCTGATGGAAAGTATGAGGAAAGCAGACAAGTAGCTTTGGAAAAAGAAAGGAAACAGGAAAAGGAAAATGAAAAGGAAAAGGCAGCACTGGCCAAAGATCTAGGACCAGAGATAGCAGGACAGACAGATATTGATGAGCAGGTGAAGCCGTTGGAGGAATTTAAGAAGGCAAAACAGCTAGAAGATCATATGTCTGCAGACAGGGCTGTGCTAGCAGGTGTACCATCAGCTGATAGGCAGTACCCAGCAGCTCAACAAAACTATCCACAAAGCAGCAGCCATCTTGGTAGACAGTCCAGCAGCACACAGGATCCATATCAGCTCAGTCATAGTCAACCTTCATCAGTGCCTCTACAAGGTGACTGGTCATCACCACTAGTGGTTGGATCTGCTGTAATGATTCCTAAAAGCAATCCTCCCATGTGTGGAACCATTAGGTGGATTGGTATCATACCACAAGTACAAGGATATTTAGCTGGAGTGGAACTGGTAAGTAAAGGTATATTCAATGTTTTGTTATTAATATACATTTAATAAATTATTGTACCTTACCATAAAAAATCATATTGAAGTGTGGTGGCCAATAATAGTGTCCACATTAGCAATATACAAGGTACAAATGATTTAAAAATACAATATTTAACAGGTTCAAGAGACCAGATGAACATATATTAACCTTGAAGCTTGTAAAATGATGGTATCAGCCATAATTTCATTACATTACAATGTGAATGTTTTTATCCAATGTGAATGTTTTAATTCCTCTCACAAAATGAATCATAAGTTCTCAAGCAAAAAGTTTACCATGGTACTTATAGGAGAACTTACTATTCATTAAAAATTAAGTTGTAAATATTTGAATAAAATGCTTACGCTTCTAGTTGCTACAGGCTGCAATGTAGTTGTTGGTAGTGAATATTCATTATACATGCACACACACATCAGTCACAGTTACAGATCTCCATGGTACTATACTTTGTACTGTACTGTCCATGTACTTTGATGGGTACTATCGAGAGTTACGTTAGTAACTCTAATATAGGATTTGACCCCGATTATGAATGTCATTAAAAAACGGGACCCGCTTATAACGGGACTCTTATCAATCGGATAGCTTAGCTCCTTGTCATCGTCGAACAAGCAGTCCAAAACGAGCAGTTTCGCGTTTGTCTGATGTCATAAAACCGCGTGGTTGTGGAGAACAAAACGTTTGTTTAAACTCGTACCCAGTCCCACCGTATTTCTCGTTGTTGTTGTTGTTCTTCTTCTTGACCACGCATAACTCGAGATAGGAACACTTCTAAGAAATGAAAATCACACCAATAGCTTCAGAATTCATTGGCATTCTCGCTTCTGTGGTCAAAATGTATCGAGGTTACATTGTATATATCGGTGGTAAGTACACTACATCTACATGTAATCCAATGTGAACGGTCTGGGCATTACACCTATTAGTGGTAATTAACCTAGTGAAATTGTGGCACGTATCCAGTTTGGGCACTACCACTATTTACTCGAGCCAGAACTAACCGGTGAGGTCTCACCGGAACCTCGAGCCTAAACTAAACTTTAAAGAGACAACGATACAACGAACATTCAGCGATTATGAAGAGTGCAGAACATCGGGACGATTCCATCGCTTCGCCTTCGGCGAAAAGAATGCGATTCCAAGAACGCACGACCGACAGCCAAACATGCTGCTAGAAAAAATGCTACCGCAGGAGTAATAGGCTTGGAAAGCTACCAAAACCAATAGGTACGCTCGGGGTTTGATGTACATCAGTCAATTATGGTCTCCCCCACACCCCCTAGTGCGGGCACAGAACGGGCATTAGGACGGGGATTGACTAGGATTTTTGCCCCAGGGGAATTATTCATGATTTCGCATGGCACAGGAAATTTTATGCGGGCGTCTCTTCTGCTGCTCCACATAGTATGTGGGGGATTTGAATGGCTAGAATGCCCAAGGGGTTGGGGATTTGAAAACCGCAATCTTCAAATCCCCACCTTCGCCCCATCTGTGCCCGCACTGGGGGGCCGAGACTGGAGTGGGAGACCATTGATAGGTGCATAAACTATAGCAGTAGAGGTCAGAATTCATTGTGTACGTGGGAAAACCTGTTAACCTTGCCCTGTCATCAATATACATGTATAAGAGGTCTGCCCAGGTCAATTAACAGTTTTAACATGGCTTCTATTTATACATGTACATGTATATGTAGGTATTTTGTAGATACATGATTTTATGAGTAATTGTAATTTCATTGCATGTGTTCATTTTCTGTACCTTTTAGCTTCTCCCTGTATGAACCAAACAAAGCATACTGAGGGAATATAAAGGTAGCCTAGTAGCATTCTGTTAAATGGGCTAAATGATGCCTTTTGCAAAATCCACCCATGGTTAGCACAAAAGGTCAGCTGTTTGTGAAGTTAGTGCAGGTGCTTTGCTTAACAAGGCTGCATAGAAAAAATTTCTACATAATATTTGTGCTATTGATGCAATCAAAATCACAGAACCTTTCTTTTGTGATGCCTCTTACAACCACATAGGGAAGCTTAGTACCCTAATGGTAAGTGTGTGTAATGGCAAACGAGATACCTGCATACCCTTATGTACCCTACTCCTCCCCTTATACCTACTACTACCCCTACCCCTCCCAATACCTACCACTACCCTTAATATTACCCCTACTCCTCCCCTTACCTACCACCATGGGCGCCCCCAGCATTTCTGGAAAGGTGGGGCCAGGATAGGGTAAGGGGGCGCCATTTGACAGCCAAATATTACTATGGGGGTGTTGTATGCTTTAGGCCGATTCAGCGGGAGGGGGGAGGGCATGGCCCCCCCTGGGGGCGCCCATGACCTACTCCCTACCCCTACTCCTCCCTTTACCTACTACTACCTCTATCCTCCCCTTACCTACTATTCCCCTGGTGCGTGGAGTGAGGTGACCTCAATGGTCACGTGTGTAATGATGAGGAATTCACTGATACACTACTGTCAGAGTATGAAACATATCTACATGGATACTGTTCACAAGTTGAGTTGACACAGATCTCTTTAATTTACATAACACTGTAATAAAGGAAGAGATGGTGGACACTCCTGTTGCTGTCATGAGTATCAAGAGAGCCAGAGAGAGTAAATGTACTAATACTGAGTATAACATTGTTTATGAATATTATGGTTATGACATGTAGATATACATGATTACTATGTAAATGACATATATACCAAGTTCAGATCGTAGCTGAGTGATCAGTGTTTCTCTATGGTATCAATTTTTTGCAACGTCGAAGGATGGTCCTTTTTGCATTTTAAAATGCAAAGTATTCTCTTTCCACTATTGGGGTATACATGTATACATGTAAGATTAATAGTGATGAGATGTCTGTTGCTAAGTGAATATATTTAGATGTAGCATTGAAAGCATGAATAAAAAGCAATGAAACAAGTAAATAAAAACATTCTCTATGAGAAAGTTGGTGGTATATAGGATTTGAAGGCAATAGTGGTGTAAAAAGTAGGGAAACAAGGGTTGAATGATAAGGAAAAACGAAATAGTCCTATATTTAGCACATGCATGAACAATGTATTGTCCTACAATGTGTGCTGGGCTAAATATAGGACTATTTCGTTTTTCCTTATCATTCAACCCTTGTTTCCCTACTTTTTACACCACTATTGCCTTCAAATCCTATATACCACCAACTTTCTCATAGAGAATGTTTTTATTCACTTGTAACATACATGTATACAGCATGCATACATGAGTACAGTGTGTACATATGGAACAACATTATTTACTCTAGTTGTTTTCATATGATTTTATGTACATACATGTCCTTATCACACAGCTAACAATAGCCTCGGTGCTCTTTGTATTTTAACCAAACATTGACATGATAATAAATTCTTTATGTTATTTTCACAGGACACACCAGTGGAGGGGTGTACTGATGGTACATGGTTACAAGATGGAACACGTTATTTTACTTGCCAGCCAAAGAGAGGTTACTACCGCCTGCTAGAACATCTGATACCTGATCGGAGGTTTATGGTTAATAAAGAGAATCACAATCGTAAGTTAGTGATTATTCAGATTTGTTAAAGGAAGCTTTACCATTTATTCATGTATGTGTATGTGTAAATAGTAACGTGAATACGATATGCTAATCATGTCATGTACATCATGTACATGTACATGCAACGACTACACTGCTTTAATAATGATGGGTTGAATGTATAAAATAGTGAAGTCGTCCTATTTTGGTGTATGAATTCTACATGTATCGGTTCAGTCCATAGAGGTCTTGTTACATAAGCTGTGATTGTGTTGTAACCTTCCTTCATTAGAATGATGAAGACTGCAATAAGAGTATATGTTGTGTCTTTTCAAGTACATCATGATCAAATATACAAACCAATGTTTGTTTTAGAGTGCTGATAGGTTTCATGGTGTGATATTTCCCAGCTTTCATCCAATGCTCCATAGGTCTAGACAACCATTCAGGACCTGCCTCACATGACCTGATAACTTATAGCTGTAATCCTAAGTTTCTCTGCAAGGGCAAGAATAAAACAGAATGGCTACACATTCTTCACAACACAGCCATCAGTGGATGGTCGAAACATATTGGTTACCATCATTACCAAATGTAGTCACAATTCTAATGGATCCCTTCTCTGTATGTCATTATGAAAGGTGTAATCCGTGTGTTCACATCTTCATACATGTATGTATTGTCATTGTTCATTGGTTAAACGGGTTGTAGATTTTATGGAGAACCCATGTTTCTGCAACTCTCTGTTACTACTTTATACCTACTTTACCAAAATCATACATAAAGATGAGGACCTACTTACATGTGGGATTTGAAGTGTTGTGAATATGATTAGCAAACACCCAATCCCTCTATTGCCAATGTACCATGTAATCAATTGGACTTTAGCAAGCATATTTGGATGGGGCCATTGAAGATACCTACAATGTAGTAAAACTGCAAGCCCACCTTGGATAAGAGGTGCATGTTTGTCACGATTGAAGCATAATGTTAGCGGTTATGAGAAGGACCTAGAGAAGACAAGTTAGAAACTGCCTGCCAAATATGTTTGTGACTTTCCTAGTTAGAGTTATGCCATTTGATAGTAAATAGACCAAACAGATTTTATCAGCTTTGCAGCCATAAAAGTGGGATCCTTCTAGCATTGTGGCCAGAAACCATTGATACACTTCAGAGAGTAAACAGGCACACACCCTGAGTGTAAACAGGTGACTAACAAGGCCCATAATTATGTTATTGCAGACATGGCAACACGAGACATAAAAAATAAAATTGATGATGTAGGCTTTGTAGAGTAAAAAGTAAGGAAACAAGGGATTAGGGAAATTATATTACATTACACACCTACATGTAGGTCTGTAATATATGGATGTATAATTTCCGAATATATGGATGTATAATTTCCGCAACCCTTTGTTTCAACATCACTAATTAAAAATTTCTTTTGTACACTTACAAGCATTTATGTGTAGTCCGCTAGTAATGAAAGATAGTTTATGATCTTTTTAATAACACCCATACGTTTTCTACTGTGCAACACAATTTTGCTGATTTTCCATGTTCACATACACCACAACCTCCTATAGCTGTTCATGATCAAGATGAAGCAAAGTTAACAATAAAGTTAAATGAAATACAAGAACAACTGGCCCAGGAAAAGAAAATAAGCCAAAAATACAAAGAAGAACGAAATCAGGCAATGAAGAAATTTGATCAGGTGATGAAGGATAGAGATCAGGCAATGAAGAAATGTGATCAGGTGATGAAGGATAGAGATCAGGCAATGAAGAAATGTGATCAGACAATGAAGGAGTTCGAAGCCCTAAAGGAAGAACACTCACAATGTAAGGCATTCTGGATAGTACCACGTCATCATGTGACAGTGCTGGAGAAGTCATTAGGAGAAGGGGCATGGGGATATGTTAAGGAAGGGAAGTTCAGAGGTCAGCAGGTGGCTGTCAAGTGTGTGCATGAGACCATCATCACCCAACGTACTATCAAGCGAACCTTCTGCTGGTAATGGCAGCTGTGTTGGATGATCAGGGAGGACCCATGATCATCACTGAACTGTTGGACACCACACTGAGGAAGGCCTATGAGGACAGCCTCCTTAACATGGCCCAGTGCATGGACATATTTCGTGATGTTGCCTGTGCCCTCTGCTACCTCCATGAGCTAGAAGCCCCCATCATCCACAGAGATGTCAGCTCTTCCAATGTACTTTTGAAGGCAATGGCCAAAGACCAGTGGAAAGCCAAACTATCAGACTTTGGTTCTGCCAATTGGGCCAAGGAGGCCTCAACCATGGCAGAAGGTGCCATAGTGTACATAGCCCCAGAGGCATTCCCCACTCACCCATCTCTTGATGTCCAGCCACCTCCACAGACCAGCAAGATTGATGTGTACAGCTATGGGATACTGCTGTGTGAGGTCACATTGAGGGAGTTTCCCAATCCTGCCAGCCTTCGTGAAATGAAGGCAAAGATAAAAACCAAGAATGTCTTCCTGCATTCCTGGATGCTTAAATGCATACAAACTGAACCTACACAACGACCCACAATGGCTACCATTCTTAAGGAGTTGAATTAGATAAAGATAAACTTGACTATTATGATATAGTGTGTATAACTGCACTTGTAATTCTGCATATGGAGAAATGGCCCATACATAGGCGGTCATCATGCTTTTATTTTTAAATTGAATTTTAAAGACATTTATAATTTACTATAAATCGGTCTGATTGTGAATCTGTGTTTTATATAATTACGACATGAACCATTCGTGTAGTAAAATCAAGACAAAAAATTAATTTCTACCGCGCATAATTTATTCATAAACAATATGTCATAACGTAATACCTTGCGTCATCTGGGATTAAGTTACAGTTATTGCGTACGTTGCAACTAGTTAACTGTTAATTGCAGATGAATTATAAACGATAATGCACAATCGTAGCTTTGAAGATGTGGAGGCAGCAATAAACGGATTGCCCTGCATGATTTCAACTTCTGAGATTCAGGTGTTTTGGTGAGTATACTGTGTGAATTTAGTATGTGCAGAACAGGCATATATTCGATGCAGTGAAGGGGGAGGAGATATGGCCTTCTCCCTATACTAGTACTGTATGGAATTCTCCCTGTACTGTTGGCCTTCTCCCGGACCGTTAATTGCCCGTCTCCTTATACTGTTGGTCTTCTCGCTATACTGTTGGCCTTCTCCCTATACTGTTGGCCTTCTCCCTATACTGTTGGCCTTCTCCCTATACTGTTGGCCTGCTCCCTATACAGTTGGCCTTCTCCCTATATACAGTTGGCCTTCTCCCTATACTGTTGGCCCTTCTCCCTATACATTGGCCTTCTCCCTTATACATTGGCCTTCTCCCTATACTGTTAGCCTTCTCCCTATACATTGGCCTTCTCCCTATACTGTTAGCCTTCTCCCTATATACTCTTGGCCTTCTCCCTATACTGTTGGCCTTCTCCCTATACTGTTGGCCTTCTCCCTATACTGTTGGCCTTCTCTCTATACTGTTGGCCTTCTCCCTATACTGTTGGCCTTCTCCCTATACTGTTGGCCGTCTCCCTATGCTGTTGGCTTTCTCCCTATACTGTTGACTTTCTACCTACATGTGTACTGTTGGCCTTATCCCTATACTATTTCCTATACAGTTGGCCTTCTCCCTATACTATAGGCTTTCTCCCTATATGAACCACTGAGCATTGTCCATTTGTGTAGCATCTCTGTCCCTTTGTTTACCATGTGTATAGCTGACCTGTGGGACACACACACCACACATGTGCATGGACACTTCCAGCAAGTCACGCACGCTCAGTTACAGTGTGGACACTCAATGTAGTAGCTCTACTGGTGGCGATGCACATATTCACAAGTGTCTCCATCATGTGCACACTACACACGCTGATGTAGAGCTGTGTATTGTGTGCTTCAAACATGGGCACACACACCAATGATGTCCACACATATACCTGTACACAGTGGTACTTACATGTACATCCATATACATCAGATATTAATAATAATAATTTGGACACAAACACACACATGCATGTACATGTACACACACACACACACACACACACACACACACACACACACACACACACACAGATTGCTGTACAACCACAACAAGACACAACAATCTACCAGGAGAGAGCTACCATACTACTGGAGGAGCAGAGGATCAATGAAGACCTACTAACTGCAGTACTACAAACCAAAGTATTTACTGGTCTGGCTACTTCCCCAGTCCTTTGAACACAGTGACGACAGATAACAGGTGTGTGAATGGCTGTTTGGGGGCTATTGTGATGGTGGTTACATGCACTAGAGTACGCATGGTATTTTTGGACATGCTAATTTTTTTTGCATGCATTGGTGTTGAGAACACTTCCTCACTCCCCTGGAGGGGTATTGGTGGTGTCATTGGATCACCTCTCCAAATCCCCCAGAAGGGGGGAGGTATCCTTTGTACACATAAAATGCATCACTTGGGTGACGGCTCCATCAGAAGTCTTTGAACATGCATGTTAAAGTACTTCTGTTTAAGGGCCTGGAGAGGTACATTAACTTGTACATGTACTCTTTGTTACATGTACTATTGTCTATCTTTATAGACACCATCTAGATACTGTTACATAATCCTGTACCTAGTATATGTACCCAGGACTAATTTCAAAAATGCTCTCATCTGGTGGCTACCAGATACAGGTATAAACCCTAACCCTGACTACCTACACAAAAGTTCTGGTAAATTTAATATTACTACATTTGCATATGAGGCTGTGCTTTAAAAGGCTACCATGCGCTATATTCATTTGAGTTGCATGCAACATGTTACCTACATGTACGTGTGGTAACCTTAACCCTTCTATACATGTATGTAGCCAAGTCATCGTATGCCCTTCATGCAACTTTTTTGGCTGTAGGTCACTACATGTACATGCAGTGGTAGGTAGTGATTTTAGTGGTTACCTAAGTTTTGCAAAGCAACCACATCCATTGTGTGGACAAGGAAACCACAAGCCAGCCTTAAGCTGGTTTTGGCCCCTACTGGCCTAAGAAGGGATAATGTTTCTGGGGCTATGCCAAAGCTTCATACATGTAGGTTGGCCCATGCCCATTTAGTGTTTGCATTAGTTATCACAAATAGAATAACCTTATGGGCCCACTTCGTACATACATGTACATATATGGACACACCTCCCTTGACTACTTACATGTACATGTACATGTACTATACTGTTGGTCAGTTGGCCTTCTCCCTATACAGTGGCCTTCTCCCTATACAGTTGGCCTTCTCCCTATACTGTTGGCCTTCTCCCTATAGGTGGCCTTCTCCCTATATTGTTGGCCTTCCCTAAAGGTTTTCATTTTTAGTATGCACGGCATTACATGTAGTACCTTGCTCTCATTACTGTCAACAGTAAGGCTCTCAACTGTAGTACTCCAAGCCTAGCTGGCAACAAGTAGACAGGCAATAGAATAACCCTGGGCTCACCAAAAATGTACATACATGTATGGACACAAGTAGTAGCGCTGCACATCTGTTAACATACTATGAACTTCCAGGGCACAGCTATTCCCTAGGACAACCAGCAAAACCAAGCCTAGGGGTTGTATTTGCACAAAGATGCATGGCATTGTGCATGAGATTATTCACTGTATGTACAGACCTAGACCTTTTATCAGCACAGTCTGGCCACACAACACAATTCATAACATTGGGCCTTTGTTACTTTGTACAAACATCCAAATAAGATAGGATCAGCAGGTGTTTATGTACACACACACATACATGTACACACACACACACACACACACACACACACACACACACACACACACACACACACGCACGCACACACACGCACACACACACACGCACACACACACACACACACACACACGCACACACACACACACACACACACACACACACACACACACACACATCAGCTGAGGAGGAGGCAGGAATAGGCAACATCTGCCAGTATCACTTATGGTTTCCAGTCATGCATTTGCTACAGATGTTACGTGTACAAGAAGCACACCATTACATGCAAGTACTTCCTATAACACCAGGGATTTACCGCACCTACCCCCTGGTGTACACGTGGCATGTCACTTGCTGTTCTGTCAATTAATCCAGGGTTCATAAACATGCCATTTAACTGTACATATGAAGGGAAGACTTCCTACAGTAATACTGCAGCAATGGAAGTAGAACATCATAACACAAACTTTCATGAATCCCTCAATTGTATTTAGCCAGTCAGACACTCAATGTTTTGGCATATACAAACTGCCACCACAACCTGTACAATAATACTTTCTCTTTTCCTCCTTCCTTCAATTTCCTTACCTCCCCTTCCATCTCCTTCCCTCCTCATCCCGTCAATTTTCCTACCTCCCCCTCCCTCCCATCATTCTCGCTCCTCCTCATCCTGTCAATTTTCCTACCTCCCCCTCCCTCCCATCATTCTCGCTCCTCCACTCTCCCTCCCTCCTCATTATCCCCATGGATTCACCCCGCTGGCCCCGGCTCTCATCTTATAGCGCATGTCAAATGAAGGACTTCCGGCTGAAAGGATCGTGTGTGAAAGGAAAAAGGTAAGCTAGCTGGGTTTGTTTTTAAAAAACAAAATAAAACCATGCTTTCCAGTGTTGTAAAGTGGTTTTAAGAAGACACTTATATTGGGTTGAAGAAAAGGACGTAAGTTAACCTGTTCTCTTCTACAGTATGCAATATGTGTGTTCAGGTGTATTCTAGTAATCACTGCATTTTTATTTCAGGGAGTTCAAGTGTCAGCTTAAATTGATTTTTTGCATACAACGCTCACTAGCTGCAGGAACAATCAGAAGGAACAGTGCATGTGCATGGATGTCACTATGGATGTAATGTAGCGTTACTGTTGTACATGTACATGTGATCATGTTTCAAAAGATTCAACCACATGCAATGGCGTCCTAGGCTGGTTTGTTTCTCAGACACTCGATACCTCAGGATGCACTCGGATAGCTCACAACATCAACAACCATTCATTCATTATACTGAATCATACACGTAATCACATGCACACACATGATCCTATATATCTCTAATCACTGAATGTTTCCAGACATCACAGTTCCTCCCCATTTCACACTGGTGACAGACCACCATCCCTTGTTGTCCATTCTCAACCCTGAAAAGGGATTACCAGCAGTGACAGCAGCACGGTTGCATTGGTATATGCGGTAGGCTAGCCCTGTCTTGATATCAGGTACAAGAGTACCACTCAGCACACAAATGCTGATGCACTTTCACGTCTCCCAGTGGTGGCCAACATGCAGACGGCACAAATGGACGAGGAGGAAGGAGGGACATTCCCAACTACAAACTCTCCCGGTCGCAGTGGCAGAATTAGGAAGAACAACAACAATTAAGGGACCTGGTGTTAGCAAGGGTGTTTCAGCCTATTCAGGAGGGATGGCCACCCAAAACTACAGAAGAGGTCCGGTTATAAAGCCATGCTTTGAGTAGAGACATGAACTATACATGTACAGCAGTACAATCCTGTGAAAGGGTACAGGGAGAGGTATAGGCCTGTACCACTGTTCACGGAGGGGTACAGGCCTGCTCAGGGATACAGGCATGTTCAAGGAGGGGTACAGGGATACAAGCCTGGACAGGGGTACAGGCCTGTACTGGTGGGGGGGGGGGGCGGGGGTTTACAGGACTGTACAGTGGGTACAGGCTTGTACAGGGGTAAAGGCGTGTACATGCAGGGAGGGGTACAAGCCTGGACAGGGGTACGGGCCTGTACTGGGGTGGGTGGGGGGTACAGGACTGTACAAGGGTACAGGCTTGTACAGGGGTGCAGGCCTGTACAAGGGTAATGGCGTGTACAGGGAGGGGTAGTGGCCTGGACAGGGGTACAGGCCTGTACTTGGGGGGGGGGGGGAGTGTACAGGACTGTACAATGGTACAGGCTTGTACAGGGGTGCAGGCCTGTACAGGGGTGCAGGTCTGTACAAAGGTAATGGCGTGTACAGGGAGGGGTAGTGGCCTGTACAGTGGTACAGGCCTATAAAATTGTACAGGCCTGTACAATTTGGGGTACAACCAATTGTATTGATACATAGCAGTTGTTCATTCATGATGAACTCCACATACATATAGGTTAACCCATTGTCCTCTGTTTCATTCCATATCTCTTGTCTTTTGCTAGGCCATGTAGTAATCCCCATTTCAGTCTGTCCCATTCTTCTTTGCCTTCATCGTCCCCTTCACAGAGTGGTCTCTAGTGGGTACACCCTTTCCAACAACTGTTCCTTCTGCCCTTTTCTTTGCACAACACGCCCTCTCAATTTGCCCCCATTTCCTGCAAACTTTGTTTCTGAACCTGCACTGTTGAGTATCATGCGCTCCTCCACACCTGTTGCAAGCCCCTAGGCCTGACGGTCTCCCCCTTCTTGGTGGTGCTGCCACTTGATATACTTCAGTCTTGTTCCTGTTTTGTGACACTCTGCAACTGTTCTGCGCGTCCTTTCCGCTATTTCCACTGTCTCCAGCACCTTGGCAAAAGTGAGGTCTGCCTTTGTGAGGAGTCTCTTCTGTACCCCCTCGTCCCTCATACTAAAGAACACCCTGTCTCTCAGCGTCTCTGATAACGTCGCACCAAACGCACAGTTCTGCAAACTTGCTGCATACCACATATCACACCTTCTCCCTCCTTTTGTCCCGTTTGTGGAACCGTACGTTCTGCGATGACTAGAGGTTTATTCGCTACGTGTGTCGTTAAGGCTGCGACCAGTTGCTCGTACGTTCGGTCTTTCAATTTCTGGGGTGCTACGAGCGCTCGGAGCAGGCCAAATGTAATACAGGCGAGGAAAGCGTCCTTTTTCTGTTCGGCTTCCACTTTATTTGCCAGGAAGAAATGTTCTAGCCGCTCGACGTATTAACTCAACCAGTCTTCCGTTGACGCATCACACTCCCCTGCCATCCTTCTTAGCTATCCCATGCACCCTCGTCGCCCTGTAGACCTCAGGATGCACTCGGATAGCTCAGATCCAGCTACAGCTACGTGTAGGCCTACATCTCTTGTCTGAGCAGCCGGTCGAGGTAAGCAGCCTAACATCATTTCAATACATCGATCTGTCTTGCAGAAAACACAGACTCGAAGCTTTTAGTATTCCATGGCATGTACTAGTAGTTACCCCCGGCACGGGGCGGCACCTGGCCCACCACGCCCTCTGCTCGACTCCAGCTTTGCAAAATGCTGGCATGTCCTAGATCCTAGTCTCATTTTATTAACTATGGAATATCCTTGATTTTACTAAATATCTATGGCAACACATAGAAACGCCATTTAAAAATGGCGCCTTATTGCACCAAAACTGATTTACTATTTTTAAAAATGGTCCCCAAATTCTTCACGACAACATCCACTTTTTTTCATATATTATATTATTTGGATAGTTGCAGAATTGTTTCAGAGGGTGGCAAAAGTTCTAACCCCCCTCTGTTCATTAGTTATAACTAATGGAATATCTTAATTAGCATGATTTTTTTCCATTTTCTGTACAAGTCTATGGAATATCATATTTTCAGAAATGGTCCCAGAATTTTGGACGATACAAGGTATAAAATTTGAAATTTACTACATTTAAACATCATTTAGAGTAGTATTAGAGGGTGGCAAAAGTTACAGGTCTGTTAGTTAAGTAAATAATAATCAAGTTAGTAAAAACGCCATACATTCTCTATGGAACGTACCGCGGAATGAAATCCAAAAATTTACAAACCGCAACTTTCGTGTCCGTTGATTTCTCCATATGGTTATATGTTAGATTAATTAATTCTACACCACACAGCTACATGCATATCCTTAACTGTTCATCAATATCTGTCTGCCCTGCTATCTCTGGTCCCAGCACTTTGGCTAATGCTTTTTCCATCCCCTTTCCCTTTCCATTTCCCTTTTTCTTTTCTAAACCTGCTTGTCTGCTTTCCTTATACTTACGGAGGTTCATCTTTAGTAATTGTTGTGCTGTTTGCACTAATGTCAGAACCATCTATTTGATCCTCTAGATCTACCATTCATTGTGTAATAAAAACTCTGCCACCCCCAGTAACTTTAATATGCAACAACTCATCAGTATTAATCAAGCACACAGTGAATAATTTACATGTATCAGCTAGCACACATGTCCTTAAGCATTTGGGAGATGAAGTCATTGCTGTGATATTTAACACACACTGTGGAAAGAGTAATTGTGGCTGGCAACAATAAAGGATGCATGGGCAGCTGAATAAGCTCTCAAGATGCTCAATATCGTTGACTTCATCTTAAAAAATGGCTTCAACCTTGCAATCATGCAAACCACCACAATTCTAAGTCTTCACAGCTGTTCAACGAATCAAGGCAATGTAGGGACTTAAAGTGCCATACAATGTCATAGGGACACATTTGCAAGCTGATACAGCCAAGCATTTGATCTGCACAATAATCTTATATGAATACATGTATTCATGGGCGATTGATTTTTATTATTTGTCAATGCATGAAATAACATTAAGGTTATACGACTACTATGGAACAGAAGATATCTAGTTAACATAAGTGCCTTTCAAGCTAAATGCATGATATGGTTGTGTGGCAAGGGATGATTTACAGGTACCTGTTATCTTTGTTGTTTTGTCTAGTGACCAGCAACCAGTATTATATTCTTGTGAATGAGCTATGTGTAAAGGTGGAATGAGTTTCCTGCTCTGTTAACATTTCCAGAACATCTCAGACTGATCTTTCAAAGGGAGAACTGCTTGTTCGAAAAGGGGACTTTATGCATGTTAAGGGAACGAAGGTGCAACTTTTAAGTTTGAATGTGATAACATTGCTCCACTCGATGATGTACAGTTAGGTCTGCTTGAGGTGATCCCAACTCCAAAAGGGCGTTTCACTGTGTTTGTGACTTCTGGAGGCTGGCATAGTGATAGAGTTGGCTGGATGGACTGGGGTGCTGCTGCTAAGGTAGGAGATAGTGTCTACATACGTGTACCAATGAAAGATGGCTCCGAGTGCTGCTCTACTGCTCGTGTGCACTACATGTACATATGAATGATTTTTTTACAAAACAATTATTCGGTTTGATTTAACAGGGTTAAGAGACCAGATGAACATGTGTTAACCTAAAATATTGGTACTAACCATAATTTCATTGCATTACAATGTGAATTATGTTTTTTGGAATCATAAACTTCTGAAGCAAAAAATTGGTTTTGTATTTCAAAGCATGGTACCTACATGTATGGGTGACCGTTATTCATAATTTTCAATTAAAATATTAAGTTGTAAAACATGAATGATGCAGAATAAAATGTTTCTAGTTGCTACAAGTTGCAATGTAGTTGTTGGTAATTGGAACAGTTCACGCGAAAATGATAACTCGCTTTTATATTTATAATGTTATAAAATTTCTTTATGTTTGAATCGCTATAACTTCCCAACGGTTTAGGCTATCTACTTCGTATTTACAACACTTCATACCACACCATTTTTCTATGGTAAAATACATTTTGGTGTCTTGCACGTGCTCCGTACCAGTACTGCAACGTTTTATACCCCACCGGGTTCAAACCTGCCATAACTTTCAGTAGGAGTTATCAAATCGCTTCAAATTCGGTTTTTAGGTACAGAGGTCCTGTACCTATCGATTTGTACTGTTCGTTAAATTTTATGCCATCCGTCATGGAGATACAGTTGAACAAACTACGTGCACTTTTTCCCGCTTGATACGCGCCAATGTTATCATCCCCGCCTCCCATACATTGCGGTTTGCCAAAATCATTGGCGCAGTACTGGTACGGAGCACGTGCAAGACACCAAAATGTATTCTCCTCCCCCTCCCCCTCCCCCTCCCCCTCCCCCTCCCCCTCCCCCTCCCCCTCCCCCTCCCCCTCCCCCTCCCCCTCCCCCTCCCCCTCCCCCTCCCCCTCCCCCTCCCCCTCCCCCTCCCCCTCCCCCTCCCCCTCCCCCTCCCCCTCCCCCTCCCCCTCCCCCTCCCCCTCCCCCTCCCCCTCCCCCTCCCCCTCCCCCTCCCCCTCCCCCTCCCCCTCCCCCTCCCCCTCCCCCTCCCCCTCCCCCTCCCCCTCCCCCTCCCCCTCCCCCTCCCCCTCCCCCTCCCCCTCCCCCTCCCCCTCCCCCTCCCCCCCCCCTCCCCCTCCCCCTCCCCCTCCCCCTCCCCCTCCCCCTCCCCCCTCCCCCTCCCCCTCCCCCTCCCCCTCCCCCTCCCCCTCCTCCTCCTCCTCCTCCTCCTCCTCCTCCGTCTTCTTCTTCTTCTACTACCACCATTTACTCGAGCCAGAACTAACCGGTGAGGTCTTCACCGGAACCTCGAGCCTAAACAAAACTTTAAAGAGACAACTATACAACGAACATTCAGCGACCATGAAGAGTGCAGAACATCGGGACGATTCCATCGCTTCTCCTTCGGCGAAAAGAATGCGATTCCAAGAACGCACGACCGACAGCCAAACATGCTGCTGGAAATAATGCTACCGCAGGGGTAATAGGCTTGGAAAGCTACCAAAACCAATAGGTACGCTCGAATTTAACTGGGTTTGATGTACATCAGTCAATTATGGTCTCCCCCACACCCCCTAGTGCGGGCACAGAACGGGCATTTGGACGGGGATTGACTAGGATTTTTGCCCCAGGGGAATTATTCATGATGTCGCATGGCGCAGGAAATTTTATGTGGGCGTCTCTCCTGCTGCTCCACATAGTATGTGGGGGATTGGAATGGCTAGAATGCCCAAGGGGTTGGGGATTTGAAAACCGCAATCTTCAAATCCCCACCTTCATTCATTGTGTACGTGGGAAAACCTGTTAACCTTGCCCTGTCATCAATATATAAGAGGTCTGCCCAGGTCAATTAACAGTTTTAACATGGCTTCTATTTATACATGTACATGTACATGTAGGTATTTTGTAGATACATGTAATTGTAATTTCATTGCATGTGTTCATTTTCTGTACCTTTTAGCTTCTCCCTGTATGAACCAAACAAAGCATACTGAGGGAATATAAAGGTAGCCTAGTAGCATTCTGTTAAATGGGCTAAATGATGCCTTTTATCCACCCATGGTTAGCACAAAAGGTCAGCTGTTTGTGAAGTTAGTGCAGGTGCTTTGCTTAACAAGGCTGCATAGAAAAAAATAGGTGAATTTCTACATGATATTCGTGCTATTGATGCAATCAAAATCCCAGAACCTTTATTTTGTGATGCCTCTTACAACCACATAGGGAAGCTTAGTACCCTAATGGTAAGTGTGTGTAATGGCAAACGAGATACCTGCATACCCTTATGTACCCTACTCCTCCCCTTATACCTACTACTACCCCTACCCCTCCCAATACCTACCACTACCCTTACTATTACCCCTACTCCTCCCCTTACTTACCACCATGGGGGCCCCCAGCATTTCTGTAAGGGTGGGGCCAGGATAGAGTAAGGGGGCGCAATTTGACAGCCAAATATTACTATGGGGGTGTTGTATGTACTAGGCCGATTCAGCGGGGGGGGGGGGGGGGGGGGGGCGGAGGGCATGGCCCCCCCTGGGGGCGCCCATGACCTACTCCCTACCCCTACTCCTCCCTTTACCTACTACTACCTCTATCCTCCCCTTACCTACTATTCCCCGGGTGCGTGGAGTGAGGTGACCTCAATGGTCACGTGTGTAATGATGAGGAATTCACTGATACACTACTGTCAGAGTATGAAACATATCTACATGGATACTGTTCACAAGTTGAGTTGACACAGATCTCTTTAATTTACATAACACTCAGGGATTTACTGCTCCCACCCCCTATCCACCCCCTACCCACCCCCTGGTTTGCCCCTAATTTGACTAATCCACCCCCTGGTTTATATGTGCCATGTCAAAATAAAACTGCATTTAATGGTGCAGAGGGAAGGCTTTTATTTTTGCCCACCCCCAATACTGTTATATATTCCGAAAACCACCCCCTGTTGCAAACTTGGCCGTAAATCCCTGTCACTGTAATAAAGGAAGAGATGGTGGACACTCCTGTTGCTGTCATGAGTATCAAGAGAGCCAGAGAGAGTAAATGTACTAATACTGAGTATAACATTGCTTATGTACTGAACAATATTATGGTTATGACATGTAGATATACATGATTACTATGTAAATGACATATGGTTATGACATGGATTACTATGTAAATGACATATATACCAAGTTCAGATCGTAGCTGAGTGATCAGTGTTTCTCTATGGTTTCATAATTGCAACATCGGAGGATATCGATGGTCCTTTTTGCATTTAAAAATGCAAAGTATTCTCTTTCCACTATTGGGGTATACATGTATACATGTAAGATTAATAGTGATGAAATGTCTGTTGCTAATTAGATGTAGCATTGAAAGCAAGAATAAAAAGCAATGAAACAAGTAAATAAAAACATTCTCTATGAGAAAGTTGGTTGTATATAGGATTTGAAGGCAATAGTGGTGTAAAAAGTAGGGAAACAAGGGTTGAATGATAAGGAAAAACGAAATAGTCCTATATTTAGCACATGCATGAACAATGTATTGTCCTACAATGTGTGCTGGGCTAAGTATAGGACTATTTCGTTTTTCCTTATCATTCAACCCTTGTTTCCCTGCTTTTTACACCACTATTGCCTTCAAATCCTATATACCACCAACTTTCTCATAGAGAATGTTTTTATTTACTTGTAGGAATATGTCCCTGTGGCTGTTGAAACCTATGGGGCTTGGAGAAAAGAAACCATTGCCATCATCTCCTCAGTAGCCTCCAGACTTGCCACCTCTACATGTGTGTACATGTACTGGCCACTCAATGATATCTATGGCCTGTTGAATCTCAACCTTGTCAGCACTAGTGCTACAGCTGTTCTCTCTAGGATAGCTCCTCCACCATAGAGCCTTATGTGCTATAAAATTGTCATATTATTGTTTAAAAGTCTAAATGTATCCATTACACAAACTTATCTCCATTTCTTCTAATTCCTAGCAGGTACAGCTGCATATACTTCTGTCACTGTGGAGCAACCATGGAATATTACTACTCCTCTGAGTGTTAAAAGTTTGCTCCAGAAGGTATTAGCTCATAGCAAGGAATGGCATACCATAGGTACCTTTCTGGGTGTGAACATTCAGGCTGTCATAAGGAGGGTTAGTGGGAATGATGAAGAACATTTAAAAGCAGTGCTGGACGAGTGGCTTAAGAAAGAAAAGGAGCCTTCATGGCCAAAGTTTTGTAAAGCCTTGGAAAGAGCTGGTCTGAAAGATCTTGCAAAGGTATGTGATAAAGTTGCTACTTGTATGTACATGTCCATATGTGAATTCTTATGAATGGAACCTGACAAATAATTACTATCCCCTGTCCTAGCCATATTACTATGGCTATTTTGGGCATGGGCATGCCTCCCCTCTTGGCTCTTGACATTTACATGTACACCTGTACTGAATTTATGAATGGTTTTTAAATGTCATATTTATAGAATGGGGTAGTTGAGGATGAGATTTGAATGCTTCAACTTTTTTGCTTCATACACATACATGTACAATAATTCACATGGCTTTAAAAACCCTGCATATGCAATGAGAAGTTCAAACCATTAAATAGTTTATACGTTTGACACATGACCAAACTTTAAAATGTATATTTCCAACACTGTAATGATGTTCTTGATTAATTAGTCATAAGTCATGGTAGTCCTTTTTATGTAGAACCAATAATAAATACACTTGCTTTTTATAACACACATAATGGTTCGATTGCTTCTTACAACCTTTTTAATATTTAGGGGGATGCTGAATAGCTGTCCTTATGTGTCTTTGGAATGTGTTTTTCTAATGCTCCAAATACATGTAGGGTAGACATAGAAGTTTAATCTGGATATTTTGAAGTTTGCATATACTGATTTATATTAGTGCTGGAAGTAGTTGCTTGGGGTGGGGAGGAGGGAATTGATTTTAATAGAAAAGGAGAGGGCTTTTAAAATTGGATTTTAAAACTTAATGTTTATAGAATTGGGTAGTTGAGGATGAGATTTGAATGCTTCAACTATTTTGCTTCATAATAATCCACATGGCTTTAAAACTGGCATGAGTAACTAACTATAAGTGCAAAGTTTATATGCGCGACACATAACTAAACTTTAAAATGTAGATTTTCAACACTGTAATGATTTTTCTTGATTAATCATGAGAAATGGTAGTCCTTTTTATTTAGAACCATTTATAATTACACATGCATTATAAACACTTGTAATGGTTCGATACCTTTTTAATATTTGGGAGTATGCTGAATACATGTAGCTGTCCTTATGTGTTTGGAATGTGTTGTTCTAATGCCAAATAGGGTAGGCATATATTTATAAAATGTCAGGGATGGCCATGAGTGCAAATTGTCTGCCCTGAAATGGTATAGTAGTGGTGTTATAGCGGTTAGTACTGGAGGTATGGCCTGCTGGTACATGTAGGACCATCTATAAGTGCAGATTTTTGTTAAATGCATGGTTGCTCCTCTATTAACGGGAATATTCTACTTGTGGTCCCCACCAGACTGTGACCAGAGCAAACCAGGTGCTTCAGGCTGCACTGGTAACCCCAAGGCGCATGTCGCTCCCATGACAGAGCATCCTTGGAACTAACCCCATAGTAGTTGCTACACAGCTTAGTTCTTAACATGGCAACAAGCACTGCTGCTCTGGGGAAGGTATATTGCATTCATTCAAATGCCGGTGTGTGTCTGCCATATGAAGATGTGAGCTGTTCTTGGCCAATGTTATTAGGTGGAGATGGAGAAGAGGAAAGGGAACACCATCCCACCAGGATGAGTGGACCACTCTGGAAGGGTGGGTGTACAATGTATGTGTATGTTTGTGTGTGCCATGTCCCATAGATATGTTGCCAAGGGGTGTACTGCTTATCTATAGGTGTGATGTTGTGCTAGCTATCCCCTCCTTTGCTCGTCCTCTTCCCCTTCCTATCCTCCCTTCCTCTCATTTCCCTTTCTCTTCTCCCTTCCCTTCTCTTCTCCCTTCCCTTCTCTTCTCCCTTCCCTTCTCTTCTCTCTTATCCTCCTCTCCCCCTTCTCTTCCCCTTCCCTTCCTCTCCCCTTCTCTTCTCCCTTCCCATCCTCCCTTCTCTTTCTCTTCTCCATTCCCATCCTCTCTTCCCCTCCTTTCCCTTCCCCTCCTCTCCCTTCCCCTCCTCTCCCTTCCCCGCCTCCACCTTCTCTTCTCACTTCCCCTCCTCTCTCCTTCTCTTCTCCCTTCCCCTCCTCTTCCCATTCTCTTCTCCCTTCCCCTCCTCTCCCCTTCTCTTCTCCCTTCCCCTCCTCCCCCTTCTCTTCTCCCTTCCCCTCCTCTTCCCCTTCTCTTCTCCCTTCCCCTCCTCTCCCCCTTCTCTTCTCCCTTCCCATCCTCCCTTCTCCTTCTCTTCTCCCTTCCCATCCTCCCTTCCCTCCTCTCCCCCTTCCCTTCTCCCTTCCCCTCCTCTCCCCCGTCTCTTCTCCCTTCCCCTCCTCCCTTCCCCTCCTCCCTTCCCCTCCTCCCTTCCCCTCCTCCCTTCCCCTCCTCCCTTCCCCTCCTCTCCCCCTTCTCTTCTCCTTTCTCATCCTCCCTTCCCCTTCTCTTCTCCCTTCCCATCCTCTCCCCTTCCTCTCCCCTTCCTCTCCCCTTCCTCTCCCCTTCCTCTCCCCTTCCTCTCCCCCTTCCTCTCCCCCTTCCTCTCCCCCTTCCTCTCCCCCTTCTCTTCTCCCTTCCTCTCCCCTTCTCTTCTCCCTTCCCATCCTCCCTTCTCTTTCTCTTCTCCATTCCCATCCTCTCTTCCCCTCCTCTCCCTTCCCCTCCTCTCCCTTCCCCTCCTCTCCCTTCCCCTCCTCCCCCTTCTCTTCTCACTTCCCCTCCTCTCTCCTTCTCTTCTCCCTTCCCCTCCTCTTCCCATTCTCTTCTCCCTTCCCCTCCTCTCCCTTCTCTTCTCCCTTCCCCTCCTCCCCCTTCTCTTCTCCCTTCCCCTCCTCTTCCTCTTCTTATCTCCCTTCCCCTCCTCTCCCCCTTCTCTTCTCCCTTCCCATCCACTCGTCTCCATCTCTTCTCCCTTCCCATCCTCCCTTCCCTCCTCCCTTCCCCTCCTCTCCCCCGTCTCTTCTCCCTTCCTCTCCTCCCTTCCCCTCCTCCCTTCCGCTCCCTCCCCTTCTCTTCTCCCTTCCTCCTATCTCCCCCTTCTCTTCTCCCTTCCCATCCTCCCCCTTCCTCTCCCCCTTCCTCTCCCCCTTCCTCTCCCCCTTCCTCTCCCCCTTCCTCTCCCCCTTCCTCTCCCCCTTCCTCTCCCCCTTCCTCTCCCCCTTCCTCTCCCCCTTCCTCTCCCCCTTCCTCTCCCCCTTCCTCTCCCCCTTCCTCTCCCCCTTTCTCTCCCCCTTCCTCTCCCCCTTCCTCTCCCCCTTCCTCTCCCCCTTCCTCTCCCCCTTCCTCTCCCCCTTCTCTTCTCCCTTCCTCTCCTCTCCCCTTTCTCTTTTTTCTTCTCCATTCCCATCCATTCCCCCTTCTCTTCTTCCTTCCCCTCCTTAGCATTAAACAAAAAAAATACCCCAATTCAAGGATTCATACAGTGCATCCAAGCTCACCCATTCTCAGTCATCTGCTTTAATGATACTGGTGTTAGACTGCACCACCAAATGGCTAAATACAGTCCAATATTTTGTGATGCGACTGGCACAATTGTATCAGTGCCAAGCATAGATGGGGCTAAAATAACAGTGTACTATTGTGCAATTGTTATTAAACATCCTGTCGAAGGGAAAGCTCCCATACCAGTTGCAGAACTAATCGCTAGTGACCATACTGTTCTTTCTCTGTGCTACTTCATGGAGACCTTTCGTCGTGCAGAAGGACTCATATTTGGATTTAGTTCAATCACTTATCCATTGCAGTTCATAATAGACCGCAGCATGGTAGCATTAACTCCATGTGTACAATTCAGAATCATTACAAGATTACCTTGAACGCACATTTAGAATAGTAACAGGATCTGGGACAGTTAAGGATTTCAGAAAGGTGTCACCACATGCATGCACCAGTCATGTAATGCACTCAGCTAGCAAGAACTGCAAAAAGTGGTAAGTGAAGTTTAACTTGAATATCATATTTTTTAAAAAGTACATTGATCATAAATTAGCACAAAAGCAACATCATTAATTTTATTACATTTTTTTTTTAATAAGTGCAGCTAGATTTTTTTTATATCTTAAATGCAGCACATGGAGCTTTTTCACACCATGGTAATGAATTTAGGAATTAAAACATATCTAGAGCACACATCAGTACACTGATTCTTGATCATATGTATGTATCATTAATTGCTATATAGTTATGTGTGATATGCATGAATTTATCAATGCCTCCACTTAGGTTTGCAAAAGAACAGTACAAATTTTTGATGTTTTGCTTTTCTACCCTTGTAAACAGCTCAACACTTAAAGAGCTAGTTAGAAGGGTTGGACTGCTAAAAATAATATATTGTTCAGAAATGGAATGTCCAGAATTGAAAATGGCATATAATTCAATTGTGGATGATATAAACTCCCTGAACACTAATAATATCCAAGTTGAACTACATGTAGAGGAGAATGGATCTAGTGATAATGCAAACGAGGATAATAGTTCTTCTGAAGAAAATTGTGCTCCAGTCAATCCATTTACAGAATACTTCAAGCGCAAAATTGTCAGTGTTGATATTCCTTCTCCAGCTAATGGAGAGATTAAAAATTCCTATCTAAAACCTCAGTATTTTGAAGAGATTTTAAACACATGGTTGCCCATGGCACCTTTTTGGAGTAGTTTACTGCTTGGTAAGTACTATGCAATCTAACTGTATGCATCATATTAATGTAGTGTTTTGTATAGGTGATCTTTCTCGTCACAAGATTGAGAAACCTTTGAATCTCTCCATTCTGGTAAAGGCATATGACATGTGTACATGCAATTCATCTCATGTGCTATAGCACTACATTAAGTATATTTTGATCATGTTTCATTACATGTTATTCTAAGCACTGCACTGAATTATTGATGTCTACAATTTCCTTATTTTAACACCGCTTCGGTGAGAATCGAATGTATTTTTTGTCGAACAAAATTAGTCGGAAAAGGTCTGTATGCTTTACAAAGCATATTTTCTGATAGGCCAACTCTCGATGAGTCATTTGGTATAAATTTTAGCTTTGTGGCATATATAACAACATACTTGTATTGGGTGAGACTTACGCACTTTCCCGTTTTTTGATGTTCGAGAGCTGATCGGTACACTTTTTTCCTATCGCTTTTCAACAGAATCGGATGGCATTTTTGGATTCTCCTAGATACCAAATAGAGGCCTAGTGAATAGCATGTTCATAGCTAGCATAGTTTACGTACAAACTGCTCTGTTAGGTACATAAACTCGTTCCCAGACTTACACCTATTATTTTACGCATGCGCATTTAAGTTATTGCAAAATAAACATTTTTCTCAGAAGCCAGCGTGCAACAATTGCCATGCAGGAACAGACTGCACAAAGTGCTGCATGCGGCATCCACGTAAGCGTGGTCAACCAAGCAAGTCAATAGCTTTATCTAATTCTAAACCATCACCAGATCGGCTGAATGTGTAGCTCAGGCATAACCCAGATAGACACCAGTGATGGAAACTCAGGCACACATTTTGAAGGTCAGACATGGCTGTGGCTTGCTTTCATATGACTACACATGGCTGTGGCTTGCTGTCATATGATTGCACGTGGATGTAGCTTGCATGCTGTCATATGACTGCAGATGACTGTAGCTTGCTGTCATATGACTACAAATGCCTGTGGCTTGCTGTCATGTGACTACACATGGCTGTAGCTTGCTGTCATATGACTGCACATGACTAGCTTGCTGTCATATGACTGCACATGCCTGTGGCTTGCTGTCATGTGACTACACATGGCTGTAGCTTGCTGTCACATGGTTGTGCTTGCTGTCATATGACTGCACATGCCTGTGGCTTGCTGTCATGTGACTGCAGATGACTGTAGCTTGCTGTCATATGACTGCACATGCCTGTGCATGGCTTCCTGTCATGTGACTACACATGGCTGTAGCTTGCTGTCATATGACTGCACATGCCTGTGGCTTGCTGTCATATGACTGCACATGGCTGTAGCTTGCTGTCATATGACTACACATGGCTGTGGCTTGCTGTCATATGACTACACATGCCTGTGGCTTGCTGTCATGTGACTACACATGGCTGTAGCTTGCTGTCATATGACTGCACATAACTGTAGCTTGCTGTCAAATGACTGCACATGCCTGTGGCTTGCTGTCATATGACTGCACATGCCTGTGGCTTGCTGTCATGTGACTACACATGGCTGTAGCTTGCTGTCACATGGTTGTGCTTGCTGTCATAGGCTTGCTGTCATACATGTATGACTGCACATGACTGTGGCTTGCTGTCATGTGACTACACATGGCTGTAGCTTGCTGTCATATGACTGCACATGACTGTGGCTTGCTGTCATGTGACTGCACATGACTGTGGCTTGCTGTCATATGACTACACATGGCCAAGCACATGGCCATTGCTTGCTGTTTTGTCATTTGACAGCAAGCCATATGTTTGCCTGGCTGAGCTGCAGTTGCAGAAAGCTATTAAAGTTCCACTGCCAGTGTGTACCAAAGCATTGGCAGGAAATCTGCATGAGGCTAAACCGCTAAAGCATCAAAGGGATGAAGGGAGCTCTGGAAGGCAAAAGAAGGCAAGGATAAGCTTTGAGCATTTGGATATGGATAAGGATATATATCACCAAGTGGAACTGGAGGTATATCTCTGCAGCCACCACTACATCAAAAAGACGGGAAATAAGCCAGAGCAAGTAACAGACAGAGCACATGAAGCAGCTTCTGTTTAGCAGCAGTGATGACACATATATGTTCTGATGTGTAGTATGAACGCTACTATATATGACTGTATGCAAATGGAAAATAGCGCACGCGTAGACTTATATACCAGCCAAAGTTCGACACTACGCAGCACACTCGCGGAATAATACATCGGTCTGGGAACGCGGCCACAAAGATCGACATAACAAAAAGTGCTTGTTTCAACGCTCGCATACAGTTAGACGGTCTAAATGTGTACAAAACCGACGCATCTTACAAAGGTAAGTATATTTGGACTGTTTTCGATGTTAGAAAAGGCTTCAGAAAAAAGTGTACTTTTATTTGTGAAGCGTCCAACCGTTTGACTAAAAACAAATACAGGTTACAACGAGAAGTACATAGGACGCTAGAAATAGCGCAAACCCTCATGCAGAGAGTTGTACTACTATGTTCTTATGCTTTTGTGGCTTAAAAAGGTCGTCCGACTAATTTTCTAAAACTTGAGTTCGACAAAATAGCCCCAAAAAACATTCGATTCTCACGGAACCGGTGTTAAGCATCAGCTGACAAAGACATCAGGAACCATTGAAGCTTGGAACTTCATTCTTAAAAACATTGATCACCCACAAAAACATATTCGACCTGATGTTTTTATAAAACAGCACTCTGATATCATCATTGGACGACAAAGACAATTTTTTGATGACTTACAGGAACCATTTAGAAATAAAATTAAGGTTTTTGCACTGATTTATTTCGATGCACATAGTATTGACTTTGGCATACTATTTATAATGTAGCAATCACTTAAAAGAAAAGCATCCCGTCCTCTGAAGGAAAAGTGGGCAAAACGAAGTTCCAGTATGCAGAAAAGGTCAAAGTTTGGTTACTTTCAGAAAACGTTGGAACCACTGGAACACAAGATAGGAAGGCAATTTCATTTAATGGTTTGGTGCAGATTTTTACATTAATGTCATATATTCCAGTTCTGAAAATGGTGCTGTGTCTGAGAGTGCTGCTCACCTATCTCGGTATCAATGACACATATATTGATTGACATACACATGTATAGCATTGATTATAGATGTCTTTACAGTTCTCCTGCAAAACCAGCTACAAATATAGACCAAGTGAAAATCACAACAGAGTAAGTTTATAGAACACAATCATTCAATTTTGGCTTTGGTATATATGAATACTGCACATCAATGTTTTCAGACCTAATCCATCAGACAAATGTGTACTAAAAGAAATGGTGAGTTCACATACTACTGTGTTTTTATACATATGTACTGTACTCCCAAAGACATCAGGTGCACTGTTGCATGTGTCCAAAATTCTGAACAAAGGCATAAAAGGCACATCCAACCTCTGCTGGCTTAATTCGGTTTTGCAGGCCATCTTGACTACTCCACTTGTACCGCTGTTAAAAAGTGCAGTGCTGTGGTTTTTTTAACCATAATGCATTTACATTTCATCTTCTTACAGCTGCCACATGTGCTAAGCGTCATACATCCATTCAGAAGTGTTTTATTGATATTATGGACCAACTGCAACAAGGTTCTTCATGTGATCCTTGTGACTCCTCTCGACTTGCTGTAAGACTTAAACTGAACAAATAACACATTTATAAATAGTAAACTATGAATGACAGAAGTTGCTCTG
The DNA here is from genome assembly GCA_949361645.1 of Spongilla lacustris. Taxonomy (NCBI): domain Eukaryota; kingdom Metazoa; phylum Porifera; class Demospongiae; order Spongillida; family Spongillidae; genus Spongilla; species Spongilla lacustris. Next base: position 1,918,660 of record OX442433.1, on the reverse strand, counting down.
TAATCTGTAAAGAAGCTGAATCTCTGCCAGATGGATTTCAAAACGACTGTGTAGATGGCATATCTGCTTTGATAAGCAAACTGTTTTGTAATGTAAAAGTAAGTCTTTTCTGTACATACACTGTACATGTACAGTCGCATTTGAAGTTTTTTCTTCAGGAGATAGAAAAATCTTCTGAAATTTTCACAACTTTGGTGCGCAGAACAGCGGAATGCTGCTTAGAGGTGATAATAAGTTCAAGTTTGTGCATTTTACCGTATGGTTACACTCTTTTGTAATGAAATGGAATCATGGACATTACTTACATGTGGAGTAAGGGAGAGTTGTGAAGAAAGAAGCATGCATGTATCATCTGCTGATGAGCTTCCTTGATGCAAAAACAACACCATATTACATGCAGTTGTCTAAAGTGTAAGCAGGTGTTTTAATGTCACCATACACAGAATATAGAGCAGTGTCATTTGCAGTTTCTGCAGAGTGTGTCAGAATCGACTGATTGTGCAAAAAACTGAAGTTAAGACACCCTCGATTCTGATTATACACTGTGACAGGGTGTCAGATGATGGCCTTGCACGAAAAATTAAGGGCAGAATTACAATTCCAAGGTTTTTTATTATTTGTATCCTAACACTATTTTAATTAAGTGTAAAATTACAGTTCTTTCTCACTATCGCATAAGAGTCAGCAAGGAAACACTGAATACCAACTTAGCGCAGTCGTGGTATGCACACATGTGTATGCATGTACGCTCCCACTAACTGCATATACATGTATATTTAGGTACATCATGGCGATGACTCCTATCAAGGCCACTGTAATACGTTTGTACTTGTTTGAATGTTATGTTTTATACAATTGTGTTGCAGATACCTGTTATGTACAGAGCCATAACAAGTGGATTCATTACAATGATGCAAAGGTATCCGAAGTTTTATCAAAGCAATTCACTTCATCCAATGAAATAAAGGTATAAATTTTGTTTCATATTTAAAATGGCTTGCATAATCCATGCAACAATGTAGGAAAATGTTTGTCTTGCAGTATATACATCACCAATGAAGATTGTAAGTATAATGTATATGTATATTAATACATTCATACTGCTGCATAATGTCATTAGCCACTTCTGAATAATGCCACATCAATTGAAGAATTCATGTCTCCCAGTCACAAATTTGTAAACATAATCGATATGTTTGTATTTGAAATTCAAATCTATGTTTCATGCAGAAATACAAAGGCTTGCCACTGCACGAACAGTCAAAGGTAAATAAATGCCAACTGTTTATTGTGGTACTGATATAATTTCTATGCTTTTATCGTAGCTCAGCCAGAGTATTCCTGAGCCACACTCAAGATTTCTGTTGGACAGAAGTGATTTAAGCCTTCTAGTTTCTGATTCATGGATTAATTCAAGAGTACGAAATATATATACTTACTAATCATTAATCCTTTTTTTTCCAGATCATTGCAGCATATATGGAGCTTTTGAAAACTTCCACAGTAACAGTAATTCCGTCCGTAGTTGTGCCGGTTATTTGTATGATCTTTTATTTATGATATCTAGGATGTACAAAAGGTTATCTCCTTTGATCCTACTTTTCTTCCAACTTTTCTCAGTAGAGGATATCAGAGCCAGTCTGTCTAGCATTAAACATTACACCAAGGTATAATTGTACAAACTGTATCAGTGCTATGATTATATAATGTAATGCAATTTATTTTTAAAAAGGGATGCAATATTTTTGAGCAGGATCTCATGCTTTTTCCAGTACACAAACCAAAACATTGGAGTTTAGTGGTTAGTTATCGTACAATGAGTTTTTTCAAATGTTATTATTATAATATACAGGTTGTTTATCCTAAATCAAAATTCATACTCTGCATTGACTCTTTGCACTTCTCCAATGTAGATGAAGTGAACTGGATATGGTAAGATAGTATATGTTGTGCATGGATACACCATTAACACGTATCATCTAGGATGTATTTGTGTAGCGAAAGCTACAATCAATCCAGTCAAAAAATTTCATCTTGTGAATGGATATATCATGATTCAGTAAATGTGTACATACAATTTAACACTACACCTGATATGGATTACTGCCTTTGCTAGAAGGATGCCCCAACTCAGAAAAATGCAAATGATTGTGGAGCATTTGTGTGTTTTGTAAGTGCATATATACATGTATAAATCAATTTTGGTTTAAACATGCATATACCACATAGGCAGCACGGCAACTGGCGGAGGGGTTACCTTGTCTTCATATACAGGTAAAGTTTCATGCTATGGTAACAGTATAAGATATGTAATTCTGAATCAAAGGAATCAGTAGCCAAGTTTAGGTTACAAATGGTGTATGAACTATCTAAAGGTAGTCTATACCCTTTGCAAGGTGGTGCAGATGAGAAGGTATGTGCTTCCATGATTCATATAATATTGTGTATATCAGACATGGTAATGTATCAGTCCAGCAACAGTATGGACAGGTACCAAAATGAAGTTGGAATACAAGACCAAAATTCTGTATATAGTGATGAGTCCAAGAACAATGATCACAGTGATAGTGAACGCATTGATATCAGTAGCAGTAGTAGTATTATATCTGAAACCAGCAGCCCAACCAATGATGTACAGAACCAGACTGAATCACAATTTCTAATTCTGGATTATAAGAATCAACCAGATCCAGATGACATATGGGGCCTACAATGGGGGAAAGACCATTACATTCGACATTTTCCTACTCTTAGTAGATGCTTGTACACGTGAGTTAAGGCATGATCAATTAAGATGTTGTTGTAACATTGGTCAAACAATTACTTTTAGAGATAATAAGTGTCCTTTTTCAAGAGAATTTATAAGAAGAGAAGTGAAAGTATGGAAGTAATAAGCATTTCATGATCATGATTTGGTAATTTAGGTCATACCCTGTGAATGTATTTCAGCCCATGATAAGGAACATTTTAGAAGGAAAGCAGTTAACAGACTATCACCAGAAAATCAAAATTGTGGAAAAAAATCACCAAGACGGATTGTGGCTGGCCTTTACATCACTGCTATGATATGGTACCTCAACCCATTTTTATACCTGTAGGCATTTAAACATTATATCTATACTACAGGTTTTAGAGATATTTCGTTACCTACAAAAGCTGGAAAGTGATGTTAAATCAACAGGCATTATATGCACTACATGTATAAATAAATTTATTGTTTGGCCTGAGGTAAATAAATTCTAAATGTATTTCCCCTCAATAACCACACCGTCATGCAGATCATCACTACTCTCATGATGAAGAAATATGCAATGGATCATCAGCAAGCTGTTGAATGTTTTCTCGGACACAAGTTACCCCATTAACTGTATAACTGTATATTATGTACCATTTGTGCGGCTGTCTTATATCACAAGAACTACTCCATTTTCACAATGCAAATCCAAACGTTTTGCAGTCACATTTTGTGTAACTTCCACCAAAAAAGCATTACAGTTCCAAGAAACAATTCAATCACTTCATTGTTACAATGCATATCATGCCACGTAAAACAGCCATTATAGCCAAGGTGAGGGGATGGCTGTAGTAATGAACAACATGCATATCCATGTGAGGCTATACACCAGCAGTACACAAGTGTGCTTACCCTACTTCAGGGTACCACTGGTTTTGACCACACCCCTTCCTGAAGTAAGATAGGCAGCCATCTTGTGGTGTTGGCTGTAGTGATGAACCACGTGCATATCCATGTGAGGCTATACACCAGCAGTACACAGGTGTGCTTACTCTACTTCAGGGTACCACTGGTTTTGACCACACCCCTTCCTGAAGTAAGATAGGCAGCCATCTTGTGGTGATGGCTGTAGTCATGAACAACGTTCATATCCATGTGAGGCTATACACCAGCAGTACACAGGTGTGCTTCAGTGGCGGATACAGGGGGGGGCAAACCCGGCCTATGCCCCCCCTAACTTATAAGGATACGCCTCCTGTCCATTGTAATGAATTTAATTATGTCATCAGCGCCGCACTGTCTTAGCTCTTGCAGGCGTTAGACTAGTCTCGGCCCCAGACCCAACGGACGCAGCTGCGGATGGATTACATCACCGCTACGAGTCGCGTAGCGGTGATGTAATCCATCCGCAGCTGCGTCCGTTGGGTCTGGGGCCGAGACTAGCGCTAGACCTGTTGTACGTGCTAAGTATCACCCCTGACACGTGGCACTTTTTCTATTGTGCTTTTGAGCGTTCAGTTCGTACATTCGTTCAGCGTTCAGTTTGTACATTCGTTCAGCGTTCAGTTCGTACATTCGTTCAGCGTTCAGTTTGTACATTCGTTCAGCGTTCAGTTCGTACATACATGTAATACAATGCGAATTTCAATTTCAATTGCCGTCAGGAAAGTAGTAGATCAAACACAGCGGAACAATGTTCCTGCTAGATCACCAAAAGAATATTTTTAATTGGCTGTTTTTATTCCATATTTGGATTGTCTCATTCAGCAATTAGATCTTCGATTTTCGGATCTAACTATTCAAAGTTTACGAGCATTATGTTTAATTCCTTCGCATCTTTACAAAGACTATACAAGTTTTATAGTGATGATCTGCCTTTTCCACAAGCATTTCATCAAGAGATTGCGCTTTGGAAAAACATGTGGAATAATTCCACTATTAAACCAAACTCTCTTGTCACAACCATAGCAGACAGGAATGCATCCCCTACCATGTTCCCAAGTATTACAACTATCATTAAGCTACTGCTATTCACCTCTGTAACATCAAGTGGAGTGGAAAGAGCTAATTCCTCTTTGAGATTTATTAAAAATGTCTATCGCAGCACTATGGGAGAAGACAGTGTTAATGTTATTGTATGTGCACAAAGATATTGAACTTAATATTGATGCTATCATTGACAGCCCTCGGATGATGCTTCTAATTTACCATATTTGTGAAGTGTGACTGTTATAGGTATCTTTACTCTGTTTTATAACTTCCAAAAGTGCAAAAAAAAAAAAAAAAACCACCAGTGGCTAGGGTTTGGGGGCTAGATGATGGTGCTTACTGCGCTTTCCCAGACACCCTGGCAAGTTCGGAAGGGCACGCCCCCTATCCCATCCCTATATGCCCCCCCTAACACAAAATCCTGTATCCGCCCCTGTGCTTACCCTACTTCAGGGTACCACTGGTTTTAACCAAACCCCTTCCTGGATGTAGATAGTCAGCGTTGTTGTGTTGATTTTGCATATGTAAGACATGAAGGTAGAAAATGTGTGATATAAAAATTGCAATTCGGAGGTATATACATGAGCATAAACGCTCTATGGATCGCTATGTCTAGAATTTGTTACTTTGTTACAAAGATGTTATTATATTTGGTTTCTGCCAAAAGAACCTCAATTTTATTCATAACTAGGTTATGGCCGGTCTATATCAAAATAACGATCTAACCGCTGGAATGTGAGGCTGAGGAATGTGAGGCTAACTTCTATTATGTTCCTTATCCATTCGTTGCTCATTTCTTCCACTTCCTTTCACTTTTGAACAATCGCGGTTATGCTTCATGTCGTTCATGCACCCAGCTTCAGTATATATGATTTCAAGGTGCTTGCTATGGTCAGTCGTACCATAGATATTTTATACAAATATCTATGGTCGTACTACTCTCTGCAGTAGAGGTGATTATACATGTATATTAATTGCTAAGTGATTTCTTTGTGCAAATCTGCGGTTACGCGTGAGGGCGTAAGGTGGTGGGTGGGTGTTTACAAAAAAACTTTTTTGCCCCCCCCCCCCCCCCCCCTCGATATCTACCATAATTCAATTAAAAAATAATAATAATTGTGCCAGGTATTTTTGAAAATGTAGTTCTCGTGACAGTTTAAAGACGAAATTTGCCTGGATCATGGCCTGGAGCTTTGAGCGCGTTTTCACGCAATACTAGTATACCCGGTAAATCTATGGTTGCAGTGGTTACAATTCTAGGCCTACAGCCAAGTTTAATAGTTTTGCATCAAACTGCTTCGCTTTGTGACCAGTTGTTCTAGAAGGTATGTGCATGCTCGAACAATGGCAGTACCTACATTACATTTTTTCATTGCTGTCATCCCGATCCCGGATCCCATGTTTCCACGAAAGTTAAATCACGTGATTTGAAATTGATTGTTGTTTACTTTTTATTTAATGATTGGTAATCACAATATACGTCTGCAGAAATGGAGATCACACCAAAGCTTGCCTTTGCAGAACTGCAAGACGTTAGCGAGCACTGGCAGTCTATAGGCAGTCACCTTGATGTGGGTGATCTTCATATCATCCGTGCGAATCATCCTCGCGATGAAGATTGTTTGGATAAAGTGCTATGGGTGTGGCTAAGGAACGGAAAGGATCGTTCGTGGAAGAGGTTATGCGATGCCTTGGAGGCAGCTGGTCTGAAGGCTGAGGCAAAGAACATTAGAGAGAAGTACTGTACACAAGGTACATCAGGTGAGCTTGTGTAACTACTAGTACATTTGCCGAGTATAAACTTGACATGACTTGGTGTTAGTTCGTTCATTCCCTGTACTGCTGAGACTAATATTCTAATATTAAGTAGTGTGATGTAATGATGCCGGTAATTTCCAAGCTGTGCAGCTATTACCACATATAACAAATCTCACTCCGCAAAATTGTTGCATGAGATCTCATAAAATTATGCAGTGGTGGAGCTGGGGGGGGGGGGGGGGGGGGGCTGGAGGGGGCTTGGCCCTCCCTCTGTGATTTAAGCTTGTACAGTGAAGTCTGCAGTTGGCCCCCCCTGTGATTTAAACTTATACAGTGACGTTTGCAGTTGGCCCCCCCCCCCCCCCCCCCCCCCCCCCCCCCCACTGGTTAAATTGGTCAACAGCGGACCGCGCATACTAGTTGAATCGGCCGACAGCGGACGGTGCTCCCCCCCCCCCCCCCCCTCCCTACCCCCACTGGTTGAATCGGCCGACAGCGGACAGCATCCCCCCCCACTGGTAGAATTGGCCTTAAGTTGGCCCCCCCCCCTACAATAAAATCCTGGCTCTGCCAGTGAAATTATGCCAGTCATTTGAATGGCTACCCTCTTGTACAGTACTCACAAACACCCACACTCTTGCCATTTGCATACATCTCTTTCAGGGACATATAGATGCAGGTTACTTAAATAATTGTACTTGAACCAATCTTGTCTTTAAACCATTATGCTCAGTATATAACAACCTGTCTCTAATAGTCAGGCACACAGTGACTGCACCAGCTACATGTAGAACACATGTACATGTAATAATGAAAATATTAAGCATTTGGGAGATGAAGTTGTTGCTGTGATATTACAGTAACACACACAACTGAAAGAGTAATGGTGGCAGCAGTTCAAAAGGATGGCTGAATGAGCTGATAACACACAAAGTGTACTATTGTTGTATGTGTAATATTATAAGCAGAGTAGTGTTTTAAGTTGTGTTTTTTTTCAACGAAAGAGAGGTTGATATCCCAGAAAAATTGTGTCTTTACAATTCCTACCATCTACTGCCCTGGTGACTTGTTAGAGGCCTCCCATACATGTTGTTGAGTGTCCCTTTGATGTGGTGCGACCACATCCATTGCATGAAATCACATCATGTGGGCTATCAATGTTAATAGTAAGTGCTTTTACAAAGCTACATGTACATACACTACATGGTTCCTCGATGTGTCGCCTATAATCATTTTTGTTACGTCTAGCGACATACTAATAATGACTATTGTATATTGTAGGTGGAAACAGTTTCCTGGTTTTTGTTAATCATTCTAGAATATCTCAGAAAGAGATTTCAAAAAGAGAACTGCATATTCAAAAGGGTCACTGGTTACATGTTAAGGGGAACAAATGTTTATATTTTTGGTTTGACACTGTAAGTGCTCATAGTGTTGCTCCGCTATATGGTGATATGCAGCTACATGTAGGTCTGCTTGAGGCAATCCCAACTATGTGTGATTGTGACTCCTCTATGGTTGGACTGGGGTACTGCTGTTAAGGCAGGAGATAGTGTCTACATACGCCTACAAATGAGATACTCCCAAAATGCTAGATACTCCCAAAATGCTCAATATCATGACTTCATCTTCAAAAGCTTCAATCTTGCGATCATGCAAACCACCACAATTCTAATCGTTCACAGCTGTTAATCAAAGCAATGTAGGGACATGCAGTGTCATACAATGTCATACATGTAGGGACATGTTCGTAAGCTTATAACCTAATGCAGCTAAGCATTTGATCTGTAACAATAATCTTACATGTATACATGTATCCGAGGGGCGGTTGATTTTTATTATTTGTCAATGCATGAAATCACATGATGAGGTTTATATCACTACTATGGAACAGTATACATGTACATGTACATGTACATCTACATGTAAGTGCTTTTCAAGCTGCATGTACATACATGGTTGTATGGCAAGGGATCATTTACCTGTTTACATGTATGCCTAGCAACCAACTACGAGTATTATATTCTTGTGAAAGAGCTAAAGGTGGAAACAGTTTCCTGGTCTATTCCTGTTGTTAACTTTTCCAGAACATCTCAGACTGATCTTTCAAAGGGAGAACTGCTTATTCGAAAGGGTGACTTTATACATGTTAAGGGAAATGAAGGTGTAGCTATTAAGTGGGACTGTGAAAGTGCTGATAATGTTGCTCCACTCGATGACGTACAGTATGCTCTGCTTGAGGCAATCCCAACTCCAAAACGGCGCTTCAATGTGTTTGTAACTTTGGGAGGCTGGGATCGTGATAATGATGGCTGGATGGACTGGGGCGCTGCTGCTAAGGCAGGAGATAGTGTCTACATACGTGTACCAATGAAAGTTGGCTCCGAGTGCTGCTCTATTGCTCGTGTCCACTACATTGGACGTTTGACTGGAGATCAACCAGGGACCATGTTTGGTGTGGAAATAACAGTGAGTTAGTGTATGTGTAGATGCGATTGTACACCTGATTTAAATTGTCGAATTGCAAATATATATATCAGAGCGTGTGAAGTGACAAAATGACACATTATGAGTCTTGACCTTATGCAGCCAAGTGAACTATTATATGAGTAGGAATGTAGGTGGGATATACATGTAGATTTCAGCTAGTATAAGCATGTAAATATATGTCAATAGTAGTTCAAAAGATGAGATTGATCAAATGATCTTGCCGTTTTTTTAAGAAAACTGTAATACATGTACTAGCTAGCTAACATATAATTAATACATTTGTATATATAGTCACTGCTTATCACAACATTTCATGTTTCTATTAATTATTCATACTTAACTTGTTCTGCAAGTAGCATGCTACATGTAGCAGCCATGAGCTGGTAATTATAATTATCCCATGAAAGTGTTTACCTGCTGCTTCTCCACATGATTGCATATGATTAAGATGGATTCTGGTGCATCCAGCTTGTCGATTGGTTTTACACATTGGTGGAAGGATGCTGACAAAGAAATTTCCAATACACAAGTCAACGAATGGCATAAAGAAGGGTCCGCACACACACACACACACCCCCCCCTCCCCCCCCCCAGTTGTCTTTTATTTTGTACCTAAGCGTGCCTTTGGATCAATGGGCCAGATGCAGTCCTTTCGATTGAAAAAAACAGCTGGCTCCATTACGACTTCTTCTGATGCAGCATACTGCTACATGTGCACTAAGGCAGGGCAAGCTTTTATTAGCAAAGGCTTCAAAAACTGGAAAGATGCCACGATCGCGTTTAACGCACACCTCAGAAGTGATTGCCATAAGGACAGGTGTGATATTCTGGAGCAACCTACGCAGTACAACAAGTGAAGAGAACAAGCTAAATAGAATGATGCTCATTAAAAATAATCATAATAATAAATAAATGGTACTTCGCAAGTACTATGTGCATGTCAATGTTGATTGCACCACATGAAGGTCAAATTTGAACACCACCGCGCCTCAGCCAATTTGGTCATATTTTTGATTTTGGAATAAGCATTTTTTTAAATGTACAAACGCAATTTCGAATTCATTGCCATGATCAGTTTTGGGCGGCGAGAACTTGTGGGCTGGTTATGGTTTTGGATATTAATAATGCACAACTTGCAAAGCTTCTGGGCTAGGTGGGAGGTGGTTATACCCCCTCCTGCACCCACCCCTTTTGTCTCCACCCACTTCATTATTTATTCATATACACACACACTCTACATTATACATCCCCCAATGCTCATAGCAGCACTACTTAGTCCCTATATGTACACTCTTTACGTGAAATTAATATTAAGGGATTTTGTCATAAAAAGGGAGAACTCCTTCAGCTTAATACATGTATGTTATGCCTTGTCATTTGTAATCAATACATCTATGATGATTGTTTTTCTGGTGGACATAGGATGAAAATCTTTTTTTCTACATGTACAGGACTCCAGATACTATGGGTGTGGTACCACTGATGGGACATTTAAAGGAGTCAGATACTTCACCTGTCCAGATAACAAGGGCCTGTTTTTGTCACTGGCATCAGTAGCCAAAGAGCCTGAATGGTTGAAGCTGCAGTACCAGCCACGTAGAGATATTCCTCAACTTACAGAAGGAAAGCAAACAGGTCAGGATATTCCTCCCACTGCAGCCAAGAGAAGTAACAAAGAACAGTCTCATGTGTTGGCATCACCAAATGTGGGGGTTAATAAAGGTAATGACACAAATCAGTTACCTATTGGAGCAAGGGTGATCTTGACATCAAAGGTTGGGTGGAAAGTCAAAGGGACAGTCAGGTGGGCGGGACCTCTTGCACTTGATGGTACAGACCTAAAGGAGAAGACACCTGTGTATGGTGTAGAAACAGTAAGTTTTATTATTTTACAGGGATGTGAAACTTTGATGTGTGCACTGATTGTATTTTTCAAATTCTAAATAATGGGTCCACATAAAGATATCGATATAGTTCATTCAGATGACTAGGGTCCACTTCATACTATACTGGGGGAATTTGTAGCCGTTTGCTGTCGTGTACTCAGTAGCTGTCTGCCTGCAACATATATTATATACATCATAGGACCATCTGCCTAATCAGTACATCTCAATACACTACAAATGTGTGTACATAGTCACTTCATGTACCTTCACGATTGTAACATGTAACACCTTTTTGCATAGCTGAATGCCATTGGGTACCACTCCATAGCTTTTTGCTGTGGGGGAATTTGTAACCCATTTGCTGTCGTGTACTCAGTAGCTGTCTGCCATATAGTGTCCCCCAATAGCTGCTGGCCTCCATGGATGCTGTAGCTGTCTGCCATAGGATATCCACTTGGGTCCACTCCATACTATAGCTGTTAACCGTGAGGTAGTCTCTACTAGTTAAGTCAGCAGAGCTCCACTCCGGTGTTTTGATGCTTACATGTAGATACCAGGCCTGTGCAATGAATGTGTTTATAACACTTATTTGTATACGTTTAGCCTGGTATAATGTTTTGAATAGTCAATGCTTTTTCTATTTCTTGCAAATATGGTAGGCTATTCTGTAACCTTTGATTATTTTTATTAATTAGGATACCATAGTCAGCTGGAGAGACTTTGAACCTACTATATCCCTGGTGAGCAGACCAATCATCTCTGTCAGTTCAGGTCATGGCAAAGTGTTTATTCCACAAGCAATGGTGGAGCTGTATGAGCAAATAGATGGCTTTGATATTAATGTAAAAAACACAGCAGCTAAAAAAGATGTACCTAAGGGAGCTGGGGGAAGGTTTGAGGAGAGCAGACAAGCAGGTTTAGAAAAGGAAAAGGCAGCACTGGCCAAAGATCTAGGACCAGAGATAGCAGGAGAGACAAATATTGATGAACAGATAAAGGCATTGCAGGAATTTAAGAAGGCAAAGCAACGTGAAGATAATACATCTGCAGACAGAAGTGTGCTAACAGGTGGACCATCATCTGATAGGCAGTACCCAGCAGCTCAACAAAACTATCCACAAAGCAGCAGCCATCTTGGTAGACAGTCCAGCAGCACACAGGATCCATATCAGCTCAGTCATAGTCAGCCTTCATCAGTGCCTCTACAAGGTGACTGGTCATCACCACTAGTGGTTGGATCTGCTGTAATAATTCCTAACAGCAATCCTCCCATCTATGGAACCATTAGGTGGATTGGTACCATACCACAAGTACAAGGATATGTAGCTGGAGTGGAACTGGTAAGTACATGTGTAATATATGTACATGTATATTCAATGGTTTGTTATTAAATATATTAATATGTATGTCTGTACCTACAAAAAATAAATAAATTGACACTTTTATAATGCTATGACTGATTATTGTGTCCACATTAGCAAGATGGCTGCACTACAAGGTACACATGCATTATGAATGATTTTTTTTACAAAACAACGATTATTTGGTTTGATTTAACAGGGCCAAGAGACCAGATGAACATGTGTTAACCTTGAATGGTGGTACTAACCATAATTTGAATGGTGGTACTAGCCATAATTTCATTACATTACAATGTGAATGTTTTTCGGATAGATAACTTCTGAAGCAAAAAAATTGTTTTTGTATTTCTAAACATGGTACCTACATGTATGGGTGACCATTACTCATGATTTTCAATTTAAATATTAAGTTGTAAAACATAAATGATGCAGAATAAAATGCTTCTAGTTGCTACAAGCTGTAATGTAGTTGTTGGTAATTAATATTTTTATCAATATACATAAGTTAGAGATCTCCATTGTGCCACCAGCATTACCTCTCTGTACTGTGGCAGACAGCTTTACCATATGGTTCTTTTGAGACATGTGTGATCCAATAGCCAAGCTCTTTTAGATCGGGACCACATACAACTGACATATTGATGGTTTTAGGAGTGGGAGGGGCTGTAGTCAGTACACCAGTCTCTTTCACTGCCATAGCTGTACATATGATGGACAAATATATCCATAACCACACCAAGACCCTAGCCAGCGTTTTCGTGTCGTTATCCACACAGGCTTCAATTAATTCATTGTTGTGAAAGGTTCTATGATGTCGTCAATATTAAGTGGTAGTATGACTGTCAAAAATTTCATGCTAAATAAATGGAAAGGTAAGAAAGCAGCTGTGGCGAGGCCCCAGACCCCTACAGGAAGGGCAAACCCACTTCCCGTACCCCATTGTGAATATCATTTAGACCCCCCCCCCCCTCCAACTCTAGAAATCCTGGATCTGCCCCACATCCCACCAATCACTTTCTCGATAGAGAAGTTTTTGATTTACTTGTATATGTATGCGTTTGGCGGGTCAACTACTGCTGCACAGCCGGTTGGAAAGAATGATCCGTGTCCCGGACCGCTTCGTGCGAAACAATATTATTGGATGGATCATCCAGAACACAACTTCAAATGACTATATAAACAGTGATTGTGTGTATCGTTGTATGTCTTGTGTGAGTATATCTTGAGTCATTAAGTTCGAGTTGGACTAGAGAGACCAGGGTATTACACTCATATGATTTATGTCCTTATCACACAGGTAACAATTAATAGCCTCAAATCACTTTGTATTTTAATATCGACGTGAAACTTGGTAATAGCTTTTTAAAATTCTTTATGTTTCCTTCACAGGACACACCAGTGGAGGGGTGTACTGATGGTACATGGTTACAAGATGGAACACGTTATTTTACTTGTCAGCCCAACAGAGGTTACTACTGCCTGCTAGAACATCTGATACCTGATCAGAGGTTTATACCTGATAAAGAGAGTTCCAATCGTAAGTTAGTGATTATTGTATTCATTCTACACACACACTGCATAAACGCACAGCACTGCACACAACCAGACTTGTTAAAGAAAGCTCCATTAATGTATGTGTGTACATTTGTGTACATGTGTGTATACTGTACATGTACTTGTGCAGTGTAAGGTAACGTGAATATGAAATCTAATCAAATACATATACATGTGCATGTACATGTACATGTAATGATTACACTGTACACACTGAGTGCTTTAATAATGTTGAATTGCTTTCTATTGCATCACTAGCATATGCTCCATTGGGATGATGAAGACTGTATACAGGATATTTTTTATATAAATTAAGCACAAGCAGTTAATTAACTGGTAATTGTTGTTAAAAGTACAAACGGCAAAAGAAGACATGTGGTGAAATAATATATAATCTTTAATGGTTAAATAATATTGACAAAAGTTTCAAGATCCCTATTCATTTCAATTAAATGTTAATAAATGTATGGTGGGTGGTTAGTTAAAAGCTGCAAACTGTATTTAATTAACTACAGTTTAGAAATTATTCAAAATTGAAATCTTGATATATATTTTTGCAACGTACTTGATTTAGTGGCAATTGTAGCAGGTATTATTAATTTGTTTTTGTTAATTTTAATTACTTTTATTTCAGTTAATTAATCATTAAATTAATATTCACCTTAGTTGGTTTTGTAGCTTGACATTAATAGGTTATAAAAGGCTTGCTGTATTAATGTTAATGTGTGTATTTCATATATGTTAGTTTATGTTATTTTATGTTTTTAATTTAGTATTGATAAAAATTGTTATTACTGATATTATTAGCATACATGGAATATACAGCAGCAGTATTAGTTATTTACATATCATTAGACTACATGTAAACTATGCATGTACTGCATGTACAGTTCCACTCTAAAGCTACACTGTTTAACCCGGAACGCATCTTCTGGACAGGATTGCTCTAGCTACTGACCTCACTAATGAAGTATTCAACCGCCCATAAATCTCTATCAAGACCTTTGCCTTATGGCAATGCAGGGAGATCGAGAGGATGGAAGCTAGTCTAGCGAAGGTGTTCTGGGCCTCTTTACCCCAGTTCCCATACGGTTCCACTGCCAGAGGAACACATACCCACCCTAGCTCCTGACACTTCGGGTCATTGGAAGAGTGCTTTCGGCACTCTGCTTTGTGAGCTGCAACATTATTATTATTATATACAGAAAAATGTTTTGTTTATTTAAAACCATCTGAATCTCAGTTTGCCATCAAATGGTGGCTGGGTATTCAGTTATGTGAGCCTGGCTCTGTGTGTGCCCTTTGCCCGACCAAAGCCCTTGAGGCTCACCATGCTCTAACTTGCATATGGGGTAGTGATGTAATTGCACGCCATACGTGACACCTTGCATCAATTTAAGAAAGCCTTGTACAATCCTAAGCTGGAAGCTGGCAGTGGACTTGGTCATGACCAGAAACAATCTAAACCTGCAGACATTTTTGTTAACAATTGGGGCTTCAATGGCGTTCGATCTCTCTGTGTCGTCTCTGCTAAAACCTGACATTGTTTCCGAAGCCGGACATACAGCAGGCTCTGCAGCATTTGCCACAGAACAGCGCAAGATGCAAGTAAATTCGGTGATTTGTGAAGAGCATCCCACCTTTCAGTCCAGATTAACTCCACCAGCATTTATAGCAGGCTCAACCTATTCCTTGTGTGCTAATGCCAGAGCATTTCTTGCAAGGGCAGGACCCTGTGCTAAAGTATCAGAGCTATTTTTTAGACGGTTGACTTATACATCATAACCTATAGTTTAATAGTTAGGTTGGGTTATTAATTTTGATTATTATAATGCCTATAGCAAGTGTTGTGTGTATAATGTATAAAGTACTATAGTTTATTTACATCAACATTTAAGCCCACATTATTATAGTATTTAGCAGCAATTTTCAGTCAACCACATATCATCATTTTGATCTTTCTGCCACTGAGTTTCGTGATGCCCTGACAGTCAGATATCATCGACCCCTTTTGAAGATGCCAGTTACTTGTGATGGATGTGGAGCTACCTTTAGTTACGAGCATGCCATGGATTGCAAGAAAGGAGGTCTCGTTACCAGGCGTCACAACGAAGTAAGAGATACTCTTGGTGATCTGTCATCTATTGTTTACAAGGACATCATCCGGGAACCAGTAATTCAAGAGGCATGTGAAGTCGCAGATGAACCCTCCTCCTTAGTCGCTGATCTTGGTGTACGAGGAGTTTGGCAGCCACAGACTCAAGCACTCTTTGACATACGTGTTATAGACACAGATGCACCATCTCATGTTAACAAAAGTGTAGCGGCGATTCTAGCATCAGCAGAAGCAGAAAAGAAGAAAAAATACAACAATGCTGCTAATGCTAGACGAGCCTCATTTACACCATTTGTGGTTTCCGTTGATGGTGCTTTGGGACTTGAAGCAACCTATTATCTTAAGCATCTTTCTGAACACATTTGCCTTAAATGGGGAAAGTCGTATGGAGAAGTGATGGGATAGCTGAGGGCTAGTTTAACATTCGCCATCATCAGAGCCACAAATTTATGTCTTCGAGGTTCCCGTGTAAAATGGAGGAGTGCACTGGACATGGTTGATGGCATAGGACATCCCAGCATACAAGAATAAGTTTATCATTTATATGTGTTTATGTGTGTGCTCAGTTCTCTCTTGTCAAAACTTATCACCTACCTATGGTTGTTTTGCCTTATGTCAGAGTATTGTACATTATATATTCCAGTGTTATTTTCAGTCAATTAACTGTTTGTGGTTAATTCATAAAACAATTTTCCTTGATTGAGAAACACCCTGTGTCTTTTCTTACATGTACATCATCAAGTAATCAAACTTATGAACCGATGTTTGTTTTAGAGTACCGATAGGTTTCATGGAGGCTTTGTAGAGTGGAAACAAGGGTTTATGGAAATTATTATCATTTCCACAATCCCTTGTTTCGGCTTTACTTTGTAATATTCAATTCCTGTCTACAAATCCTACTATACAATTACAATTACACAAACAAGCAGTCCACTACATAATGAATGATAATCTCTATAGTAACACCACTTCATTTTCTACTGTGTAGCACAGTGTAGCTGTTATAATTAGTATCCATGCTCACATACACCATAACCTTCTATAGCTGTTCATGTTCAAGATGAAGCAAAGTTAACAATAAGGTTACAAGAACAACTGGCCCAGGAGAAGAAAATAAGCCAAAAATACAAAGAAGAACGAGATCAGGCAATGAAGGAAAGAGATCAGGCAATGAAGGAATGTGATCAGACAAAGAAGGAGTTAGCAGCCCTAAAGGATGAACACTCACAATGTAAGGCATTCTGGATAGTACCACGTCATCATGTAACAGTGCTGGAGAAGTCATTAGGAGGAGGGGCATGGGGATATGTTAAGGAAGGGAAGTTCAGAGGTCAGCAGGTGGCTGTCAAGTGTGTGCATGAGACCATCATCACCCAACATACAATCAAGCGAGTGTATCGTGAGATCTGTACCATGTCCCAAGTACACCATCCCAACCTTGTGCTGTTCATAGCAGCTGTGCTGGATGACCAGGGAGGACCCATGATCATCACTGAACTGTTGGACACCACACTGAGGAAGGCCTATGAGGACAGCCTCCTTAACATGGCCCAGTGCATGGACATATTTCGTGATGTTGCCTGTGCCCTCTGCTACCTCCATGAGCTAGAAGCCCCCATCATCCACAGAGATGTCAGCTCTTCCAATGTACTTTTGAAGGCAATGGCCAAAGACCAGTGGAAAGCCAAACTATCAGACTTTGGTTCTGCCAATTGGGCCAAGGAGGCCTCAACCATGGGGGAGGGTGCCATAGTGTACACAGCCCCAGAGGCATATCCTATTGCCCCATCTCTTAATGTCCAGCCACCTCCACAGACCACCAAGATTGATGTGTACAGCTATGGGATACTGCTGTGTGAGGTCACACTGAGGGAGTTCCCAAACCCGAAAACCCTCCATGAATGGAAGGCAAAGCTGAAAGCCAAAGATGCAATGTTACATTCTTTGATGCTAAAATGCATTCAGCATGATCCTGCACATCGCCCCACAATGGCTGCCATTCTTCAAGAGTTGAAAAAGATGCTCGATGTACATGTGACATTCACAAATACACGTAAGTCTGTCTGTGTTTCTTTTTCTTTTTTGTGACTGCACTGTGACAATAAGTACATATTATAAGTAGTCTCATTGATTAAAATTTATGTATATAATATAATGAATGTTGCACCATCAGCCTACTGCACTACTTGCAAAATTAAATCATGTATGTACAATTATCCCTTGTCTACATGTGCATGTACATGCATCATCATGGTATACATGGATGTGTGTGTACAACAAATTAATCCATACAAGTTGTGCCAGATTCGGTCTTTGAGATTGACTACAAAAGTTAACCTCTCGTGTGCCAATTTACAATTTGTATTTGTGAGTCAGTGATTTTAAAAACAAGCTGGCATGTTTGAAGCATTTACCAGTGCAACTAGTATTGTCCAAGTATATACAGGTGATGAGTGCATTGTTGGTTCATTGGGAAAACCTCACGAGTTAAGATGGCATTCATTCAGACACATGTTTTTTTCCTAACCCAAAAATGTGAAATGGTTTTACAGGTGTACATGTATGCTTGAAAATGACAAAAGCTAAGGCTGTGTTTCTAGGCATTGCCAGCTGCATGTTGTAAACAATGATGATATGTGTTGGTACAATGGGATAGCTATGTATGTGTGCTGTTTTAGAAATGCCTGTAGGGTCAGAATGGCATTCCATAAGACACCTGCAAGAGCATACATACATGTACATGTACATGTACATGTAAGTTTTTAAAAATGATTTATTCGAGACTAACATTTGGGATGATAGGCACTGCAGCCAAATTGTTGTATGTGATTGATGTTCATTTCAAAAAGCCTGGAGGGAAAATGGCATTTGATCAAATTATAGAGTATCCATCATACTACAAGCTACTCCAGTATGACTGTACGCATATGTGTGAGAGATCTAAAAATGATGGGTGCATAGGAGTAAAATTCTTATGTCAGTGCTCGTAATAACGTCCAGACATCAGACAATTTGCGGCAAATATAGAATTTTGTGCATGTGTTTTACATGTACTATTTGGACGGACAATTTGTCCGTGCATGGACGTGTCAATAATAATTAGTTGATGCGATCAGAGAAAAAAATAGCCAAGGCCCAAGTGCCCGTTACTTGAGCAGCAGTGCGAGTTATTCTTGTAGTACAAAAAAGCAAGCAGTGACGGCAAAGAGCGTAGATAAGTTGATTCTGGATCACGACAAGGATATCAATATGGTGCCTACAGTACGAGATGGCTGATCACTACCACGTCACCAAGCTCAGATGTACATTTTGTACGCGGTTCATGGACAAGATTTGGAGCTCGAAAAACTTCAACCCAGCATTTATAGACGGATCTACCAACCTACGAACTTCAAGCTTCAAGGGTCAACTACTTCGCATCAGCAGTGGAGTTACGGTGGAAGGACAAACCAAGAAGGCTTGATCATGGCAATAGTTGTGATCCTAGTTCTAGTCTTACTCATGAGAGACCTGGCCTTGCCTACCACATGCACAGGAGGATTTCAACTGGACTCTCACTGACTGGGAGACATGGCTTGAATATCTGACAATCAAGAAAGAATATAAACACATTTTTGACATTGGTTTTTTGTTACACTTTGAGTTTACAGTTTTACTTTGTCCTTGATTATGTCCTGTCACTTGAAAAAGTTATTAAGAGCACTGTGATGTGTTGGTTCATTCAAAAAACCCATGTGTGCATGTATCGAGTTCATTAAGTTGATGTATATGTTGATTCATGGTTAAAATGGCATTTGATCAGGCACCCATAAGAACTACAGTGTTTCATTGATTTATCCCTGTACGATTCATCTGTTATTTTTCTTTCAGGGACCAACACCACAACCGATTGTCTCACTCTATGTAAGTGATAGGTAGAAATGTACACTTACATGTTATTATAGGATTGAAAAAACAAAATGTGATTGAAGAAAATTTAACCTTGTTTCCTTTTGCTTTTACATTACCTTTGTTGTTATAAATTTGTATTTAGTTTTGTGTAATTCTTGTTCATACATGTAGGAGTGTTTGGTACCGTTGTACACCAGGTTTGGACATTTACATGTACTAGTCATATGTGGGTTCTTCCAAACATGTAATTTTGGTTTCTTAGAGGAGAAAGTTGGAATGAGCAAAGCTTCAACAAGACACCTTGTGGTTCCAGTACATAGTGATATTATACTTGTGGTGCCGCAATACAGGCTTCTTTATTGTATAGCCAACAAATTATTGATTTTCAATCGTAAACATGTATTTGTACATCGTATGCCATTTCTACACACATTGATGCATGTGGCAATGAGTGGTATGGAAATACCACTTACATGTACATCGTGTACATGTATGAATATGCAACTGTTTCTCATCAGACATCCTAACCATTGCTATTATTTACAATTGTGCATTTGATGTCTTACCTGTATTGGAGATGTTGCTGTCTCGTAATTGTTTATTAGTATGGTCCATTCTGATCATTTAATATTTCTATCACCTCAGCCATGGAGCATATTCCAGAAGAAGTATGTAGTGATCAACTGGTTAATAGCGACCTATTCTACAGATATGTTGGAGAACAAAAAGGGATTCAAGGTCATCAAAATTCATGCTATTTGGATGCTACTCTGTTTGGACTGTTTGCACTGAGTAACAACTTTGATACACTGTTTCTGAAAGGTGGCCCTATGGACAAGAGATCAATTGAGTACATCATCTGGAAGAATATTGTGAATCCTTTACGAAGGTACTGTGCAATTCCTGTTTTCTTTTCTATTACATGTATTTGGACAAAACAATTAAGTACCATGTTGATGCTAGTTATTAAATGCTTTTAAGTGTTTGAAACGGAATTGTGTGCTGTTGCATACTAAATACATGTGATCTCTTCTGCATCATTCACATGAATTAAATATCATATAACATACCAGTATAAAAATGACAGCCTCACCCTTAGTAATCAGGGGCAACTATGGTTTGCAGAGTACAGCTAGCACATGCCATATAAATTCTGGCAATCAGTACCTCAACCTCTTACATGTACTTCATATTGCATGGTACATGTGTACATGTATTTAGATGTCCACATGTAAATGTAAGGTCAGGAGGGTTATATTTATCAATGCAGGTAGGTCTTTTGTATGCTTCTTCAGGGCACCTATTTAATAGTCTGTGTCAAGTGCGTTTTGTAAACAAATGGTTCTTTGAATTACATATGTACATATACAATCATCCTGGCAAAATCTTACCTGCCAACGTTATTAACTCCCCAACATATTAATAGTTATTTACAATCCAATCACTCAGGAAAGCTGAGCACTTGTTGTTTCAGTGCATTCTGGATCCAGCTATAAAACCACTTGAACATTCTCCCTGAGAACATTAGTGGTATATAGGATTTGAAGGCAATGGTGGTGTAAAAAGGAAGGGAACAAGGGATTGGCCGGAGATAAAATAATTATTAGCACTTAGTAGAATGGCATTACATTTGTATGCATGCTGCTAAATATTGCTAAATATAGGAATAATTATTTTATCTCTGGCAAATCCCTTGTTCCCTTCCTTTTTACACCACCATTGCATTCAAATCCTATATACCACTAACTTTCTCGGAGAGAAAGTTTTTATATCTTGTTTCATTCATTTTTTGACAATACTATAGTATACTGTACAACTCATACATATGTTAAATCAAGTTGTCTTATTGCCTAGCAAGTAGCAACACAATGTTTACATTTATGTTACATTTGCAGCTGTTCTACATTGAAACTCGCGCGCCAAGCCTTATGCACTGCTTTACTCACAGCTCGGTTCAATTCAACATTTGCATGCTAGTGTCACAAGCAGACACTCACTTTTGTTCAGGATCCACATTGTACCAGAGATAATGATTGTAACATACTCGGGATGATTATTATGGAGAAAAATTGGTCTGGGAACGAGAACATTGCGAGCTTTTTTGTTCTCATAAAGCAAATGGTCTGGCGACTTTAATAAAACATGAAAACCGAACACATATACTACATGTGAAACAGTCTTAAAGCCACATAGTGTTACATGTCGTAATCTTATAATTATCCATCACTTACATTGTGTATTCATTTTCACATTCTACCTTTAAAGGGGGGGGGGGGGGGGGGGGGGGGGGGGCTTAGCCCATACTTGGCGATTAAAGGAAATTGCAATTTTATTATGAACATTGCTTTCATGTACTGTAGCTGTGGTGCAGCAAGGTATGAGTCTGTCATGAAGTTAAGAGAGCGGCTGGATGACCTGGGAAAGATGAAGGGAATCACAAAGGATGAGAAAGGTAGGTAGTATGCTTCTCTCTCCTGTGTTTTGCAATTATGTAGGGATTTTACAATTGTACATGCAGCACTTATAGATCCTGAAGAGTTTTTGAATATGCTATTCAAGCATGCTTATTGTACTGAAACATTTATTCAAATTCGGTATGTTTTGCATATCTTTTTGGGCTGTCCTGATATACTGCAATTATTCCAGACGCCCATATGGAGTTCAAGGGGAATTCTTTGTACAGCTTTTTTTGGAATCTGAAGCAAACTCTGATGCTGTTCCCAATATCAGTGGTATGTTGCATAGGATGTTCACTGAACAGGACCTCTCATTTACCAAAGTAAGTGTCTGTTGAGTTGTGTATTGATTTTCTAGTATTATAGGCAGTTGTAAAGGTTCTGTTCAGGTGGTTTAGGTAGGTACATGTACATGTAAACATTCTTGAATGTACATGTAGGTGGGAAATCTTGATACCCACAGGTCAGCTAAGTATCGGAACCTATGTTAGTAGTTTCTATGTAGGATTTAAAGTGTCATGAATAAAAGTAGCTAACACCTGATCCTAATATTGCTAATGTACCGTAGAATCAATTTGACTACAGTTGGATAGCGCCATTGAATATATAGACCCTTAGAAAGCTCAGACAACAGAAATAACGCTCACTCATTCCTACACTCGAACTTTTTAAAAGGCTGCTCTTCTGGATTTGATAAGATTCGCTCAGATACCAGGTTTATTGCACTGTAGCTTTGTCACAGTTGAAGCATACTGTTTGCAGTAATGCGGTAGCACAAGTTAGAAACGTACTGCTGAGTTGGATTTGTTGAGTGAAATAAGATATAAAATATGATTGGTGATGTACATGTAGACACCTAAAAAGTAAGGAAACAAGATTTATAAATATTACATACCTATATGTACATTATAACTGCCTAACTTGGTAAATTTAGATACGTAACATTTATAAATTAATGAATGTATAATTTCGGTAAATTTAAATCCGTGTGACGTCACATAGAAATGGAGGTGTGGCATGTATTTAAATTTATAAAAAGGTTCACTGCTAAATTTGACACTAAGCTTCACCTGAACCATTGCTGTAAAGGTATTGCACCATTTGTTTGGACAATATTTTCCTACTAGTGATTAAAATTTGGCATTAGAAGTATCTTCGGTATTGGAGTTACATGTATGATAAGTTTTACCTCCATCGGATACAGCCAGCGGAGTGATTCTATAACATCACAATCGTATCAATGTACATAAGGGATGGGCAATACATGTCTTGAATTTGGCAAGAAACACATATACATGTACATATGTACATGTATATGGTTGCATAAATATAACGTTTTCAAAAACACGTTCAAAGTCATCATTTAAAAAGGTACCGAGTTCATATGTGCTATAGTAGTGTAATTGCATGTCCAGGTATGTGACATGCAAGCACATTTGCACTTTCTTCCACACACCGTTTCTTTTTTGCCTATGTTTAACTTTCATTCCACAAGTCCATTTCACTTAAGAAAGCGGCTATTGTACCGAGTTGGTCAAGGACCTACAGTACATGTATATACTCAATCCATTGCATACATAAAATTGTGGTGATCCGTTATTGTTGCTGAACATAGTAGTGCATATAAGGTCTGGAAGTTGTGAGTCTTAAAAGATATGCCTAGTTTGCATATTTGTTGCTGTACACAGCTGTGAATAACCATGTGCATGTATATAATGTATTCAGTACTGCTTCATGACAAAGGTACCATAATTAATCATTATAGCGTGGGCATTGCTAGTTGTCTGCTAATCTGTTGTTGTGAATACTACTTATGAAAAACTCATAGGAAACAAATAATGCCCACGTTATAGCATGCATGTGAATAATTAATTATCTTACCCTTTCATTAATGTCTATTGTCCTTAATAGTGGAAGTACAGCTTCAATTGTACTTTCATTTCTGCCATTTTTTACATGTTGATGTCTGCTAATGTCCTTTTTTATTGTGTTTAGGCTGGAATTAAATCCTTCTAGTATCTTTAAATCGGGTTTTTAAAGGGGACCTCCATTGCAAATTACTCATCCTACTGCTACAAACTGATCACTGAGCCCAATGTGCATATTTGTAGCAAGGTTCAAATCTTTTAAAGCGTGATCCCGGTACAAATTTCTGTATACTGCTGCCTGTATTGTACTCAATTGTTCTTTTCCACGTTTAGTTAGACTCCTTTCAATAAAAAGTGACGGTTTTGTTATGTTATATAGTGGCGCTGCCTATTTTATAGTTTTGTTATGATATCGTAAAGTTTTTGTCTGTATCTGTACTAATAAAATGGCTGTAAACTGCTGAATGCTGTGGTGGTAATGATTGGAGCTACAAAACATGAAGAAAAAACCCTGAGTACAAAATAAGTAGTGATATTAAAATTTAATATGTGGGCAGGATATAAAAAAACTGATTGGATTACATGTATGGCCTGCTGCTTAGTTTTGTATTTGGTTTGATGGTTTGATGGTTTGATGGTCCTCAACCTTGATAAAAATGTGCAATGTGCAAACTAAACAGCTCTATTGCATTGAAGCAGTACGTTCCCATATTTAGCAAGAAATTACACAGGCTGATCGCCTGTTTTTAGGACTCTAGTCTTCTTGTAATGCATGTGTGCCTTATGAGTACTTATATTGTTGTATGAAATCATATGTATCTATTTTAAGTTGATGGTTTGGGATACTACTTTTAATTCTCCAGGCCCTATTTTTTTCTATGAATTCCTGTATCACATTTCTGGTTCACTGGTTATAATTTTCATTTTACAGGTGCCACCCAAACTTCTGATACGAGTTCCTCGCTTTGGAAAACAGTTCAAGACATACAAAAGAATTATTCCAGACAAGACATTGAACGTGTCCAAATTGGTGCATACAGATGAGGATGGTAAGGTTGATTTACATGAAATTTTTTGGCTCAAGGGGTACATGTGTGTGTACAATCCATCAGTATTACATGCTTGCATGATTGGCTCACCATTTCCATACAAAAAGCGCATTTCTTCCCTGGCCACATTTTGTTATACTGTAGCTGTTTGGGCACACATTGCATGGACTAACTATTGGTCATCCATATACATGTACATTCGTTGACTTTTGCACTGCCATATTTAGTACTGTGTGTGTTTTTGTAGTGGATCTGAGCATAAGTAGGACACACACACTAGTGATGGGATAGTTAAAGGTTTATGACTGCAGTTAGGTTCCAGTTAACTAAAGATATTGATGTTCTATTCATTGCACAGTTAAGTTAATTAAATTTGCTACCTCTTCCATATTGTTTCAGTTAACTAAACTAGTTTTTGCCACAAACCCAGTTAAGTTAAGTTGAGAATTTAGTTAAACAGTCACACGTAGTTTAAATAGTTCAAATTTTATTTGCATAAAACACTTCCTTGAGTGTGCAAATGTACATGTAGTAAATTTAAAGAGATGTTATCTGCAAAACCTTTTTCGAAATATCATCTCTGAGTGTTGTTCCATAACAGGCACTAATTCAGACAATATAATCAAACAGTTAATTATTTTTGTGGTTACTAATTTGTAGTTAACAAGTTCATACAGGTGAATTGTTTTATTTTTAGGGTTTTGCTTTTGGTGCAAATCTCCAGCAAGATTGAAGTGTGATGATTGTGGCACAGATTTCAAAATGTGTAGTGCTTGTTCAGATACACAGCACAAGAACACCAAGTTCAAAAGCCACAAACCTGTTGCACTACCAAAACGGGCAGACATGGAGCTAGACCTTCTCTCTGTGATCTGCATTGAAACAAGTCATTATGTGTGTTTTACTCGATCTGAAGACAAGTGGCTTTTCTTTGATAGCATGGCAAACAGAATTGGTAAGTCACTGATTCAGTACATGTACATTAACATTCACAAATCTCAGTGCATGTACATATATTAAGTTATGAGTGGTCCAGATGGTTTGCAGCAACTTTTAATTTTGGGATA
The DNA here is from genome assembly GCA_949361645.1 of Spongilla lacustris. NCBI lineage: Eukaryota > Metazoa > Porifera > Demospongiae > Spongillida > Spongillidae > Spongilla > Spongilla lacustris. The sequence goes on along the minus strand of OX442433.1, from coordinate 1,892,441 downwards.
TTTAGTGGCTATTATTTTATACTGGCAGTTCAGTCCATTACATCTTATACAAGATGACCGCCCACCATCACGAAATTCTTGGTACAATGATTGACATAAATATGGTATAATCTTTATATTCCAAACCATTATACTGAAATTAGGTAACAAGCAGCAACTGAAAGAATTAGGGATGATAAACAAGTACTTAAATTGATGCATGTACATATACTCACTTGTTTATAGCCTGTAGCAACAAAATTGCAACAACAAAAACACTTCCAGAATTGTTACTGTACATTTGCCTATTGCATTGCTTGAAATACAAGTGCTTTAAAATGTTGAATTGTTTAATAGCTTTGGTTGCTTTGTTATGATATATCGGTCCTGTCCTATGCAATTTCTTCAGTGCTCTAGAATTAGGAATCTTTTCCTGACTTTAGAGTCAATTTGGCAGCGTTGGGACCTACATTCGTAAAGGTAGCCATTTTCTTCAACTGTAGCAAATACTCTTGATATTTAACTTTCTACTTTCCATTAATGTATATAAGTTCCAGCAGCCACTACATGGTGCAGAGTTTGTTAGATTTTCATCAGTGTCTCTCTCAAACGTTATCATTTCCTTATTTGAGTATTTGTGTTTTAACTGTTATGTTGTAGTGATATTAATTTATTGTTGAATTCCTACAATATAGTAAAGCTGCCCATGCATAGAAAGCTCATAATTCGCACTTGTTCCCACAAGCAAACCTTAGAAAAAGTTTCTCCTCCTGCAGATCTGATTAGATAACATTCATATGTATTGCTTTGCATCTTCGTCACTAATGTTAGCAGTTATGTGGAAGCACTAGATATCCAACAAGTTTGAAACTTAGTGCCGAGTTGTATTTGTTTTATCATTTTCATCTTGATACATATTTCAAATCTTTTGGTGTTTAGCTACCTTAATTTAGTTTTATTGACTTTGGAGCCGTAAAATAAAGGATCCTCCTACATGTGACTTGTCATTGTGGACAGATACCACTTCAGCGCTTTTCATATAGCCACTGAAGCGCTTTTCAGATAGCAAACATGCACACCCAGAGCACATGACACATCTACATATGAGCAGGCCTAGCTAGCCCCACCAGGCCCCATCTCTATATGTTATCACATGCATCGCACTCCCAGACAGATAAAAATGATTGAAACAAGCTATAAATTAAATAAAGAGTAATTGCAGACAGCAATTGAGTAAAAACATGCGGAAACACAAGATTACAGAAATTATACATTCATTCATTTATAAATATTACAGACCTACATAATCTACCTACCTGAAATTGCTAAATGTAGAAATTATAATATAAAAAGTGATTTGGTTTTATTTAATATATTATTTTTAATGCACCCAAGCACGATAAATAAGGCACAAGCACATAAAACTGGTTCAACCATCAACACTACCAGGCCAGTTTGATTCAGCAAAGATAGCCCAGGAAGCCCACAGCCAAACATCTTGCAGGTGCATTCACAGGTTATGCAATACAGCCTTCTCCCCCAGCCATACATCTATACAGTACACTCCCAGTGTGTTATTCCTCAGCAGTATTAAAACAAATGATTGAATAACAAGTTGCTACATGTAGGTCAATGTACATGTAATGCAAACACAGCTTTAATTTGACTCAGTGTATTAAGCCCCCTGTATAGAGCCTGAAGTGGACACACCTCCACCCACCACCTTTTGTATCTGGCCTGAAGCACTTTCTCACTGAATTCCTGTATATACACCACTGATTCGTTTGGTTACAATATATTCTACATGCATTCCTTACATGTAGGTGTTGAAGTACATAATTTTATGTGAACTTGCACTGAATTAGATCTAGTATTAATTTCTTTTTTAGATGACAAGTACAATGTTCCTCGTTGTACGGATTGCAGTGAGGATATCAATGATTGGGTTTATAAAATTCCAGAGAGACTACTTTCTGCAGAGCCCAGACAGACACCAGAACTAGTGCGAAGGTTCACCCAAGACATTTATATGTGTGTCTATGTGTGCCCATATGAAGGCATGTATGATTAACTGTAAGATTTTGTGTTGGATTTTTACAGAGACAAATTGAAATCTGTGCATCTTATTAAGTCATCATGTAGTACTTGTATTCTTTTTTCCATGTTAGCATCTTTGACATTTAAAAAGAAGGCAATTTATGATAACACCCAGCCAGCAGGATCTGCCAGAATTGTTTCTCATGCTAGTCATGTTTTGACTTTTTTTTGTGTGCCCTTCACGGAGTTAGAAATTTTTATTATGCCTACATTTTTTATATTACATACCTACATAAAGATATACCACTACAGTACATATACAATACATAGGAATGTTCAAAGGATGTCCATGAGGCCAAGGGATGGTGCGCACCTTGCCAGTAAGGCCCTAGCCACCACCCTGACCAGGGTGAAGTTCAGCCTGCTGTACATTTCCGTGAGTACCTTACCTTTATAGGAGGAAGTGGTGATGGCCAGATGAGAGGCCAAGCGGGAGAAGGTGGTTTGGGCTTCCCTTCCCCAGTTTCCATAGGTCTCCACCACAAGAGGGATACGCACCCAACCCAGCTCTGAACACTTGGGGTCGTTCGCTCTGTGCTTCCTGGCCTCTGCCTCCTCGGCTGCAGCCCCTTCAGACAAGCTTGAGGTCACAGTGATGTCAAGGGCAGCATGTTTCCCTCTCTCCCGACTCAACTCTCACTCCTAGATGGGTGCAATGGCAGAATTCTACAAGAACATTTCGCAGATGGTTGTGGCGATACAAATCAAACATTTGAGAAAGGGAGAAGCAGTGACTGATACCTCTCCCTCCCAGCACTGGTAGCATGTTCACCAACCAGCATCAGGCAGCATGGGTTCAGCCCATATGCATACCAGCACCTCACAGCAAAGGACATCAACATGTGTAACATAGCATGGTAAGAAGCCAAAGACAGACCAGAGAGATGAAAGGTGCCAGATGAACATTGGCCAAACACACAACAAGTGCTATACACTTTTCTGTCGGTTGAGGAACGAATTAGACAGAAAATATGAATTTAGCTAAGTGTATCAAGCCAATGGTTCGATGAAGTGATGTGGTTGGGTGTATGCAATCTTAATGTGGTTGATTGGTGTTGAAGATGTGCATGCATAGCTCTACCATGCACATAGCTGTTGGTGGTGTGGGAGATGCATGCATATGCATATTGGGCCAGGTGTACTTTGGTATATAGTGTGTCTGGTGTTTGGAGTTAGTCAATCTAGGCATCTGTACGTGTGCACTGCTGCTGCCCCCCCCCCCCTCCTCCCCCCAACCTACCTATTTTCTTGGAGCAGGTATAAGAACCAAATGTCATAAAAGCAGTCGAAGAATTGCAAGTAATTTAGTGTTAGCAGAGCAGTATTTACATGGTTACATACACTGTATCATGTACTTCCTCACACAGTGAGGTTTTTTCCCCTGAGGTACATGTAGTGCTCAAAGCAAATTAGCTTTAGGTAGTTGGTCCCTGCTCTGTAGGATGGATGTGCATGTATATATGGTGTTGGTTGTAAACTGTAGAGTGATGAGTTGATGACAGTGGCGTGCACAGCAGATGACGCACCCAAAATAATATGGTGAATAGTCATTGGGGAGAGTAGCGTGCATGATATAGGAGGTCCCACATCTCACAATGCAGAGGTACCTAGGTCAGGCAACCCAAACCACTGTTCTACTTCAATACAGGGGTGGCACTGACAGCCAGGGCACTGAGGCATATCTTGCATAGCCTCATTCACAGGTGTGGCTATAGTGCAAAGCTGTACAACACCCATATACTGATAGCCAGAGCTCATGATCAGCCTACACAGTGTCCACCCATCACCCTCTGACACAGCCCTCAGATAGTGCCATAGTGTACACAGCCCCAGAGGCATACCCTCCTCACCCATTTCTTGATGTCCAGCCACCTCCACAGACCACCAAGATTGATGTGTACAGCTATGGGATATTGCTGTGTGAGGTCACACTGAGGGTACTGAGCATCTCGATGAAATGCAGGAACAGTTGAAAACCAAACATGTCCTCTTCCATTATCTGGTACATAAGTGTACCCAAGATTATTTATATTTTTAATGCTTTAACAGTGAGAAACATTGCCTCTCAATCCAATTACATGTTGACGATACATAACTGATATCTATATCTAGAACTTGTGCTCATTAAGTCCATTAAGTCCAAATTAAGCGGAGTCATATTTTTTGTCATGTGAAATATTTTAGCCTCATCCAAAATTCAAGATCAATGTCAGTTTGTTGTTCTGAGTTATAGCAGTTAATTAACTGGTAAAAGTTCTAACAGCAAAAGAAAATGTGCTGGTGAAATAAAATTAATAGAATTTTACATGGTTAATTAATATTGATAATAGTCTCAAGATCCATATTCATTTCAGTATTATTAATATTAATGTAGGTGGCTGATGATTGGTCAGTTACAATTAAAGCAGCAAACAGTATTTAAATTTAATTAACAACTTCCGTTTATAATTTATTCAAAATAGAAAAGTTCACAATGTACTTGATATACTGGTTTGATAAATTCGGCCAAGTTATTATTTTTTATAAATATAATTATATTGTGATATTAACACACAAGAAATAACAAAAGAAATAAAATGCTGTCAACCAGTGATGACCAATGAAGGTCCAGCTCTTGACAACAGAGCTCTTGCACAGGACCTCACCAAAGTGAAACCAAGTCTGCCATAACCGGAAGCAGGGGCCTTGGACTTGGACCAGTTGGTGCACCTCATGGGTAAGTGGTAAGATGTGACAGTGTTTCCATAGCCTCAGCACCCCAGCCAGCAGCCATAGGTCTCCACTGCTAGTGGTGTGCATTTCCAGCCCAACTCTGAGCACTTTGGGTCATTAGAATCATGCTTGCGACACTCCGCCACTGGAGCTGCAGACCCTGCCATCACTCCCGCTTCAGACAAAATAGAAGGGTTTAGCGGTGAGGTAACGGTAAGATCAAATGCAGCTGGCTTCCCAATTAAAATTCAAAATGGGTATAATTTTAATTAAGTGTTACCGGGAATTATCAAATTGTTTTAGTTAATTTTAGGTAATTAACTGTTAAAATATTTAGTTTGTTTATATCAACATTTAAGCCCGCGTTATTAGAGCATTTAGCATAAATTTTCAGTTACTTAAAACTGCATGTGTGGCTATTTTTCCTTGATCTACATATATACCCTTTACACATAAGACTACAAATGTGAAAACAAATCTGGATGTGCTATCAATTTTAAACACAAAGGGTCCGTTATGGAACATTGCAGAAACAAATTGTTATTGACCACTTCATTTCAGACACAAACATGTACAGTGATATACGTACATGTAACAGTTAGTCCCCGCAGTACATGTGCACTAGGCCAGTTTCAGTTTCATGGGTTTCTCATCCTTGTCCACTCTTGGAAGGCCATGCAGAAGGTCATAGTTGTACACCAGAAATGCATAGATGGCATCACTGACAAGAAACACCTGTGTACCGAAATGTGCACATGTGTCAGTGAGAGTGCCTAAGCAGGTGCAATATGTCCCCTCACTCCCACACTCTCACACACTGCAGTATCACCTGACCCCAGCAATGCATATGCCATGGCAACCAACCTGGGCCAGACAGTAAACAAGTGTCATGGCAAAGAAGAAGTTGGCATTGGCACTCCCGGCACGTATCCATAGATACCAGAGGACTGGACCCAGCACAGAGGCCACCAGGAACATGGTGAGGACCACAAGGGTGTAGCGAAGGTCTGAAGGATTGTGTGCCAGGGGAAAATGGGTGGAGGAGATATTATATCATAAGAGCATCAATTCAGGTACTTCCCAATCACCACCATGGACCATTAAGTGCAGTGCTACAGAAAGGCTTAGGACACAGGATATTTATTACTGTGCTGTTTTGAAAATGTTATGTCAATTGTCAGTATTGAAAACACTAAAATATTATCCATGCAGTCTAGAGAAATGTCTATGTGATATGTTTAGAAAAATTAAGGAGCCAAAAATAAAAAGTAGCATAGTAGTACTGGTGTAGTAAACGTACATTACATTTTGACACACACCTTGTACATTTACATAGTACACATGCTATTATGGAGTGCCTGTACATGTATCAGTATCATTGAATATTTCAAGTGACCAACGTTTGCAAATACTAAATAGAACACACACATGCAATGAACAGTGCCACTCACATCTGAAGGTGTGGGACCACATGGGGAGGAGGGCCAGGGGGAGGGTCAGGTCCCCCACACATGGGTAGGACTTGAACAGGGCCATCACGGACAACAGTATGTAGGTAAGGAACATTGGCTGGTCACTGCAATGGTGGGCACAGGTGATGAGGTCAAAGTGCACCCCGTGACTGACCTGAACCTGACAGAGAGAGGGAGGACATAGACAAAGGCGTTGATCTGAAAGATGCAGAGGAAGAACACCCTGAAGTGTTCAAATGCCTCTGTGAAGAAGTACCAGAACAGCCCAACATTTGGGGTGAGGTCAGGCACAGTTAGCCTGGGAGGGGGGGGGGGGGGGGGGAAATGGGGAGGAGCAACTTGTGCTCATTACATCTCATACATGTATCATCAGCAGCATGTGGTGGCAGAATTAAAATGGTTCTGAAGGGATACATGTATTTACATGTGCACCTTGCAGCAAAATATATGCACCATAAGATCTTAAAACCCACAATACTGTGACTTATCCATGTGTATGGATCAGTTCACATGCACTGCGGCTCACATTATTCCATAGACTGCTTGCAAAAAGTCCCATGAACCAGTAACTCTGTATGAAATGAACAACAAGGTTCCTGCCCAGATACAAAACCAGAGAATGTACTTCATTGATCCAAGAAGATGGCCGTCCTAGCCAGAAAGAAATAAAAGCAAAAGGTTATAACCTCCTCCACTAGCAATAACCATATGGACATGTACCTGATGATTAAAACATGTATCCAATACATGCCCAGTGTCAATGTATCAATATGGAGAGCAGAACATTGACAATATTCACACAATCATTAATGAAGGACAAGCTTATGGCTATTCAGACACAGTACAAGAATACAAGCACAAATTTAGAAAAAATTTCATAGTACACCTCACTTTTATGCTGAAACCTGTAGTGTGTGCATCATGCATGAATGTACAGACCTGTACAGGTGTACCTGTGTATGTACAGAGTGATGCTATGGTAAAATTTGAATTGGCCACCTCCCTGTGAGATTTTACCTCAATGAACCACATACATGTACCATTACTTACATTAACTTGATGACCAAGAAACAATAACAGTCTTTTCATATTTAGAGAACAAAGGCATCTCTCTCTCTTGCACACACACACACACACACACACACACACACACACACACACACACACACACAATTGTGATGAGGCTTCATTGGGGAGCCCACAATATGAAACACAGATGAGAGATAATCAATCCTATATGGATCCTTTACATGTACATGTACATGTACTGTAATTTTACAATTTATAGAGTGCAACAGATATGAATTTCAAACCTCAATATAGCTAAACTGTCAATTGATGTTGCCAGTGCTGTATGACCGCCTTATCTATTAATAATACACACAGGGCCCATTGCCAAACTACATCTTCAGTTAGCATACACCCCACCCCAGTCATAATGTACCAATGATAACAGCAGGCTCAGCCATACCTTGTAGGCCATCAGAACTAGAGGACACACCAGCATCACAGGGTAGAGGGAAAAGTTGACAAACAGGGCCAGGCCTAGGGCAGACAGGAGGTCAGAGCCTAGAGAAGGGAGTGAAACAATATGGCTGAAACACATACACACCATATACATGTGGATACACAAACCATATACGTAGTGTACACCCCCGCCCTGCCCCCCCCTCCCCCTCCCCTGCCCCACACCTCAAATACATGTACATACCAAGGGACATAGAAACAAGGGGGGGGGGGGGGGCTAAGCACATATAAACACACATGCATGCACATACACACACACACACAAATACACACACACATACACACACATACACACACACACACACACACACACAAAACTCCTATGACAACAGCACACACATGTACCTCTAACATACTGTAAAGATGATGGAAAGGTTTGTCAACAGGAGGGTTGAATAACCTCTACAGGCAACAATAGTGAAAGGGTTGAACAAGTAACTATGGAATATAACAGCGAAACAGTGAATCATACAACTGAGGGAGGGAGGGAGGGAGGGAGGGAGGGAGGGAGGGAGGGAGGGAGGGAGGGAGGGAGGGAGGGAGGGAGGGAGGGAGGGAGGGAGGGAGGGAGGGAGGGAGGGAGGGAGGGAGGGAGGGAGGGAGGGAGGGAGGGAGGGAGGGAGGGAGGGAGGGAGGGAGGGAGGGAGGGAGGGAGGGAGGGAGGGAGGGAGGGAGGGAGGGAGGGAGGGAGGGAGGGAGGGAGGGAGGGAGGGAGGGAGGGAGGGAGGGAGGGAGGGAGGGAGGGAGGGAGGGAGGGAGGGAGGGAGGGAGGGAGGGAGGGAGGGAGGGAGGGAGGGAGGGAGGGAGGGAGGGAGGGAGGGAGGGAGGGAGGGAGGGAGGGAGGGAGGGAGGGAGGGAGGGAGGGAGGGAGGGAGGGAGGGAGGGAGGGAGGGAGGGAGGGAGGGAGGGAGGGAGGGAGAAAAAGTCACACATACACACAAATACATGTACTGTAAGATGTTTTGCAATGCACACATGCTGTCTGAGTTAGTTCAGAGTACATGTAAGAGTTATTGTATGCCCAAAGCCATGTAAAGCCATGTGACAAGGACCAAATGTTCTGTTGCCTACCACCACAACAATTACCATCGTAACGAGGTAAAAAATGTAACTCATGAAAAATGTCCCCTTACGAGGAAAAAAAGTGTAGATATAGTAACAGCTGTGTTTTAAGCATATCAAAAGGAAATATCTCCCCCTGATCCTACAAGGATTTGTACTACATGCCAGTACTGTTAAATGCAACTAAGAGGCCTCTTAAATGACTGAATGGCAAAAAGTATACCCAGGTGTACACTGTACTCCAATGATGACTGTCACAGGACAATAGGCATTAAAAAGGCACTGATCATGAATACAATATATATAATAGTTTGCCATACTTTTGCCTATCCGAGGGGGAAGGGGGAGGGAATGGTTTTGTTGGGTTATATTAATATGTCCTTATAAAAATAAATAGGCCTAAATGCTCTTTTGGATTGCCACAGATAGCCTTTGGATCAGATAAGCAAAGGATTTGACTTCTGTCACAATTCTCTCCATGATAAGCTTTTTTAGCACATGGGCCACCACAGCTCACACAATCAGCAACAAAAAAGAATGTCCCAAACATGCAAGCAAGTACAGTACAGCCCCTCTTAGATGTCCAAGGAGATTCATATGATACAACACAATCACTTAAAGGGTCTCTGAATTCATTAGGACTTAGCACAGTACAGCCCCTCTTTATGGACACCTATGATATGCAGACATCTGGCCCACATATAAAGGCATATCCATGTAATCCTAACCATACAGTGGTATATGTTGGCTATTGCTTAAAGCCATTCCCTAGGCTCTGCCTTTGAGAGTGCTGTCCTGCAACCTAGAGATGAGACATAACTCATGGCCTATTGTATGTACATGTAGCAGGCAATGGCTGCAACGTTAAACAATCAAGCAGCACACAAAAGATCATGCATATCGACAAAACAAGACTTTTGCAGGTACTGTTTAATGTTATCAGGGCATACTTGTCATTAATTTATGATACGTGGCAGGCAGGGATTGAGTAAATTATGTTTATAGCACACGCAAGACAACATCTACAGTTGCAGAAGATGGTATATAGGCCTAATTCTAGTCGTACAGCTAAGTTTAATAAACATTCTGGCTTTGCATCAAACTGCTTTGTGACCAGTTGTTCTAGAAGGCATTGTTATGTTCGAAAAATGGCAGTACCTACATTAATAAGCCGTGTAGCTACTCGTTGCAAAACTTCTGCATGCCAGTCCCACATCTATACGTACGATATACGGGGATTAAAATAAATAAATTAAAAGGTGATTTGAAATTAATTATTGTTTACTTAATGATTTGTGTAATCACAAAGCTTTTTTAATATAAACGAAAATTTATGGAGATCACACAAAAGCTTGCCTTTGCAGAACTGCGAGACGTTAGTAGAAAATGGCAGTCTATAGGTTGTAACCTTGGTGTGGGCGATATTCATATCATCCGTGCGAATTATCCTCGCGATGACGATTGTTTGGATAAAGTGTTAAGGGAGTGGCTTAGGAATGAAAGAAACCCTTCGTGGAAGAAGTTATGCGATGCCTTGGAGGCAGCTGGTCTGAAGGCTGAGGCAAAGCTCATTAGAGAGAAGTACTGTACACAAGGTACATTATATGCACGTGAGCTTGTGTAACTATAAACTTCGCAACCGCAAAGACTAATATTGTAGTGTGAATGATGCCGGTAATTTCCAAGCTGTGCAGCTATTACCACATATTAGAAATCTCACTCCCCGAAATGGTTTAAAATTATGCCAGTCATTTGAATGACTGCCCTCTTGTACAGTACTCACAAACACCCACACTCTTGCCATTTGCATACATCTCCTGCACCCAGCTCCCTGACATTTCAGGGCACTGGTGCACTAATGAATTCAATGCTTTGTACACACCAAAATGAGCTGTCCCTACTACTCCACATGCACACTGATAACACCTGAGCCCACCATCGCCTATATTAAGAATCAGCAGGCTGACTCAATTTTGTAAATAGACTTATTTCTAAAAAAATGTGTAAATATATATTCTCCTTTCCATGTGACCTTTAAGTATGCATTACACAAACTTATCTCCATTTCTTCTAATTCCTTGCAGGTACAGCTACAGGTACTTCTGTCACTGTGGAGCAACCAATAGATGTTACTACTCCACTGAATGTTAAGGGTTTGCTCCAGAAGGTATCAGCTCATAGCAAGCAATGGCGTGCCATAGGTGCCTCTCTGGGTGTGGACATTCAGGCTGTCATAAAGAGGGTTAGTGGGAATGATGAAGATCGTTTAAAAGCAGTGCTGGATGAGTGGATTAAGAAAGAAAAGGAGCCTTCATGGCCAATGTTTTGTAAAGCCTTGGAAAGAGCTGGTCTGAAAGATCTTGGAAAGGTAAACATGTGTATAGAGATGATAAAGTTGTTATATATGCACCTGTGCATACAAGGTACATTTGTTTTGTGTTGTGAATCATGCGTATTACTATGGCTATTTTGGGCATGGGCACACCTCACCTTCTTGGATGACTTTGCTTGAAATTCTACATGTAGATACCAATATATAAATGGTACTGGATACACAGGGTTACACTATATAAATTACACGCTGCTTGTGGTGCCCAGTACAGAGGCAGCATTGCCTTGCTGGAGTACAATGGACACTCTCTGTGATAATAAAAAGTGGTAACATCGTTACCCGGCCTGTAACTGTAAGCTGAGTTCAGTAGGATTGAAATTGGTAAGCTCATGCGAGGAATGTTCTTGTATTTGAGTGGACAAGGGTTAAATTCAGCTTGCTGTAGAGTTCACTTACGATGGTTGGACTTCCATGTAGCATGATTTTAAAATTTAATGATTATTGAATGGCTCATTCCTTCTCCAGAGAGTGTCCATTGCACTACAGCACGGCAATGCTGCCTCTGTATTGGGCACAACAATTAGCATGTAGTGTATATAGTGCATGTATCCATGTGTATCCAGTACCTGTGTTATAGTAATTAGCCTAAAAATCACTTCAATGCTTCTGTACAACTATGATAAATTAATTACAAGATTACAATGATTACAATTTCAATTTTGTAAATTTATGCAAAGGATATTTTAAGTTTCCTCATATTTGTAGTATATACTGACTGATTAGTTCATTTTTATGGGGTAGTTGAGGATGCGATTAGAATTATTTTTTGCTTCATAATAATTCACATGGCTTTAAAACCTTCATGAGTAACTACAAGTGCAAACCACCAAATAGTTTATATGTGCAACACATGACTAAACTTTAAAATGTTGATTTTTAAACACTCTAATGATGTTCTTTTAATCATAAGAAATGGTAGTCCTTCTTATGTAGAACCATTTATAATTACACTTGCTTTTATAAACACATACATGTACATGTATAATGGTTCGATCCCTTCTTGTAGCCTTTTTAATATTTGGGGGGAGCGCTGAATAGCTGTCCTTACATGTATGTGTTTGGAATGTGTTGTTCTAATGCTCCAAATAGGGTAGACATAGAAGTGTATACATAATCTGGATATTTCGAAGTGTACATACATGTATATTGATTTGTATTAGTGCTGGAAATTTGGGGTGGGGAGGAGGGAATAGTTTAATTGAAAGGGATGGGCACCAGGTGGTGGGCTGAGGCAGAAGTACCCTCCTCCTGCCCCAGCTAAAAGGTTATAATTTGATCCACCACTAATACTTGATTAGATACATATTGGCAGGGAGCACCCCTGATGAATGTATATGCAAACTGTGGTGTTGCATGCTGTACATGTGCTGACTACTTTCTGTTGTGTATTGACAGAGTATTGGAGAGGATGAGGATCCTTCACATGCAGCGGCCTCTACATTTACTTCATGTAAGTATACATGTACATGTATATTGTGTCCTGTTTTTAAGAAATTAATTTCACTCAATGCATATATTTTTAAAAACATGTAGTATCACAGTTTTGTTCATCTTTAGGTGGTTACTTATATAATTGTACTTGAAGCAACCTTGTTGCATCTCAAATCGTGTCATCTTTAAGCCATCCTATTCTTATCATATACTGAGAATACAACAACCCACCAGTTTTAGTCAGGCACACAGTGACTAATTTACCAGCTAGCACACATGTCCTAATTTAATGTCAACTGAAATCTTGAGTAATGGTGGCAGCAATTATGAAGGATGGCTGAATAAGCTGGTAACATACATGTACCCACCAAGCATCAGTGCCAAGCCAGTTTTGTATGTGTAATAAAAGCAGAGCAGTGTTTTAAGTTGTGTACTTTCTCAAAGAAAGAGCTGCCCATGTACCAGTTGATATATAATGGCTTCTTTACAACTCCTACCATCTACTGCCCTGGTGACTTGTTCGAGGCCTCCCATACATGTTGTCAACCATTGTTGAGATTGAACAGTGCAAGTAGAAGGCCTAGCACATTACAGGAGCAATGTCCCTTTGATGTGGTGCGACCACATACATGGCATGAAATGACATGGTGAGGGCTATCAATATTAATAGTAAGCGAACTAGTAAGTGCTTTTACAAAGCTACATACATACACTATGGTTCCTTGATGTGTCGCCTGTAATCATTTAGCGACATACTCTGAGTATTGTAGGTAGAAACAATTTCCTTTTGTTAATCATTCTAGAATATCTCAGAAAGAGATTTCAAAAAGAGAACTGCGTATTCAAAAGGGTCACTGGTTACATGTTAAGGGAAACAAAGGTTTATATTTTTGGTTTGACTTTGAAAGTGCTGATCACGTTGCTCTGCTTGATGATGATGTACAGCTAGGTCTGCTCGAGGCAATCCCAACTCCAAAATGGCTCTTCACTGTGTTTGTAACTCGTCTATGGCTGGACTGGGGTGCTGCTGTTAAGGCAAGAGATATTGAGATACTCCCAAGATGCTCAATATCGTGACTTCATCTTCAAAATGCTTCAATCTTGCAATCATGTAAACCACCACAATTCTAAGTCTTCACAGCTGTTTAAAGAATCAAGGCAATGCAGGGACATGCAGTGTCCTGCAATGTCATAGGAACACGTTTGCAAGCTGATAACCTAAAGCAGCCAAGCATTTGATCTGCACAATAATCTTACATGTATACATGTATCCGAGGGGCGGTTGATTTTTATTATTTGTCAATGCATGAAATCACAAGATGAGGGTTACATGTATGTCACTACTATGGAACAGTATACATACATATACATACATGGTTGTAGGATGGTTTACCTGTTATCTTTTTTGTTATGTCTAGCGTTCAACAACGAATATTATATTCTTGTGAAAGGGCTAAAGGTGGAAACAGTTTCCTGGTCTATTCCTGTTGTTAACATTTCCAGAACATCTCAGACTGATCTTTCAAAGGGAGAACTGCTTATTCGAAAAGGGGACTTTATGCATGTTAAGGGAAACGAAGGTGCAAGTTTTAGGTTTGACGCTGACTATGATACTAACGTTGCTCCACTTAATGGTGATGTGCAGTGTGCTCTGCTTGAGGCAATCCCAACCCCAAAAGGGCGCTTCGCTGTGTTTGTGACTTTGGGAAGCTGGGATAGTGATAGAGTTGGCTGGCTGGAATGGGGCGCTGCTGTTAAGGCAGGAGATAGTGTCTACATACGTGTACCAATGAAAGATGGCTCCGAGTGCTGCTCTACTGCTCGTGTCCACTACATTGGATGTTTGACTGAAGATCAACCTGGGACTATGTTTGGTGTGGATATAACAGTGAGTTAGTGTATGTGTATATATGTGATTGCACACCTGGTTTAAGTTGTCCAATGGCAAAATATATAGATATATATCATCGCACATGACGTGACATAATGAAACATTATGAGTCTTGACCTTATGCAGCCAAATGAACTATTATATGAGTAGGAATGTAGGTGGGATATACATGTAGATTTCAGCTAATATGAATGCAATTACCTGCATGTAAATATAGTTCTGTATGATATCGCTAGTTGCACAAAAGATGAGAATAATCAAATGATCTTACCATTTTTTAAAAGAAAACTGTGTAATACTACATTGTAGCTGTAGCTAACATATATAATTAATATGTATAATCACCACTTATCAATGTTTCTATATGTAAGTTAATACATTCTGTAACTGCTGCATGTACATGTAGCAGCTGTGAGCTGATAATTATGAAAGTGTTTACCTGCTGCTTCTCCACATGATTGCGTATGACTAAGATAGATACCAGTGCATCCAGCTCGTTGATTGTTAGACCAATGTAGCTATTTTTAAAAGAGCTTCAACCGCATTTTTTTATTTGGAACGGTTTTACGCGTTGGTGGAAGGATGCGTACAAAGAGATTTCCAATACACAAGTCAACAAATGGCATAAAGAAGGGTGTCTAATCATTATAACTTTGCTATTCATCTGGCAACTAATGCTACATGTGAGTGTTCTGTTAGCAGGCTTAGCAACGTACCTGACAGACGGTCTCAACTTGATAGATATTAATTGGAAACAATGTTGTTTCTGGCTCTGAATATAGTCTTGTTTTGTTTGGAAAGTTTACTGCCAATGATTACAGCGTACGATATTCATTTGCAAATTATTATCGCATTAAAATATTCATATTTATAACTGCACGGTGGCTACACACTGGTGCCGGAACCGGGGGGGGGGGCATGACCCGCAATAATATTTTATAAAATTTAAATGTATAATCTTATTTACTTAAGTATCAAACAAACAAAAGGACTATATTACAATAAGTTCTACCTACCACCTATATACATTATTGTTATAATAATTATTAAATGTTCTCCGAGAAACCTCCAGCAGCCGGCATCAGGGATCTCAACATTATGGCTCTGGCATTAGACCTGACAAGGATGATACTCAGTTTGCCATATAAATTGGACAGGATCATTGGCTTTGATTTGTGGTCATGATGGTAACCTGGGAAGCAATAAAAGAGAAAGTGTTGCATGCTTCAGCTCCCCATGCTTCGTACGTTTCCACAGCTAAGGAAGTGCACCACCACCCTAGTTCAGAGCACTTGACATCATACTTCGAGAGTTTACGTACCTCTGCTGCCTTGGCTGCTGATCCTGCTGAAACTCCCACTTCCAAAATAATTGAGGGATTAAGCGGTGAGGTAACAGTAATATCATATGCAGCACTAGCAGAACCACTGGGGTTTGAAACCAGTACATCAGCTGGACGGGTGAGAGCCTTGTCCTTACCTAAACCACCACCTGCTTCCAAGCGAACTGACAAGGATGCCTGGCGACATGCCTCGTAGACTGCATTGCGCAACAGGTTATGGTGATTGGTCACATTCCCCCCACGCTTGCAGGTGACACTATGGTGACACAGTGGCCGGGTCCAGCATGCTCTCTGGGCATAGAGGGCAAGTCTGAGGAGAGTCATTCCCAGAATGTGGATTTAAACCCAACCACTACTTGACAGCAGTGTTGAGCTCACAAGGGTTGAGGTGAAGTCCCATGACTTCAGAAGGGACAACTGAGAGCCAGGCAGAGGCATAAGGAGAGGACACTGAGAGAAGTTGTGCTTTATTAGCACAGGACATGGAGTTGTAAAAGCTAGTGAACTGTGAGTCTTCTATTACATCAGAAAGGTGTCGCTGTGAAGGTGGGTTGGACAGCAGAGAGTGGACTGATACAGCTTCAGGGAGTGGAACACAGTTGTTGAATAAAATGATTGAGCTGGTGAGATGGGGGTGGAGTGGGGTGGCTGATTCAGAACTGCATAGAGAAGAGATAAAGGCAGCTGGGGCGTGGAGAGATAGGGGGCGCAGTCCTAGGCCTCCTCTACATGGGCTCAGTTTGTGCTTGCTTCCAAGCATCTATTGATAAATCCACTGAGGCCTGTGCATTTGGTGAAGCAGTTAGCAACCGCAAGATCGAAGTCCTTTAAGGCCTCAACCGCAGATATGAAAGGTGTGCCTCTAGCAAGGTGTATTAATTTGCAAAAGGAGGCACAATGATGGAGGATACTGAGTGCAACATGAGGGTCTGAAGATCCAATGTCTTCCAGGTGAGATAGAAGTGCTAAGGGACTGGAACATTTTCTGGCAATGAAGCTAGAGTAGAATGCTGTGTCACCAATTGGTACTCCAAGGAGTTCGAAGTTTGGAATATTGGATGATGGAATAGAGATGGGAAACAAGGACGTGTCACTGGGGCTAAACAGCTCACATTTCTTCAAATTCACATGGAAGCCTAGAGGGGGACCATCCGATTGTATGATGTCTAGAGCTCGGGATACAGATGTTGGGTGACCAGCCAAGACTCCATCATAGCCTCAAGTCAGTGCATGAGGATTTGTCATTGTGGATGGACAAAATCAGCTTTTGCAGAGCTACAGAGAAGAGAAGAGGACCGAGAGGATCGCCCTGCTGAACTCCTACCTCTGAGGACAGTATGCCCATTACGTGCCATAATGATGGGTGGCGACCATAACACCAAGAAGACCATGACAGGGGCTCAGGGAAATGTTTGGAGCACTCCTCAAGGAAGGTCTGCCTGGATACCAGATTGAAGGCGTTGGTCATATCGACTTTAAGCAAAGCAAAGTTGCCGTCCGACCAGTGGTTGTCAACACATTGTCTAACTTTATGAATTATTTTCTCAGCTCCCCCTGGGTAAGCGACACCATACTGGAACCTTGGGCTGAAAGAAGTTAGCTGCCTTTTCACGTGACAAGAGGCACAGACACCTCCCTACAAGTCTGCAAAGAACCTCACCCACAGCTATGGGACGAATGTCAGGTGCAGAGTTTGGTTAATCCTTGGTGAGGGCAATTACACTGACACCAGCCATGTATTTGGAGACCTGTTGTGGGACCTTGCCAGCTGCCAATAGGTTCACCACATGATGTAATGTAAGTAGGAAGAGGTACTGATGCAACATCAATCAAGTGCTGAAAACACATACCAGACGGACCAGGGGAAGTATATTTCGGAAATGTAGCCATTACACCAAGCAGATTTATGCTGGCTGGCAGTGTAATGGGATCGGGATAAACAGTAGGAGGGGAAGGAATGGGGCCACTCGGATGCTTGGATTGTAGTAGATTCCAGGTATCTGGTGAGTTGGGGGCAATCCTCGAAGACACCAGGCGTTGACAAGCATTGGAATATACATGTAAGCCTTTTTTAGTGAAGGATATGGCTGAATCAATATTTTCCGGGACTTCACAGATACAGATGCAGAAGGTAGGGCAGGACTTAAACGCTTGGTGGCCATGTGCCACAGTACACCATATTGCCCGCAAGACCAAAGGTCACAGAGGTTGGTTAAGTCCAGTGGTTTATTGTGACGACCAGAGCGTTTATTTGCAGGAAGGCAACACTTTGGGAGCATATAAAGCTTCCTCCAGGCCTCCTCAGTGTTCTCATGTATGACAGCCCACAGGGCACTTGAGAGAAATTAAACTGAAGGAGTTCTCACTTTTAATGACAAAATCACTTAATATTAAAGAGCGTATATAGGGACTACATGTACATGTAAGTAGTTCTGCTACACACTGTATGAGCATTTGGGAATGTAGTGTGTGTGTGTGTGTGTGTGTATATGAATAAATAATGAAGTGGGTGGAGACGAAGGGGGTGGGTGCAGGAGGGGTATAAATCCCACCCTTCCAGCCCAGAAGCTTTGCAAGTTGTGCATTATTAATGTCCAAAACCATAACCAGCCCACAAGTTCGCCGCCCAAAACTGATCATGGCAATGAATTCGAAATTGCGTTTGTACAGTTTTAAAAATGCCTATTCCAAAATGAAATATATACATATATACATAATATGACCAAATTGGCTACAGCAAATTCATTACCTCGAACAGACTCCGTTAATGTTTAGCAACTTTATGTGGTTCAATCAACATTGACATGCACATACATAATGTAGTACTTCGCAAGTACGTCTTCAAGGCTTGAAGACATACTTGCAAAGTACTATGTATTTATAATTTACTTATATTTTTAATGAGCATCATCCTATTTAGCTCGTTCTCTTCACTTGCTGTACTGCGTAGGTTTGCTCCAGAATATCGCACCCTTCCTTATGGCAGTCACTTCTGAGGTGTGTGTTAAACCGCGATCGTGGCATCTTTCCAGTTTTTGAAGCCTTTGCTAATGAAAGCTTGCCCTGCCTTAGTGCATATGTAGCAGTATGCTGCATAAGAAGAAGTTGTAATGGAGCCAGCTGTTTTTTTTTTTCGATCGAAAGGACTGCACCTGGCCCATTGATCCAAAGGCATGCTTAGGTAAAAGAAAAGACATCTTAGGGGGGGGGGGTGAAATTTCTCAGGTATCAATGCAATTGATATTGTAGCCAGTTGGCTAAGTCAAAGAGAACGATAGTAGCAATGAAGACAGCTAGGTGCTGATCCATTGGTGCGTTCGGTTATAGCCAATGCGATGATTAACTGGCATTGTAGAATGTATGCAGCAATAATTCACGTGTGCACATAGTCAATGTCTGTGTTTTTTACTCACAGCAGCCAACATTACCTTTTTCCTTTTAATTTTAATTTTTTTTATATGTATAATCTTATTTACTTAAGTATCAACAAACAAAAGGACTATATTACAATAAGACACCTATTACTCGCGAGTTCCCACCTATCTTTGCCCAGACTCTGTTATGCCTTGTCATTTGTAATCACATATGATGACTTTTTCTGGTGGACATGGGATGAAAATCTTCTTTTTTAACATGTACAGGACTCCAGATACTATGGGTGTGGTACCACTGATGGGACATTTAAAGGAGTCAGATACTTCACCTGTCCAGATAACAATGGTCTGTTTTTGTCACTGGCTTCAGTAGCCAAAGAGCCAGAATGGTTAAAGCTGCAGTACTGGCCAAGAAGAGATATTCCTCAACTTACAGAAGGAAAGCAAACAGATCAGGACATTCCTCCCACTGCAGCCAAGAGAAGTAACAAAGAACAATCTCATGTGTCAGCATCACCAAATGTGGGGGTTAATAAAGGTAATGACACAAATCAGTTACCTATTGGAACAAGGGTGATCTTGACATCAAAGGATGGGAGAAAAGTCATAGGAGCAGTCAGGTGGGCGGGACATCTTCCACTTCAAGGTGCAGATCCAAACGATAAAATACCTGCATATGGTGTTGAAACAGTAAGTGTTTACTGAATATTATGACATGCATTTGTGACATAAATTTACAATATACATGTCTGAGTGGAAATTTGCATTAAACTGAAATGTGCATGTAGTTTGCTACATATTGTGCAACCATTGTTGGTGAGGATGGTGTGCTATTATTAGTTGTATGTAACACATACAGTTTACATTGCAGTTAGTCATCAGTCAAAATGATAGTGTTGACTACTGGTGTTTGGTGTACAAACGTGAACAGAATAGCTCAACATACATGGCGACATGTGTGTCACACGTCAGTAGTACAGTATCAATGCGTGCTCATCTGCAGTTGACGATTCCAAATGTGCCAGGCTATAGATGTTAAGTTATTCATATCATATAATTGAGCTTGCTTAATGGCTAAGGACTAACAAACTAACAAACAAATGTAACCCTAATGCGAGGAGGGGGGCAACCCCATTGTCGAATATTGTAGAGCTTAGTGTTTAATCTCCAGCTCATTGTCATTATTTATGAACAGTTCATAGTGTCCTTAATTAAGGACGCGCATTTTTGAACTATATTGCCATGAAGAAGAGTAACTAAGAGCAGCTTATTTCATTTTCCAATGGTATGAAGATCACTTCTTTTTTCAGCTTTGCAGTGGCAGATCTACCTATAGGCCCCTCAGGCGCGCTTGGTCCCCTCAGGTACACAGGCCCGTAGCTGTATAGGGGGGGGGGGGGGGTCGCTCAGGCCCATAGGCGGGGGGGGGGGAGGGGGGGTATCGATCCACACACACACACACACACATTTTTCGTATTGGGCCTGCTGCGTGCCACCCCCTTGATGAAATCCTGGATCCGCCACTGCTTTGATGATATAAATTATATCTAGAACAGCTAGTTTATACTCATTTTAACAACTCGTTCCCCTATTTTAGCAGTGGAAGTGGTCTTTTTTAACAGTGACTTTGACGCAGCATATTGACAGAATTATGTATGACAAAGTACTATAAATTCATATCGTTAGCATTGCTTTAGTTCTTACACATTGGAAATCAAGTACGTAGTTTATACGTTGTCAGCAATTGAAGTTTCATCATGCTTCGTAAGAATTTTATTAATTACAATTATTTAAGTAGTCATCTCTGAATTAGTTGTAAGCACAGCTTATACCATTGGCACGTCCGATTGTTATTTTGAAAGCAGTTTTGTAATCCTCTCTATAACCTCTACAATTTTTGAACGATGGGATCTCTGCAGTTTTTTTCTTCTTCCCCCCTAATGTAGCAAAAAAAAATCTGTGTGGTATAAATTGGCCTAGCAATATTAAAATAGCATGGACTAAAACATGGAATAGTTTTATATCTTACCTTATAAGGCTTAGGCCACGGTGCAATTAGATATGTTGTCAGGAGTGCACAATTAGTGTGTATGTTGGTTTTGTCGTTATATCTTTGACTTTTACTTAGGATATCACAGTCAGCTGGAGAGACTTTGAACCTGCTATATCTCTGATGAACAGACCATCTATCCCTATCAGTTCTGGTCATGGCAAAGTGTATATTCCTCAATCAATGGTTGAGCAGATGAATGATTCTGTCATTAGTGCACAAAGCATGGGACGTATAAAAGATGAACCTCCTAAAAGAGCTGTAGTGAAGTACGATGAAAGCAGACATGCAGCTGTAGAAAAGGAAAAGGAAAAGGAAAAGGCAGCACTGGCCAAAGATCTGGGACCAGAGATAGCAGGACAGACAGATATTGATGAACAGTTAAGGATATTGGAGGAATTTAAGAAAGCAAAGCAACGTGAAGATAATACATCTGCAGACAGAGGTGTGCTAACAGGTGGACCATCAGCTGATAGGCAGTACCCAGCAGCTCAACAAAACTATCCACAAAGCAGCAGCCATCTTGGTAGACAGTCCAGCAGCACACAGGATCCATATCAGCTCAGTCATAGTCAGCCTTCATCAGTGCCTCTACAAGGTGACTGGTCATCACCACTAGTGGTTGGATCTGCTGTAATACTTCCTAACAGCAATCCTCCCATCTATGGAACCATTAGGTGGATTGGTACGATATCACAAGTACAAGGATATGCAGCTGGAGTGGAACTGGTAAGTACAGGTGTAATACATGTATATTCAATGGTGTTTTATTAAATATACATTCAATTAATAATATATGTATGTCTGTACCTTACCAAAAATGATTAAATTGAAGTTCACTTTTATAGTGAACTACTTATATAATATGGTGACTGATTATAGTGTCCACATTAGCGAGATGGCTGCATTACAAGGTACACATGCATTATGAATGATTTTAAAATACAATTGGGGTCAAGAGACCAGATGAACATGTGTTAACCTTGATTCTTGTAAAATGGTAGTACTAACCATAATTTCTTTCACACCTGTTGCATTTGAAACAACTGGAGCCTGCGACCTTTGCTTGATGTCATTTTTGACGGACTTGGGTCGCCGCATTGTGAACACCACTGGGGACAAATGCTCTTTGGCATATCTACTGCAAAGGTTTTCAGTGGCCATTCAGAGGGGGAATGCTGCATCTGTTTTGGGAACTTTGCCTCCAACCCTCTCCCCTCCTTTAAATGATGTTTAGATTTCATTACATTATAATATTAATGAAAGCAAAAATTGGTTTTGTATCTCTAAACATGGTACCTGCATGTGTGGGTGACCGTTACACATGATTTTTTCAAGTTGTAAAACAGAAATGATATAAAATGCTTCTAGTTGCTACTAGCTGCAATGTAGTTGTTGGTAGTGAATATTGGAAAGGTAAGAAAGCGGCTGTGGTGAGGCCCCAGACCCCCTACAGGAGGGGCAAACCCCCCTCCCGTACCCACCCCCCTGCCCCTGACCCGTACAGCATGCATGCATGTAAATATGTAACAACATTGCTTACTCATATGATTTATGTCCTTATCACACAGGTAAGGCCTCAATTCTCTTAGTCTTTTTTAATATCGACGTGAAACTTGGTACTACATGTAGCTTTAAAAAATTATTTACGTTTCCTTCACAGGACACACCAGTGGAGGGGTGTACTGATGGTACATGGTATGGAACACGTTATTTTACTTGTCAACCAAACAGAGGTTACTACTGCCTGCTGGAACATCTGACACCTGATCAGAGGATTAAGCCTGATAAAGCGAGTCACAATCGTAAGTTAGTGCAGATTATTGTACTAATTCATTCCTACACACACCTTGCATAAACACTCTGCACTACACACAACCAGACTTGTTTAAAGGAAGCTTTACCGTTAATGTGTGTGTACATATGTGTACATACGTGTACATGTGTGTATACTGTATATGTACTTGTGCAGTGTAAGGTAACGTGAATATGAAATCTAATCAAATACATATACATGTGCATATGTACATGTACATGCAACGACTACACTGTACACACTGAGTGCTTTTATATTGTTGAATTGCTTTCTATTGCATCACATGCTATGGCTCCATTGGGATGATGAAGACTGTGTACAGGGTGTTTCTAAATCAAGGAAAATTTTAAAGAAGACATGCTGGTGAAATACTTTAATGGTTAATTAATCACAAAAGTTTCAAGATCCCTATTCAATATTATTAATGTTAATAAATGTAGGGTGGGGGGTTGTATTCACTTCCATTAAGGAATTATTCAAAATTGAAATCTTGATTTTTTTATTTTTGCAATGTACTTGATTTAGTGGCAATTATAGCAGGTATTATTAATTCGTTTTTGTTAATTTTAATTACTTTTATTTCAGTTAATTAGTTATTAAATTAGTTAATTATTAAATTAATATTCACCTTAGTTGATTTTGTAGCTTGACATTAGTAAGCTTGCTGTATTAATGTTAATGTGTGTATTTCGTATATGTTAGTTTATAGTGTACATGTACTTATGTGTTTTTAATTTAGTATAACATAATAATTGTTATAATAAAAATATTTAGTTTATTTACGTCAACACTTAAGCCCACGTAATTATAGAAGATGGAGCTGGGCTTCCATAACTGCCAGAATGAATTTCAGCACCGCTTCTCATGTTTCTTTTGTATATAATATATATTTAGTAGCTTCTGTAGTAGTTTGTGAGTGTTTTGTGTGTTATTATAATCATTGTTATTATTAATTATTATACAACATGTAAATCATAGAATTTTAAATTAATTAACTGTTTGTGGTTAATTCATAAACAATTTTCCTTGATCAAGTGGTCAAACTTATGAACCAATGTTTGTTTTAGAGTGCAGATAGGCTTTGTAGAGTGGAAACAAGGGATTAGGGAAATTATTATCGTTTCCGCAATCTCTTGTTTCAGCTTTACTTTTTAATATTCAATTCCTGTCTACAAATCCTATTATACAATTACAATTACACAAACAAGCAGTCCACTACATAATGAATGATAGTTCATAATCTCTATAGTAACACCACTTCATTTTCTACTGTGTAGCACAATGTTGCTGTATCAGTATCTATGCTCACATACACCACAACCTCCTATAGCTGTTCATGATCAAGATGAAGCAAAGTTAACAATAAAGTTAAATGAAATACAAGAACAACTGGCCCAGGAGAAGAGAATAAGCCAAAAATACAAAGCAGAACGGGATCGGGCAATGAAGAAATGTGATCAGGTGATTAATGAATGTGATCAGACAAAGAAGGAGTTAGAAGCCCTAAAGGAAGAACACTCACAATGTAAGGCATTCTGGATAGTACCACGTCATCATGTAACAGTACTGGAGAAGTCATTAGGAGGAGGGGCATGGGGATATGTTAAGGAAGGGAAGTTCAGAGGTCAGCAGGTGGCTGTCAAGTGTGTGCATGAGACCATCATCACCCAACATACAATCAAGCGAGTGTATCGTGAGATCTGTACCATGTCCCAGGTATGCCATCCCAACCTTGTGCTGTTTATAGCAGCTGTGCTGGATGACCAGGGAGGACCCATGATCATCACTGAACTGTTGGACACCACACTGAGGAAGGCCTATGAGGACAGCCTCCTTAACATGGCCCAGTGCATGGACATATTTCGTGATGTTGCCTGTGCCCTCTGCTACCTCCATGAGCTAGAAGCCCCCATCATCCACAGAGATGTCAGCTCTTCCAATGTACTTTTGAAGGCAATGGCCAAAGATCAGTGGAAAGCCAAACTATCAGACTTTGGTTCTGCCAATTGGGCCAAGGAGGCCTCAACCATGGGGGAGGGTGCCATAGTGTACACAGCCCCAGAGGCATACCCTCCTCACCCATCTCTTGATGTCCAGCCACCTCCCCAGACCACCAAGATTGATGTGTACAGCTATGGGATACTGCTGTGTGAGGTCACATTGAGGGAGTTCCCCAATCCTGCCACCCTTCGTGAAATGAAGGCAAAGATGAAAGCCAAGAATGTCTTCCTGCATTCCTTGATGCTAAAATGCATACAAGCTGAACCAACACAACGACCCACAATGGCTACCATTCTTAAGGAGTTGAATTAGTGACGTTTGAATTATATTGACTACATGTATGCGGATACATGTGCATGGTGTATGTTATATTGCAGTATAAACTGCACTGTCGGTATGAGATAGAAATAATTCATAATTATTGTGATATATTTTTAATACAGTGAGATCATGCATGCTTACATATTTAATTTCTGAACATCATTAGTTAACTACATGTAGACTCTACATATTTAAAGTAATCCAAAGCTGTCAAATTTGTCATGCAGGTGATCATGAGATATGAGAGAACAGGCCAACATTACTAAATGATGAGGATGGCCATGCATGTTGTGGATGTGAAGCCAAAAATGGTCCCAAATCATGTGATCCTTTGAATGAGGTTGTCAAACATTTTTAGCCTCATCCAAAATTCAAGATCAGTGTCACAAAACACCTTATCAAAATTAATTAAATGACTGCTGATATTGTAGATGTTACATGTAATAGATACTAAGGTTCAAGAGTCTATAAACTAAATTTGACTTGACCACAAACATTGCCATTATAGAATATTTCATTATGTTTTATTTTTGTGGTTTCTGCTTGACTGGGACAACCAGTATGCATTAGGAGGTTCTATGTAAGGTTAGAATACAATACTATTGCCACAGAATCAATTGCACAATAGCATGTAGTAAAACTGCTGACTCTTAGAAAGCTCAGACAACAGAGATAATGCTCACTCATGCCAACACTTGAAAGTTTCTCCTTGATCTTCCAGATCTGATAAGATCCGCTTGGACCAAAGGTTTATTGCAATGCATCTTTGTTTAAACTGATGAGTTGGATTATTGGGTAGTTATGCTCAACACAAATTTCTATGTTTACCAAACTTAGTTTTTGTTACTTACAGATTTGATCGGCTTTGGAAGCCATTATAAACATGGGGATCCTTCTAGCTTGTGGTT
The DNA here is from genome assembly GCA_949361645.1 of Spongilla lacustris. Lineage (NCBI taxonomy): Eukaryota > Metazoa > Porifera > Demospongiae > Spongillida > Spongillidae > Spongilla > Spongilla lacustris. The sequence goes on along the minus strand of OX442433.1, from coordinate 1,866,066 downwards.
GATATACGAAGCAGTACAGTTCTCACTGTGGCCACAAACCACTGAAGCACTTAAAATAGGTCTGCCTATTGAAAAAATAGGCAGGTGCCCAAACACACCTGTATTCGACTAGCTAGCCCCACCAGGCCACATCTTGTGTTATCACATACATCGCGCTCCCAGACACAAAACAATGAGTGAAACAAGATATAAAAATTTAATATGATGTTGTTGATGCAGGATTTGTAGACAGCAATTGAGTAAAAAGGAAATAAGGTAATACGGAAATAATAGACCTACATTATTTAGCAAATCTACCTGCTTAAACTTTATTTATAGTTTCTGTAATCTCTTGCATTTTTACTCCATAAATCCTACATCACCTACATGTATTTTATATTCAAAATCAAATTTTTATATCACATGTACAAATGATTTTCATATAGACCCTTTACATATAAGATTATGAATGTGATACTAACGCTTCAGCACAATTTGATTCATATTGTCCACCACTTCATGTGGTTACCACTGGATGTGCTAAATACGGAATATTGCAGAAACAATCTTTTTGACCATTTCATTTCAGACACAAACATGTACAGTGATATACATACATGTAACAGTTAGTCCCTGCAGTACATGTGCACTAGGCCAGTTTCAGTTTCATGGGTTTCCCATCCTTGTCCACTCTTGGAAGGCCATGCAGAAGGTCATAGTTGTACACCAGAAATGCATAGATGGCATCACTGACAAGAAACACCTGTGTAACAAAATGTGCACATGTGTCAGTGAGAGTGCCTAAGCAGGTGCAATATGTCCCCTCACATCCACACCCACACACTGTAGTATCACCTGACCCCAGCAATGCATATGCCATGACAACCAACCTGGGCCAGACAGTAAACAAGTGTCATGGCAAAGAAGAAGTTGGCATTGGCACTCCCGGCACGTATCCATAGATACCAGAGGACTGGACCCAGCACAGAGGCCACCAGGAACATGGTGAGGACCACAAGGGTGTAGCGAAGGTCTGAAGGATTGTGTGTCAGGGGAAATGGGTGGAGGAGAAATTATATCATAAGAGCATCAATTCAGGTACTTCCCAATCACCACCATGGACCATTAAGTGCAGTGCTACAGAAAGGCTTAGGACACAGGATATTTGTTACTGGGCTGTTGTGAAAATGTTATGTCAGTTGTCAGTGTTGAAAACACTGAAATATTATCCATGCAGTCTAGAGAAATGTCTAGGTGATACGTTTATTAAGAAAAATTAAGGAGCCAAGAAACTAGTACTGGTGTAGTATATGTACATTACATTTTGACACACACCTTGTACATTTACATTGTACATGTGCTATTATGGACTGCCTGTACACCTACATGTATCAGTATCATTAAATATTTTTTTAAAGTGACCAATGTTTGCAAATACTAAATAGAACACACATGCAATGAACAGTGCCACTCACATCTGAAGGTGTGGGACCACATGGGGAGGAGGGCCAGGGGGAGGGTCAGGTCCCCCACACATGGGTAGGACTTGAACAGGGCCATCAAGGACAGCAGTATGTAGGTAAGGAACATTGGCTGGTCACTGCAATGGTGGGCACAGGTGATGAGGTCAAAGTGCGCCCCATGACTGACCTGAACCTGACAGAGAGAGGGAGGACATAGACAAAGGCGTTGATCTGAAAGATGCAGAGGAAGAACACCCTGAAGTGTTCAAATGCCTCTGTGAAGAAGTACCAGAACAGCCCAACATTTGGGGTGAGGTCAGGCACAGTTAGCCTAGGGGGAAGGAGGGAGGGAGGGGTGGAGGGGAGGAGCAACTTGTGCTCATTACATCTCATACATGTATCAGCATGTGATGGCAGAATTAAAAGTGAATGGTTCTGAAGAGATACAAATGTACATGTACATATACCCGGTACATGTATTTACCATGTGTACCTTGCAACTCAATATGTGCACCAAAATCTTAAAACCCTTATCCATGTGTATGGATCAGTTCACATGCTCACATTATTCCGTAGACTGCTTGCAAAAAGTCCCATGAACCAGTAACTCTGTATGAAATGAACAACAAGGTTCCTGCCCAGATAGAAAACCAGAGAATGTACTTCATTGATCCAAGAAGATGGCCGTCCTAGCCAGAAAGAAATAAGAGCAAAAGGTTATAACCTCCTCCACTAGCAATAACCATATGGACATATACCTGATGATTAAAACATGCATCCAATACATGCCCAGTGTCAATGCATTAATAAGCAGAACATTGATAATTATCACACAGTCATTAATACCGCGTCCGCGAGTAAAGTGGGTAAATTTAAGCCGTTTTTGGGGGAAGTAAAAAAACTAAAAGGTCCGCTGATGGGTATTTTTGTTTTCAAATACAGTAATGTGAAAGTACGACTCTTGAGACAACATTGGATGCATTTTGTGAGAGATCATTCAGCTCGCTGGATGCTACAAATGCGGTGATATAAAAGGTGTCCATTCCGATGAAACCTTAATTCGTCATCGTAGAAAAACGGCAATAATCACATTGTATAAGCCAAGTTGAACTTTACACATTTCAATCGATTTTCAGTCGAAAGCGATGTATTTTTTTTAACTGTGTGCATGTGTTCTATCGTGTCTAAATAACTCTATACATTTCCGCGTGCGTTTAAACTTGGATGCTTTTCACGATGTTTTGCGAGTCTGCATGCACATGTAATTTTAATTATTAGGGAAACCTAGAGCTGCATTGATATAGGTGGCTCATGTATGCTTATCAATTTACAGTCAAGAAGGGAAGGGGTGCAAAATGATAAAATGATAAGTGTAGTACCGCAATATGCCTATTTAAAGTGTGTGCATCAAAACTGCGATAGTTGCAGCTCTTATAAATTATAATGCAAACGTAGTGTAAAAGGTTACTCTACTTATTTTACAACCAGTACCTGTGATTTTATTGCTAGCGGATCTTTTAGGTTTTTAGTTTCCCCTAAATTTGTACCCACTTAACTCGCGGACGCGGTATTAATGAAGAACAAGCTTATGGCTATTCGAATAAACATAGTAAAAGAATATGAGCACAAATTTAGAAACAAATTCATAGTACATCCCACTTTTATGCTGAAGACCTTAGTATATGTACAGACCTGTACAGATGTGTATTATACAGAGTGATGCTAAAACAAACTTATGGCTATTCAGACATAGTACCAAAAAAGAATACAAGCACAAAATTTAGAAATAATTCACAGTACACCTCTGTTTAATAATGACCCCACTTTTATGCTGAAGACAGGAAGACCTGTAGTACTTGTATATCGTATGGTGTACAGACCTGTACAGGTGTGTATGTACAGAGTGATGCTATGGTAACATTTGAATTGACCACCTCCCTGTGAGATGTTACCTCAATGAACCCCTAAATAGGGTGTGGTCCATAATCACATATATGTATTTGGAGAGATTGGGATTATTTCTAGCGACAAACCAAGTAGAAGATGGAAGCGAGTGAAAGATCCCTCCAAGTTGTGCACAAGTGATATGGTACTGAGGACATACAACAACTCGTGTTTGACTGTTTTGGGGGAAGCCAAGGTGAGGGTGCAGTATGAGGGTCAGTCACAGGAACTGACATTAAGGGTGGTGAGAGATGATGGACCTAGCTTGCTAGGGAGGGATTGGCTGCAATACCTTAATGTGAGTTGGAGGTCTGTATTGAGCCTGTCTAGATCACCCAGTAACACTTCAGCATCGGTATTGGAGGCCCTGTTAGAAACCTATAAAGGGACCGTTTTTGAGCAACAGTTGGTGACTATGGCAGTGTTTCAGGCAGAAGTGAAGCTAAAAAAAGGGGCAGTACCCAAATTCTTTAGTCCACGACCAGTGCCTTTTGCATTGAAGGAGCCTGCAGAGAGAGAGAGAGAGATACATGTACATTGTCTAGAGGAGTTGGGTATCCTCGAGAGAGGGATACATAGTGACTGGGCTGCTCCAATCGTGGTAGCTCCTAAAAAAAAAGATGGTAGGGTTTGCCTAGAGCTGTGGGTGCAATCTGAACCCCATAGAATGCTGCTGTGCTGAAGATGCTCTCAATAAATTGCAAGTCCACTACCATGAAATGAGCACGGTGCTAGATGCAGATTTAATCACATCTCACTTGTATTCGGTGCGCTGATTAACAGATGAAGAAAAAGATGCTGTTTCTGTTGAAGGATACACACCAAAGAAGCGAATGGAAGAGCTTTTGGATTGCATAAGAAGAACAGTTCAAACTGACATAAAGAACTTACATATATGCAACGCTGAAACGTATAAGGCATTGGCTAAAAAAAATATGCCCTAGGATTAGCTAGTTATATATTTCTGATCTTTGTATGACTATAAGTTGACCATTAATCAATTTCTTAATGTAGATCAATATCCCTTACCAAACCCAACCAATCTTTTGCTACCTCGAGTGGAGGTCAACGGTTTACTAAGCTGGATTGGTCTCAAGCTTACCAACAGATGGTCTTAGAGGAATCATCACGTAAGTATGTCACCATCTCAACATCTTTGGGTTTGTTTCAGTATACTCGACTACCATTTGGGGTTGCATCAGCACCGGCCATATTTCAAAGAGCTATGGATGCAATACTTCAAGGGATTACTGTCTGGAGTAATTTGTTACATCAACGATATTCTGGTCGCAGGAAGTGATGATGAGAAGCATTTGGAGGCACTGAGAGAAGTTTTGAAAAGACTGAAACAGCATGGGTTGGTACTGCAACAAAATAAGTGCGTGTTCATGCAGGAGTCTGTGGAATACCTAGGACATATAGTTGATGCTCAAGGGTTACACGCTACTCCTGAGAAGCTGCAAGCTTATGAGGAGGTACCTGCTCCTGAGGATGTGACCCAACTCAGAACCTTCTTAGGACTCCTAAACTGTTATGGGAAGTTCATACCAAACTTGGCAAGCATCATTCAGCCCCTCAATGCACTGCTTAGGAAAGATACCAAATAGCACTGGGATGAATCATGCAGCAGAGCATTCAATTTTGCTAAACAGAGCCTTATGTCTAACAAGGTGTTGGTCCATTTTGATCCCTCTCTTCCATTGCGTCTTGCCGGGGGTGCGTCTAGTTATGATGTGGGGGCTGTGATATTCCATGTGTGTCTTGATGGGTATCGCATTTGCTTCAAGAACTTTGACTGCTAGTGAACAGAATTATTCACAGTTAGAGAAGGAGGCCTTGTCACTGATATTTGGAGTCCGCAAGTTTCATCAGTACTTGTACAGCCGACCTTTTGTTCTGCTTACAGATCACAAGCCACTCACTGCCATATTTGGGGAGAAGACAGCCATTCCTCCACTTGCTGCAGCACGATTGCAACAATGGGCTCTATTGTTATCCAGCTACCAATATCGCATTGAGTACATCCACTAGTGCTACAGCTCGAGACCTAGAATGACTAGGGAAGTTCAAGGATGAACTTTCTGTGGAAGGTGACTGTCTGCTTTGGGAAATTTGAGTGATTGTACCACCAAAGCTTCAAAAGCAAGTTTTGGAGGAATGCATTGAGGACATCCTGGAGCATCAAGGATGAAATCAGTGGCTAGAAATTGTGTTTGATGGCCTGGATTGGATAAGGATTTGGAGAGGCTTGCAAAATCATGTATTTTGTGTCAGTCACCCCAACAGCACCGTTACACCCATGGGTCTGACCTTCTCGACCTTGGCAACGGGTACACATAGATTTTGCTGACCCTATAGGAGGACACACGTACCTGGTTCTGGTTGATGCCCACTCCAAATGGCCTAAAGATATCGATATGCCCTCCACAACAGCTACAAAAACCATAGAAGCTCTACGGTCTATTTTTTGGGTTGCCTTTGCAGCTAGTTTTGGACAATGGACCTCAATTCTCCTCTGCTGAATTTAAGGACTTTTTGATCCACAATGGCGATCCACAATGGCATCAAGTATTTACCACCCAGCTACCAATGGTTAGCGGAGCGTTTCATCTAGTTGTTAAAGAAAGCCTTGTTGGCGGTTAAGCAAGATTGCAGCTCACTGTCACAGCGATTGAGTAACTTCCTACTTATGTATCGTACAACTCCACATGTCATCACAAAAGAGGCCCCAAGTGTGTTGTTTCCAAAACGTCCATTGAGAACCAGGCTGGACTTGTTGAGGCCTGATTATGGAGTAAATGCATATTCCGGCCAGGCTTCTCAGAAAGGATATGATGATTCCTGTTCTAAAGAATATCATGAAAATCTTCCTGTTCTAAAGATAGACAGAAGGTGATGACAAGAAATTTCCTGCAGGGTACATGTATACAGGTCTTGGGTACTGGGGTAATAAAGGAGTGTTGTGGTTCCTTAACTTATATGGTTGAAGTAGGCTCTGGAGTTCTATGGAACGGACATGTTGACCACATCAAAGACCGCCACGAGTTGTTGAAAACACAAATAATGATTAGTGTGGACACTAATGAAAGCACTGAAGCAGCTGGCCAAGATGTTTTTCATTAGGAGATGGTTGAACCCCCTACTGCTGACAGTGGTGAGAGTGAAGACTTGCAATCGGACGACCCTGAAGTTGTACTGCAACCGGAAGTACATGGAAGAACAGAGGTGAATTCCCCTACCGAAGCGGAAGCTAGACGCTACCCTACTAGAGAGAGAAGAAAACCAGATCGTTATGGTTGGAGTTGAGGACCTGGGTTGATACAAGTTTTGATATAAAGGGGAGGAGTGTAGTGTAGTTACTTGACAATTGAGTGTGCGCTAATTAGGAATAATGTGAGATTAAGCTTTGGATGTGTTTGATATAAGTTGTTGCTGCTGGTTTGTATATTCTGTTTGGCTGATAGTGATTTACTACAACACACACACACACACACACACACACACACACACACACACACACACACAACATTGAGATGAGGCTTCATTGTATCATCAAATGAGCCCACCATATGAAACACAGTTGAGAGATAATCATCTATGGACCTTTACATGTAGTTCCTTACAGAGAAAACCAACCAAGCTGTACAACAGATATGAATTTCAAACCTGGAGCCTTACAACATGTTGCATGCAACTCAAATGAATACATGTATATCAATTTAAATTGTCAGTTACAGACATGTTGCCTAGTGTATGACCGCCTTATCTATCAATAATACACACACAGGGCCCATTGCCAAACTATATCTTCAGTTAGCATACACCCCACCCCAGTCATAATGTACCAACGATAACAGCAGGCTCAGCCATACCTTGTAGGCCATCAGAACTAGAGGACACACCAGCATCACAGGGTAGAGGGAAAAGTTGACAGACAGGGCCAGGCCAAGGGCAGACAGGAGGTCAGAGCCTAGAGAAGGGAGTGAAACAATATGGCTGAAACACATATCCACACATACACACCATATACATGTACATGTGCATACCATATACAACACACATATACAGTGTATACACCCCCAAATACATGTACATACACACACATACATGTGCAAACACACACACACACACACACACACACACACACACACACACACACACACACACACACACACACACACACACACACACACACACAATTCCTATGACAACAGCACACAAATGTACCTCTAAGCTTCATCCATATTGCAAAGATGATGGAAAGGTTGGTCAACAGGAGGGTTGAATAACCTCCACAGGCAACAATAGTGAAAGGGTTGAACAAGTAACTATGGAAAAATAAACAATATAACAGCAACACAGTGAATCAACACAGACCACAAAAGGGTTAAAGCAAGTATGGTCCCCATGACAACAACAGTACGATTGCATACCATGCCATCACAAGTATGGGAAGGTCAGGGTCCTCCTTTATCAGAATGACCTCCACTCCATTCCCTAGGCTCTGCCTTTGAGAGTGCTGTCCTGCAACCTAGAGATGAGACATAACTTATGGCCTATTGCTGGTACAGGTAGCAGCCACACACACAAACACACATACACACACAAACACTAATACACACAAGTGTACACACACACACATGCACACACACGTGCACACACACACAAACACACACGTGTACACACACACAAACACACAAGTGTACACACACACACAAACACACACGTGTACACACACACACACAAACACACACGTGTACACACGCACACACACACATACACACACAAACACACGTGTACACACACACACACAAACGCACACGTGTACACACACACACACACACACACACACACACACACACACACAACCTGTTGATGGCGGTGGATGGCTGCCACTTTGGCAAGACAAAATGCAATGAGACAATCAAGAAGCTGAAACACAAAACAACACAGAAAAAGATCAGCACAAAATGGGATGATGTCATTTGCTGATGCTGATACATGTAATAGACTATCTCAGCAGAAATATTTCACATGGCTCCCAATGGTTAATTATCCTACCCAAAAACATAGATTGCTTTATATGGTTGGCTGAGCAGGCACATACCACATACATGCACTTGTAGTAAATCTGATACCAAATCAGGCATACATGTATGTTCCAACTGTAGATGTGTAGATAAATATACAATACATGCACATGAATGCATCTAAAGTGTAGAGCTACATGTACATTGTATTTCCTTTTCAATTCAATGGTGGAGTACTAACCACAAAAAACAGACCAGCTGTTGTCTCTCCTAAACTGCAGATGACATTGAATAACAACAGTGACAGTGGGGCCTGAGGGAGGGAGGGAGGGAGGGAGGGAGGGAGGGAGGGAGGGAGGGAGGGAGGGAGGGAGGGAGGGAGGGAGGGAGGGAGGGAGGGAGGGAGGGAGGGAGGGAGGGAGGAGGGAGGGAGGGAGGGAGGGAGGGAGGGAGGAGGGAGGGAGGGAGGAGGGAGGGAGGGAGGGAGGGAGGAGAGGGAGGGAGGGAGGGAGGGAGGGAGGGAGGGAGGGAGGGAGGGAGGGAGGGAGGGAGGGAGGGAGGGAGGGAGGGAGGGAGGGAGGGAGGAGGAGGGAGGGAGGGAGGGAGGGAGGGAGGGAGGGAGGGAGGGAGGGAGGGAGGGAGGGAGGGAGGGAGGGAGGGAGGAGAGGAGGGAGGGAGGGAGGGAGGAGGGAGGGAGGGAGGGAGGGAGGGAGGGAGGGAGGAGGGAGGGAGGGAGGGAGGGAGGGAGGGAGGGAGGGAGGGAGGGAGGGAGGGAGGGAGGGAGGGAGGGGAGGGAGGGAGGGAGGGAGGGAGGGAGGGAGGGAGGGGAGGGGGGAGGAGGGGGGAGGGGGGGAGGGGGGGAGGGGGGGAGGGGGGGAGGGGGGGGGGAGGGGGGGGGGAGGGGGGGGAGGGAGGGAGGGGGGGAGGGGGGGAGGGAGGGGAGGGAGGGAGGGAGGGAGGGAGGGAGGGAGGGAGGGAGGGAGGGAGGGAGGGAGGGAGGGAGGGAGGGAGGGAGGGAGGGAGGGAGGGAGGGAGGGAGGGAGGGAGGGAGGGAGGGAGGGAGGGAGGGAGGGAGGGAGGGAGGGAGGGAGGGAGGGAGGGAGGGAGGGAGGGAGGGAGGGAGGGAGGGAGGGAGGAGGGAGGGAGGAGGGAGGGAGGGAGGGAGGGAGGGGAGGGAGGGAGGAGGGAGGGAGGGAGGGAGGGAGGGAGGGAGGGAGGGAGGGAGGGAGGGAGGGAGGAGGGAGGAGGGAGGGAGGGAGGGAGGGAGGGAGGGAGGGAGGGAGGGAGGGAGGGAGGGAGGGAGGGAGGGAGGGAGGGAGGGAGGGAGGGAGGGAGGGAGGGAGGGAGGGAGGGAGGAGGGAGGGAGGGAGGGAGGGAGGGAGGGAGGGAGGGAGGGAGGGAGGGAGGGAGGGAGGGAGGGAGGGAGGGAGGGAGGGAGGGAGGGAGGGAGGAGGGAGGGGGAGGGAGGGAGGGGGGAGGGAGGGAGGGAGGGAGGGAGGGAGGGAGGGAGGGAGAAAAAGTCATG
>OX442433.1:1607808-1855925 GCA_949361645.1 Spongilla lacustris | reverse complement strand
AATGACTAACTAAGACACATGCAGACATCTTAGACATCCCTTATAAAAGAAAAGCCTATGCAAGTCCATGATTCCAATTTGAAGGCAAAAACACCGCCCATTCTTATGTTTAATGACCTTCTGTACCAACTGAAACAACAAAAGGACACCACAGCTACAATGTACCTTTTCTTGGGCTTAAGCTTCTTTCAATAGCTAGTATGTGACAACAGATGCGATGTTAAAAAAAAAAAAAAAAAAAAAAATGCAGCACGTGCCCAGGCCATGTTGTACTATAAAACGGACACGCAAGGTTACTGTTTTAGTTTTTTAGTATATGTTACCAGTGACACTTAACTGTAGCCCTAAATTATCTACATCCTAGTACCATGCTTGCACAGGCTTCAATATCTGCAGCATCCCATATCCCCACCTCTTTGCCACTGGTTCACTGGTGTACTGATTTCAATTCTTTCTCCCAACCATTCGCTGGAGCCTTGCCATAGGAATAAACAGCGAGCCGCCACGGCACCCAACAAAAGGCCAATCTTGTCACGTGACTTCATTTGCAATTTAATTATTGATAATTATTATTGTACTAGTAAAACTGAAAAGGTTTCTGTTCATGAGCGAGCAATGTGAATCGATGGTCAATCGTACTTGCAGTTTTGCTCTTTGTGTGCATACACATTTGCGTACTGTAGGGGCGGATTTTGGTAAGGTAGGGATGAGCCCGATATTTATTTAGTTGTTCAATAAATGAATTTGAAGTTGCTTGGTCGATTTACATGTGTATAGATCCTCGTGCATCACTGCACATGTACATAGATAGTATATAATTGCTGTGCCAACGTATAACCACGCCCATTATGAACCTGTAGTAGTTATATTTATATTTTTATGAATTTTATTTGATATTAATAAAATTAATGCATAAAAGAATGGTAAAATACACAATTGCATGGACGAAGTTACAGAAAAACGTCTTCCACTGAGAGCCTTAAATGAAGCAGGTAAGAGTACAGTAGGCATTGCACTATGTTTAAGACAATGACCAAGCTCCTTCAGACATCTGTCCCAAAAACTCCTGAAGTCTCAACGGCTATGGGTGTGAAAAGATGGTTGTGGTCCAGGTGTGCATATTTCATACATTTGTTGTGCTCTGCTTGGTTGGCCACTCCTCCAGCCTCTGATGCTGCAATAGTTGAGTGGGACGGGGCATATGTGTCAGGGCAGGTGGCATCCCAGACGAGGAGCTTACCACACTGCCAGGGTACCGTGGTAATCCCCTGAGATATTATCCCATCAGAACAGAAGAGGCCAGATAGGCTCTAATATATATGGAAGACTAAAAACCTTATTTACATGTACATGTGTACAATGGATTAAACATTGATACGATACACTGGAAGTGGCAGGCAGCCAATAAGCTAAGGAAGGGATGAGACCTGTGCAACCTTTGCAATCAGGTCAACAGGAGAGTGGTTGAAGGCATGGCCCATGGATGATCTAGCCCCTCTGACCACATGATGGAGGAGCATAGGAGGGAGAAGTGACCAATTGCAACCTCCCTAGAATGCAACTTCATTGTTAGTGAACACAGTACATGTACTTAGATGTTCAAGCAACATTTAGCCTGAAAATAGCCCACCTCTGGCATTGCATACACGTACAAAGATATTCATCCATGCAGCCAAATACATTGTAAATGTAGTCATAGTCATGTGATATCTAAGATAAGATAGAGAGATGTTATTGTACATTTGTAAACTGGTATCTTTGGAAGTTCTAAATGTTGCTCCCCCTTGGCCTGACCATCACCAATTTTGAAAGCTGCATGCAATTTTTTTTGTTGATGAATCCATTTATAGATGTTTACATGTACACACAAAATCTCAGTACATGTATTGGCTTAGTCTTCCACTTGCAGTAAGAAATGACACAATGAAATATTTTGTTTGACATAGTTACACTCTATTGGTATACATGTAAGTGCTGACATATCAGGAGTCCACAGTGGACTGTGGTTAATGTTTATTGTCATCCTAGGGTCACATACACCCACATGTATAACAAAAACCCTTTTTAATTTTATTTATTTTAAAAAAGACCCTAGTTACATTTTAAAGGTATACTGACCTTTTATGATTGGGTATTACGCTCCATGTGCGATTTAAAAAAGTGCAGATACAGCTGTATCAAAGGTAATTATCTTTCCCTGATCCTACAAGGATTTGTGCTACATGCCAGTACCATTAGATGCAACTATAAGGTCCCTTAAATGACTGAAATGGCAAAAAGTATACTTGGGTGTACAATTGTACTCAGTGATGACATCAGGACAATAGGCATTAAAGGCACTGATCAATATCTATTGGGGGGGGGGGGGGGGGGAAGGGGGGGGGGGGTAGGGAATGGTTTTGTTGGGTAATATAAATAGGCTAAAATGGTACTGGGCTGAGGCAGCATTGCCCTTTTGGACTGTCACAGATAGCCTTTGGATCAGATAAGCAAAGGATTTGACTTCTGTCACAATTCTCTCCATGATAAGCTTTTTTAGCACATGGGCCACCACAGCTCACACAATCAGCAACAAAAAAGGATACACGTCCCAAAGGTCTGACTGAGTAGGCTGCACTTAGATGTCTCAGATATTACAACATAATCTCTGAATTCATAAGGACTTTACACAGTACAACCCAGTCTTTATGGATACCGGTGATATGCAGACATCTACTGTATAATGGCCCAACTTCTGACCCATATATAATTTTAAAAGGCATATCCATCTAATCCTAACCATACAGTGGTATATGTTGGCTATCACTTGAAGAAAGAGTGAGTTGATAATATTGTACTTTTACACATGTCATATAGGCAGGCCTAAAAACATGGTAGTGTGCCGGGCACTACAAACTTTACATGTGTAGTCATACAGAGTGCACAGAGTTTGTAAAGCACTCACACAACATCACAAGTATGGGAAGGTCAGGATCCTCCTTTATCAGAATGACCTCCACTCCATTCCCTAGGCTCTGCCTTTGAGAGTGCTGTCCTGCAACCTAGAGATGAGACATAACTTATGGCCTATAGCATGTACATGTAGCAGGCAATGGTTGCGACATCAAACAATCATGATCAGCACAAAAAAGATCACATGAAATGGCTTATATATGCACATGCACAGAACAAGGTGAGACGTTTGCAGGTACATGTTTGATGTTGTTAGGCATACTCAGCATTAAATATAGTCTATGATACGTGGCAGGGATCTACAGCTAAGTTTAATAAACATTCTGGTTTTTCATCAAACTGCTTACTGTAATTGTGACCATTTGTTCTAGAAGGCATAACACACACAATGGCAGTACCTACATTAATAAGCCGTGTAACCATTTTAAAACTCGTTGCACGACTTCTGCCATTTAGTGCCACAAAAATCAAGTCACGTGATTTGTAATTATTGTTTACTTGGTGGTTTTACACAAAGCGTCATATATAGACGAAATGGAGATCACATCAAAGCTTGCTTTTGCAGAACTGCGAGACGTTAGTAGCAAATGGCAGTCTATAGGCTGTAACCTTGGTGTGGGCGATCTTCGTATCATCCGTGCGAATCATCCTTGCGATAACGAATGTTTGGATAAAATGCTAAGGGAATGGCTCAGGAATGGAAAGGATCCTTCGTGGAAGAAGTTATGCGATGCCTTGGAGGCAGCTGGTCTGAGGACTGAGGCAAAGCACATTAGAGAGAAGTACTGTACACAAGGTATATTGTGTGCACGTGAGCCCTGTACTGCAGAGACTAATATTATTACATGTATGTAGTGTGATGTTAATTTCCAACCTTTGCAGCTATTACCACATATTAGAAATCTCACTCCCCAAAATGGTTTAAATTATGTCAGGCATTTGAATGACTTAATGACCTTTTGTACAGTACTCACAAACACCCACACTCTTGCCATTTGCATACATCTCCTGCACCCAGCTCCCTGACATTTTAGGGTACTGGTGCACTAATTAATTCAATGCTTTGTAGGCACCAAAATGAGCTGTCCTTATTATTGCACATGCACACTGATAATGCCTAAGCCCACCGTCACATTTGATCCTACATGTATCTACTGATATTAAAAATCAGCAGGCTTACCTTATTTGTACAACAATGTGTCAATATAAACTCTCCTTTCCATCTGACCTTTAATTATGCATTACACCACTTATCTCCATTTCTTCCAATTCCTTGCAGGTACAGCTACAGGTACTTCTGTCACTGTGGAGCAAGCAAGAGATGTTACTACTCCACTGAGTGTTCAGAGTTTGCTCCAGAGATTATTAGCTCATAGCAAGGAGTGGCGTGTCATAAGTACCTCCCTGGGTGTGGACATTCAGACTGTCATAAAGAGGGTTAGTGGGAATGATGAACAACGTTTAAAAGCAGTGCTGGATGAGTGGCTTAAGAAAGAAAAGGAACCTTCATGGCCAAAGTTTTGTAAAGCCTTGGAAAGGGCTGGTCTGAAAGATCTTGCAAAGGTATATATAGAGATGATAAAGTTGTTACTTGTATGGTATATATGCACCTGTGCATATATGCATGTATTATATTTATTCTGTGTTGTGAATTTTTATGAATGGAACCGGATAAGTATTTATTATCCTGGCTTAGTCCTAGCCATATTACTATGGCTGTTTTGGGCATGGGCACACCTCCCCCCCCCCCCCCCCCCCCCCCCCCTTGGATGACTTTGCTTAAAATTCTACATGCTCTAGATGTGTGTGTTCATTTGTATGTTCAACATGTGATAATAGAAAGCATTTTTACGCTGTAGCTGTACGCTGAGTTGTGTGGGGGTAGGGTTCTTGTGAAGATTGTTTTTGTATTTGAGTGGGAAAGGGTTAAATTCAGCTTGCTGTATAGATCACTTAGGATGATGGACTTGCAGAATTAAACGATTTAAAAATGTAACATTTATAGAATAGGTTAGTTGAGGATGACATTTGAATGCTACATACATGTAATTCACATGGCTTTAACCTTAATTCTCCAGGTCCAAGTCCTACGCGTAGGACCAATATTTGAAAATTCATTATAAATAGAAATGCAGTTTTTTGACATCCATTTCTCTACTGTTGTTTGATGTGTCTATCATGCTAAATTTACCAATTGTCAGTCTATTTTTTAAATCACACCCTTGGTTACACGATGCAAATAAACAGATATGGTTCTTAAAAATGCATTATGTAGAGAATTTAATTGTCACAGAAAAAAGTACGACAAGTAACACTTTAAAAAAATGTTTTTTGAAGCATGATTGTGGGCTACTTTATACATTCTACGGCAGTGTTTTTACTCCAATTGATTTTGTCATTTTTACCGAAAACGCACTGTACGTTTTCAAGATTTTGTCCATTCACTTGGCTATTCCCGCAACATGCGTCTGACAAATACCTATCGTTCATACGCTTGTGGAGCTAGCAATTTCCAAATCTACAATGTACTTTTTTTATATGCTTAGTGCAAAAGACCTGACCACCCCCTTCTTTTAAAATGTTGCTCTGATCTTCCCAACATTACTTTTTGGTACTTTAAGTTGCTTTGCAATTTACCACAAATTCATCTTTTAGCAATGCAGTATTGATTGTATTTGACAAACTTTGAAGAATTGCAAGAAAGTAACAATATTTCCTGAATTAATAACCATTTCTACAGTGCAATGAGATTTTGGTTTATTTTTTGATCATATGAGTTTGCTAAAAATTAATTTTAACTTGCGTCCTACGCTTAGGACGCTAATCCTATGCGTAGGACGACGGGAGATTAAAGGTTAAAACCTGCACAAGTAATGATGCATTCAAAATTACAAGTGCAAATCATGAGCAAATAAAAATCGTTTATATGGATGTGTGACGCGTTGTACATGTCCTAACTGTAAAATGTAGCCTTTCAACACTGTAGTGATGTCATAAGAAATAGTCCTTTTTATATATCAGTGTAGAGAGGGACTATTTCTAATTACACATGCTTAATAAACACTTGTAACTTAAATCGATTAGCTGTTTATTTGCATGATGGCTATGTGTATTGTTCTGACTGAAATACAGCCTTTTTATTATTTGGGGGGGGATGCTGAAGCCTATAAAGGGGGACAGTATTGAGGATAGTTTTCCTTTTTGTGTTTTGAATAATGCTCAAAATAGAAGTTTATCTAAGCATACTGTAGAGTTTTTTTAAGGTGCATAAATAAACTTATGGATTTATATTAGAAATTCAGGAGCGCTGAAAGTAGTTATTTGGGGCGGGGAGGAGGGAGTTGTTTAACAGAAAGGGAGGGGCACCAGGGTGGTGGGCTGAGGCAGAAGTACCCTCCTCCTGCCCCAGCTAAAAGGTTATAAACTAATGGTTTGATCCACCACTACTTGATTAGATACATAAAATTGGCAGGGAGCACCCCTGCTGAATGTAATTTTTGTACTAAGCAGTATAGTGTTGCATGCTGTCCACCTGGGTGTATGCTGACTACTATCTATTGTGTATTGACAGAGTATTGGACAGGATGAGGATCCTTCACATGCAGCAGCCACTACTTCATGTAAGTACATGTATCTATCTTTATGGTTGCTTATATATATGGTTGGGATTCATCTATAGTTGGCAAATGATTGTAGATCGAAGCAATCTTCTTACATCACAAACATGTCATCTTTAAACCATCATATACTGAGTATAAATGTAAAACCCATCAGTTTTAGTCAGGCACACAGTAAATAATTTACCAGCTAGCGCACAGTACATGTTCTAAGTCTGAATACGATGAAGTTGTTGCTGTGATATGCTAGTAACAAGCACAATTGAAAGTGTAATCATTTGGTGGCAGCAATGGACCTTTCTCACATAGAGATTAAAAATTTGATAACACATAACACATCTTGTGGGCACATGCAGAGGCAGCCATGATATGATATGAACAAATTAGGTTCAAAGCTTGATGTTATAATTTACAATACATGTAGTAACATTTTACTATACTAACTATGACCTACTCACAACTGTTTATTTAAAAAAACTAAGACTAAAAGTCACACAAGATGTAGTTGGTGGGACACATCTGGCCAAAATTGCCCTGGCATTCTGCCTCATGAGGATGAGGCTAAGGCGACTGTAGATGGTTGATGTAACCTCAATAAGAGTTCGACATAGCTGGGTGGCCATCTTTTTAGACAGTTTAGTCAGCACATCAATAGCTTCATTGCCCCAACCCCCAAACACTTCCACAACCATAGGGATGCATGACCATCCTCTAAGGGCACATGCCTTGTCATTTGCAGAGTGCTTGGATTCCTCTCCCATCTCAGCTGCATGACCACAGATTTGAGCCGCTTCTTGTAAAAATTGCAAATTTAGCGGATTGATGACCTTTATGTCAAATGCAGCTGGGCGGGAGAGGGACCAGTTTGGCACTAGGATGTCTGCTGGTCTAGATTGGTCCTTAGGAAGAATGCCACTTCCTTTTTTAATTTGTGGGGAAAGGCATGCCTTGTTGCAGAAGTCCGCAATGCAGTCTCTGAGCAGGTTGTGTCTAGTTATCATATCACCTCCAGAACGGCAAGTAAGCATGTGATGTCCCCAAGCATCCATGTTGTGATGACAAAGCGGGCATGGGGTGCCATCAGGTGTCAAAGGAAGGCCAAGCCACCATTTTAGAATGACCTGTGCTTCATCAGGCATCAACGCAGGACCTAACTTTGGTGAAGGCTGCACTTTAAGCCACGCATGCGCATGAGCTTGTGGTGCTGAAATAGCATGCAATCTAGCCTTTGTCACAGTGCTGGCATCTGAAAAGAGCGAATTGAAGTCAGCTTCTTCAATGCAAGAGGACAGTGAGTGCTGGCGAGGTCGAACATCAAGTACACTTTCAACTGAGATGGCATCTGGCTGACTGACCATGGCATTGTAAGCATTCACTACAGCAAGAAGGTGATCCTAATCATATGTGAGAAGGGTTAATGTAAAGGATGGCTGAATGTGCTACGTGAAGCATCCAATCCCAGCATGTGTAATGAAAGCAGTGTTCTAAGTTGTGTGCTTGCTCAAGGAAAGAGCTGCCCATGTACCAGTTGATATCCTGACCTATAAGCACTCCAGATCTACTGCCCTGGTGGCTTTGTTGTCTCAAGTCATCAGTGGTATTCATGTTTCCCTTAGTTAATGACATTCACAAGCTGTTGCTGCTTTCCAACACAGCCAGGCTTAGCATAGCTCAAAAAAAAAAAAAAAAAGTTGCCTCTTTTGATGTGGTGTAATCACATGAGTGACATGCTAGAGGTATCTTGTATGTCTGGCTAGAGAACAGTGCTTATCAGTTTGCCATCCTTGCAGCTTGGTTGGTTTTGTTACCACCTCCTGTTTGTTCTCTCATAACAGGAAGTACTTTTCTAATGCCTCACTGATGCCATCCACAGTTGTCCCCACCCCTTCTACACCACAGGTGTCATATGGCCACCTTCCTATACTCAGAGATATTAACAACTCAGTCTGTTTTACACAAAATAAAGCCTTTCAGGTTCTATCTTTTGCACTTAAGCTACATGTAGGGTTGCGGAGACTTCCTTGATTTGCTTCTCGTGCTTACCAAATGTGTTTAGAAGCTGTTCCCTTAGTGACCAGTAGCAGGGTGGCCACCTTGTAATGGTAATTCTTTTCTCAATGACACAAAACAAACATTTGTGCAGTTGAATGTACACCATCTAGTGCCTCGTCAGCCTCTCTACAAAGGTGCACTCTGCAATCACATTGGCAGAGGATGGATCCATACATGTAGGTAAAGGCTTGCCAGGTTGTTGGGGTTGCCCCAAAAAATGATGAGACCTGGAGACCTTTGGTCAGCAAACACCCATGTAGAGTGTTCCACAGGGCAGAAGTGGATTAAAAGTTGAATGCTGCTGGACCCTCAAGCCTCATACAAAACAACACCTACTTGAGTCATTCAGGTGCCCTTTTGAAACCATGCCTAGATAGTCCATTTAATTGCACATGTCTTCCTTCTTTCTGAAGAACTTTATAATCTACAGGGTGTTCCTCAATCAAGGAAAATTGCCACAAGCAGTTAATTAACTGGTAATTGTTGTAAAAGTTCTAACAGCAAAAGAAGACATGCTGGTGAAATTATAATTTTTAATGGTTAATTAATATTGATAAAAGTCTCAAGACCCTATTAATTATTATTAATGCTAATGCTAATTTAGGGTGGGTGGTTAGTTAAAAGCTGCAAATTGTTGGAAGTTATTCATTGATTTTTGATTTTCGAAATGTACTTGATTTAGGGGCCATTGTATCTTGATTTAGAGATTTGAATTTATTAATAATTCAATAAAATGTTGGAGCTTTGGCACGGCTGTTAGGCTCCATAGAAACATTGGACATTTACTACGCGCGCGCCGCGTTATAAGAAATTTTGAAATGCCCCTTGACAACAGACCTAGTTACCGACAAGTCTTCAACCTATTGCAGCCTTTTGAAGAGAAAACCAAGTTTTTAAAAGTTCGAAACATACACACTATCTCAGTCCATAGCGATATCCTGTTTATTTTTATTTTTGCCAATGCATTCCAGAGTTATTTTTGCTAATACCCTAAACACCAATCATCGTGTATTATAAAACCTGCAGTTTTGTCGAATAAGACGACTACGGATTTAAAAGGTACAATCAGTTTGGATACTCATGGCAGGATTCATGTGTTCAGAGGGTTTTTTTTCTTCGTATTATATTATCGTACATTATCGTAACACCAGGTACATGTAGCGCGGTTGATACGAACGTGCTGCTACGATACATATGTTAATTCTGTTTGTGTCGCTTTATCTGTGGCCTTGCAGCAACGTTTGATGGAGCAGTATGTAGAGTGTGTTCCTTTAACATCAACTGGAGTTTTTGAGCTGGATCTCTTACTTCACAGTACGTCCTTTCAAGGTCATTGAAGTAATGGTGGATACTTTCAACTCCCCGCTCACCCAAAAATCCAAAGCCCATGTGCCATTGTTTCAGATAAGGTACAACATGGACTTCTAAGAAGTGCATTTTTGGTAGCACTGAATGAGTAGCAAAGTTTTTGCGATAAAAGGCCATAAATGCTCCAATGCTTTCTTCTACAAAAACAAATATGAAAGTGTGCTGTTTCACTCACAATACTGACTAATAATTTGCACTAACCTAATTGCTGTATTTCTTCATCAGAGACAGTGTTCTTGTCATATATGTTATGGCACTTCTGAAATAAGTTAAAAAGTGACAAGTACTTCTGGCTAATAGCTCTTGCTTCACTACACAATGGTGTGTAGTTTTCTGCAGTTGATATGATACAATTGCAAAGTATTGCAATGTTGTTGGCCTAGAATGTATAATCATGTTTGATCTATTGTGCACAAAATGCAGTTGCTACCTTTAATGCTCTGTGAACATGATTACCCACAAGTGTTCCACTGTAGTATGCCTGCCTCTTTACATGAAAAGAGGCTAGAGCATTGTCTAGAGCCTTCACAAAGGGTCCATCTTCCTTTTTGAAATCGTCTTTCAAAGAAGCTTCAAGCTTGTCAATCTCTTTACACTAGGTTTATAACATACAATGTATCACAATCAAACATTCTGCATCAATAACTAAAATCTTACTACAACATTAAGCCTTTCTTTATTCTCTTCAATTTCAAGCTTTAGAAGCTCTACAGCTGCATCCATTTCTTCTTCACCATATGACAGCATGTATATCACATGCTGTTCAAAACATTGGATAGTATCCTTCAGTGATACCATCTCATCCATTAGTTCCCGTTTGGAAACTAATGCTGCACAGTAGTTATCATAGGAGATAGCAGACACCCCATCCAATACAACAGCTCTGCAATCCAGCTTATGACAATCCTCTTCCAGCAGAACAAACAATCTCAAAAAATACCCATTGTTATATGAAGTCCAGGGGGACATACCTATAAACATTATGATAGTGTATCACCATGCAAGTATGTACTCTTGAATTGGCGTACCTGAGACAGAGGTATGGAAAGAAAAAGAGGTTGCCAAATAGCGTTATTGAATCTCTTAGCTCTCTTCAAATTTCCCCCAGCATTCATAAATCTGCTGTGATCATAGCACAGTGATGCGATTGTGCGTAGTTGTACTCTACATTCAACATTGGGTGGTAAAATGATCTCTTCATGTGTCATAAAACACCACAAGCAAAAATGACGGCCTGTGTATTAAAATGTATTCAACATACCAATACATTGAATAAAACATTTTCCTACCACTTGCACCAGATATTCCTTCTATCTCACTAAGAAATTCATAATCACCACACAGAAAAAAACGAATTTTCTTCCCTCTGAAATGATTAATATCATGTGAAAAACGAAGTGTATAATATTCCCAATAGTCTCACCTCCAACCTGTTGCTTCAATGTCTGCTATTTGCTGAGCGTATCGTTCTAAACAGATCTTCAAATTCACAAAAGAGTCCTGACCAGAATATATTGCTACAACACATGTATTCTCGACAGAATTAGGTGTAGCAACATTCAGAAGCTGAAAACAAAACTTAAAGGTATTGCCACCTTTATCTCCACCTATTTTGACCCAGAGTTCATCAGCAGGTATTACACCATTGTGCCAAGTTAGACGATCCACCCTAAGTTGAGGCAGCGTGGTATGGTATTACAATGCAGCAATGTTCATTTTACTAACCCTGTGACATCATTCTGTTCTAATAAAGTCTGTATTCTAGCCCACAAGTGAGGTATATATGCTAAAGGGGCTGGTTTAATTTCATCAGCTCCACCCTTGTGTTTGAATAATAATGGTATCATCTCAGCACTCATGTTTGTTCCAATAAGAGTATTTGCTCTTTGTCGCATTTTCTGCTCACTAGCTAGTTGAACACCATAGGCGGATCCAGGATTTTTGGCTGGGTGGTGCACATGAATATTAATGAAGGGAGGGGCACGGTAAATTACAAGCGCATTAACTGCTCATACATGTATACAGCCTCTTTTGAGTAATATAAGTTGGATTCACAAACAGACAATTTAGATTCTGAAAATAGTAATTAATACTGGACCTTGGAGGGTGGTGCACGGGCACCCTAGGCACCCCCCCTGGATCCGCCTATGAACACCCCATGCTTTTAACCATCTATAAGAAATCAAAGGATGTTATTCAACTCAATACACATACATGTAATCATGTACCTTCTCATCACTCTAATCTTGTTCCAAGGAATAATAAGGTTAGCCTTCATTGCCAGTGAGTCCTCTGTTGAAACAATGACCTGGCATCCACTCTGTGATGTCAATTCATCTAAAATCCTGGAGCGCTCCTCAACAGTAGAAGATCTTATTTCTTGTGATAATTGAGCAGTGGCATCACATCCACTGACATATCTTCGTACTTTGGCTAAGTATTCAACTCTTCTTTTCACAGTTTTGGTAGATGCAACACTTGACTGAACAGATGGGGTGGTCAGCTTTGTAAGTACAAGTGGCTATGTACATACAAGTAAATAAAAACATTCTCTCTGAGAAAGTTGGTGGTATATAGGATTTGAAGGCAATAGTGGTGTAAAAAGCAGGGAAACAAGGGTTGAATGATAAGGAAAAACGAAATAGTCCTATATTTAGCCCAGCACACATTGTAGGACAATACATTGTTCATGCATGTGCTAAATATAGGACTATTTCGTTTTTCCTTATCATTCAACCCTTGTTTCCCTGCTTTTTACACTACTATTGCCTTCAAATCCTATATACCACCAACTTTCTCAGAGAGAATGTTTTTATTTACTTGTTTCATTGCTTTTTATTCATAATTGGATGCTTTCAACAGTCACACTACATCTAAATATATTCACTTAGCAACAGACATTTCATCACTCATAATCTTATATACTCCAATAATGGAAAGAGAGTACTTTGCATTTTAAAATGCAAAAAGGCCGACCATTAAATAAGAGCCTCCGACGTTACAATTATGATACCATAGAGAAACACTGATCACTTAGCTACGATCTGAACTTGGTATATATGTCATTTACATAGTAATCATGTATATCTACATGTCATAACCAGAAATAACTCAGCCATGGAACATATTGTTCAGTACATAAACAATGTTGTATTGGTACTAATACCAGTGTAACTTTTACTCCCTCCGGCTCTCGTGATATGACTGCAAAAGGTGTGTCCACCATCTCATCCTTTATTACAGTGTTCTAAGTGATCTGTGTCAACTCAACTTATAAACAGTATCCATGTAAATATGTTTCATACTCTGGCAGTAGTGTATCAGTGAATTTGTCATCATCACATACGTGACCATTGAGGTCACCTCACTCCAGGGGAATAGTAGGTAAGGGGAGGAGTAGGGGTAGTATTAGGTAAGGGGAGGAGTAGGGGTAGTGGTAGGAAGGGGAGGGGGAGGAGTAGTAGTAGATAAGGGGAGGAGTAGGGGTATATACGTAGTAGGTAAGGGGAGGAATAGGGATAGTAGTAGGTAAGGGGAGGAATAGGGGTAGTAGGTCGTGGGCACCCCCAGGGCCCCCCCCACTTCTAATAAAACATTAAAGTATTCAGTATTACTAGCAACATGTGCCACTCCCCCCCCCCCCCCCCCCCCCCGACTGAATCGGCCGAAATACCCCTATAGTAATATTTGGTTGTCAAATGACGCCCCCTTACCCTATCCTGGCCCCACCCTTCCAGAAATGCTGGGGGCGCCCCTGGTAGTAATTAGGGGAGGAGTTGTAGTAGTAGTAGGGGTAGCGGTAGGTATTGGGAGGGGTAGGGGTAGTAGTAGGTATGGGGAGGAGTAAGGTACATAAGGGTACATGTATGCAGGTATCTCGTCCGCCATTACACACACCTACATGTACCATTAGAGTACCAAGCTTCCCTATTTGGTTGTAAGAGGCATCACAAAAGAAAGGTTCTGTAATTTCGATTGCATCAACAGCACAAATATCATGTAGAAATTCACCTATTTTTTTCTGTGCATGCTCAGTGCCTTGTTAAGCGATGCACCGGCACTAACTTCACAAACAGCTGACCTTTTGTGCTAACCATGGGTGGGATTGCAAAAGGCATCATTAAGCAGTATGCTATTCCTTAAATAGCCTTTTTGAAGCTACCTTTATATTCCCTCAGTATGGTTTTTTTGGTTCATACAGGGAAAAGCTGAAAGATACAGAAAATAAACACATGCAATGAAATTTACAATTACTCACAAAATCTGGGGTAATTGATAAACAGAAGCCATGTTAAAACTGTTAATTGACCTGGGCAGACCTTTTTTATTGATGACAAAGCACAGTTTTCCCAAGTACACAATGAATCTGACCCTAGCGTCTACACTTGTGCTACTTTTTAAAAATAAGTTGTAGAGTCTTGTATTACCATACATCAATGTAAAGAATAGAAAGGTTTTTTTAAGGCCACTACAATAAGATTCCTTGTTTCCCATTTCCCGCCCGCGCCATTATTTGGTACCGCATGTTTTCA
The DNA here is from genome assembly GCA_949361645.1 of Spongilla lacustris. Lineage (NCBI taxonomy): Eukaryota > Metazoa > Porifera > Demospongiae > Spongillida > Spongillidae > Spongilla > Spongilla lacustris. Next base: position 1,841,404 of record OX442433.1, on the reverse strand, counting down.
TTCATTATTCGATCACGTGTCACGTAACATCCATTATTTTAATCATAGACATAAAAAATAGCTATTTTGAACGTATCTGTTGCGTGTTTGTCTAGAAAAATCCTTGGAATATTGAAGCAGAACACTCCTTTCGCGATTTTTTTTTCTTAGATTCTATTCGACCACGTCTTCAAAGCACATCTATAGAGTCCTGGATAGATTTAGTTAAAGCGGAGGTATAGATAATTGAATAAAGTGATTAGACGAAACATTTACGTGACGTGACGTCACGTTCCGTTATATAACCGTGCTTCGCATTGAATCTTCTAGTGGGCGTGTGAGCTGTTCCGTAAAGAGCTTTTTTAGTTTCGTTTAACTTTTTACTGTGTGAGGGCAACCTTTTTTTACGTTGCATAACGTGTAAGTTGTGTTAGCTGTATCAATGAATAATGAACCGCCCACCCGCATGCCTTGTATGTCCTATTGAAATGGGAAACAAGGAATCTTATTCGAATGGCCTAAAATGATGCCACACGAACGTGTATGTACATGTATAGATCTACAGATGTACATGACATTTGTATACGTGGACAAGGTATGCGTGTGACCTCTCAGTCACGTGGATACACAAGGGTCAACTGATGTACTAGTACATCTAACCCAAATATGCACTCAGTCCAATTCGAACGTACCTATTGGGTTTGGTAGCTTTCCAAGCCGATTACCCTGCTGTAGCACTTTTCCAGCAGCATGTTCGGTTTCGGTCGACGGTCGTGCGTTCTTAGAATCGCATCCTTTTCGCAGAAGGAGAATCCCAATGTTCCGCACTCTTCATGGCCGCTGAATTTTCGTTGTATCGTTGCCTTGTTTAGTTTAGGCTCGAGGTTCCGGTGATACCCTCACCGGTTAGTTCTGGCTCGGGGTTCCGATGATATTTAGTAAATAGCCGCCTAAGCGCTAGTGCCCAAACCGGATACGTGCCACGATTTCACTAGGTGTAGTGCCCAGACCGTACACATTGGATTATTATATACTTGTACAGCTACATGTACTGGAACAAAATATGAACAAGTTCTAATCGTTTTGAGTCCTGTCAGATACAGGATGCTTAAATATACGTCATTTGCTAACACAACCACCGCTGAAGCTATTGGTGTGATTTTCATTTCTTAGAAGTGTTCCTATCTCGAGTTATGCGTGGTCAAGAAGAAGAAGAACAACAACGAGAAATACGGTGGGACTGGGTACGAGTTACGACTAATGTTTTGTTCTCCACAACCACGCGGTTTTATGACATCTAAAAAAACATGAAACTGCTCGTTTTTGACTGCTTGTTCGACGATAACAAAGAGCTACAGTGCTTCTCACAAAGAGAGGGAAAAATGAAAATGTCTTGTTTTTTAGCCATAACTCTGTAACCAAACATGATGTTGAAACACCAATTACATTTTTGGAATCAGCATGTATTTTTGCATCATCCTGTGAATTTATGTTGTATCACGTGATGTATTTTCGTTTCAGGACCACAACAAGTAACATAGGATTAAAACAACATTTTTTGTTTATAACTCATGAACGCAATGGAGTTAAGGCTTCAAATTTACAACACAACTGCACCATCATAGTCTGCATATCCGTGCACAGTTTAATCGTTGCACACCCTCTAGTTATGGAGATCGGTTCAAGATTATAAAAATTTGAAGGTGGGTAGCGGTTAAGGAAAAAACTTCAGAAAACTTCCGAGGTAAGGTTTGATTTTTTGTTTTTTACATTGCAAAGTCCCTGTAGTTAATATATGGAACATTGTACTCTTATCCTTCATTGCGATCGTAAGTTGCAATTTGCCAAAGTTCAAAATTCCATTATCGGATAGAAATTTTGATTATTGATGACGTATCAAAACATGATGTCATTATAGTGATGACGCGTTGTTGTGATTTGTCGAGAATAACTCTTAAACTGTATCAATAAAGAAGGCCTGTTCTAAAAATATGTGTTCTCAACAGGCGAGCCAGAGTTGGCTACCCCTTGCTCGTCCGCTCTTGTACAGCCACAGTAACGCCTTCTACCTCCCAACATCTTCGCTATCTATTTCTGGTACCCCCAGATACATGTGTGTATGTATAAGGTAGGTTCTGGAAAGAACAAGTACCAGAAACAGAATCTCAGAAGACTTGGAAACTGCATGCGCCAGAAGCCATTGCGTTATTATTACGATACATGTAATCAGTTGTGACGTCAAAGTGGACGATAATACCTTAACGTATACGGAAAAACGTTAAAATTTCCATCTGATAATGGAATTTTTAACATTGGCAAATTGCAACTTACGATCGCAATGACGGATAAGCTTAAAATGTTTCATATATTAACTACAGGGACTTTGCAATGTAACGAACAAAGAATTAAACCTTACCTCGGAACTTTTCTGGAGTTTTTTCCTTAACCGCTACCCACCTTCAATTTTTTACAATCTTGAACCGATCTCCATAACTAGAGGGCGTGTAACGATCAAACTGCTCATGGACATGCAGACTATGATGGTGCAGTTGTGTTGTAAATTTGAAGCATTAACTCCATTGCATTCAAGAGTTATAAACAAAAAATGTTGTTTTAACCTTATGTTACTTGTTGTGGTCCTGAAAAGAAAAGCCATCACGTGACACAACATAAATTCACAGGATGATGCAAAAATGCATGCTGATTCCAAAAATGTAATTGGTGTTTCCACATCATGTTTGGTTACAGAGTTATGGCTAAAAAACGGGACAATCTCATTTTTCCCTCTCTTTGTGAGAAGCACTGTAAGCGATCCAATGGATAGGAGTTCCGTTAGAAGCGGGTCCCGTTTTTTAATGACATTCATAATCGGGGTCAAATCCTACTCTCGATAAGTGGAGAATTAGGAATTAAATGTATTTGTATGTGTAGAACAAAATACACAAAATTTACATACCTTTCCTGTGGATTTAACAACCATTACATCCTTATCGGGGCTCATAGAAAGGGATCCTCTAACCAAATTTGCTTGCAAAGCAGACTCTATACTTGAAAGTGGTGCACTTTCTGGCTGGAGAAGAATTCCTTCAATAACACTTTCAATGGGCAAATAACTACAGCTGCTGTTCAAATGGTGTTCATAATGACCAAGCTCCAAGGTTCTTGCACAATTTGGACAAATCACACTTATTTTTCTTACAACATCCTGTACACAGTTGCTTGCTGGCCTTACCATAGACACACTTAGAGGTTGCTCATAACAGCAAGGACATGAAAGTGTTACAGAGGTTTTCAACCATGAGCAAACACACTGGAAGCATACAACTGCACCACAGTTAATTAGTTCTATTGGACTATTAAGAAGCATAAGGCATAATGGACATTCTGCATTCACTGATAGCTGTTTATCCGATGCTGTGGGCATAGTAGAAGTGTACGGGACAAGTGGGTAAGGTGCAATACACTCCAGGTGACTGATAAGAGTATTGACGTCTTTCATTGATGCTCTTCCAGGTCCAGCTTTTCTCTTTGGCCTTCCACCCAATTGAAGAGATTTCACGTGCTCACAAGTACTGCATCTGTCATCCAAGTGTGGTCCCCAACCACTGAAAATAACTGTTGAGTGCTTGTAGATTGAAAGCTTTCATGAATGTATTTACAACAATACGACATGGCTTGCAAAAATTTGATGGATGAACAGTATCCAGGTCCTCGGCAATGTTGATCTCAAATACCCTGAGGAGCTCAGATGAATACTGTAAACACTGGTACGCTGGTTCTCTGTTGCGTTGGGATCCAAAGTATCGTCCACAAACTCGACATAACGTGTTAAGATACTCTTTATGTTGTTCCATACTTATAACTTCAGTCTGAGACAATATAAAGTGCAGAAACCCGACTTTTTGATGTAAGATCGCACGATTTTGCAAATCCACCACGGCGAGAAAAAAACCCTCTGTTCACCAAACCTTCACAGAAATACTATAATACGATCGCTATATAGCAAGGTATTAATTATTTACTTGGGAAAACTGCAGGTTGCTTCCAAGACAGATCACCTTAACGGTACGACGAATCCTCTAAAACCACGATTGTTTATCACGTGCGCACAAGCGACATAATAGCAATTCTTAAATGGGTATACGTGCAAGTAGCTTCGGCAGTGTGTGAGTTGTGCAAAATGCTAAGTTTTAAACTAACTACTCTGTTGGATACCCTTAAAAGTGCACGACAAAATTGTTATTCGGTTGCTATGATAGTTGCTAGGCAAGTGATTAGATACTCCGCAAATATCTATTTAGCCGCAAAATGCGTGCGGCCTGTTGGATGCCTCTATAACGATATGTTTTTGATTAGATGCTATTGATTAATTTTAATTTCTTTGATTTTGTTTAATTCACTATTTTTAAATTATAGCATGCCTAGGCCTACATGTAGGCGAAAAACGTGGTTTTAACTTACATGTAGGCGTTTTATTGCGACCTCTGGTCCTCGCATTGAATGGCGCATAAAACTTTCAGCTCTAATAATGTACCACTAAACCATTGGGCTTCATTTTCAAATCGATTCGGATACTCTTAAACCATCGGCCTGTAGATATTCGATCGAGATGGAGGAGCGTATAAAAATTGCCTACGATCTTCATGGCGGATGGTATAAAAGTTGGAAATCACGTGTGTTTGGAGACAAGAGGTCAAAAAATAGCTGTCTAAACAACGAAAAAGCTTATAGCAAAGTTTTGAGAAAATTAGAACAGGAGTAAAAGAGGGGCGTGTCCGAACCAGAGCGTACGTAGTAGCTGGCGTTGTTTTCTGACGCCACCTTGCAAGTAGCCCTCTTTGCTGTACTGATTATGCTTATTTCAAGCGTTGGCTATTTGTTCATTGTTTGGAATAACGCGATTTGCAACGCCTACATGTAGGTTAACGCGCCTACTGTGTACATGTAGTGGTCGACCTATCGTTAAATGTGTCAGGTTGCGTATTAAGAACATACGGTACGGGCTCAACACAACTTTTAATGAGCTCATTATCGCAGTTGTTTTATCGTACCTTTTCAGAGGTCTATTTCTTACTGTATTAACACTCTTATTAAAAACCAAATATAGTTTCCACATCTTCTAACATTCCTCTTCTAAAATATGTCTGCATGTGTTGATCTCATGTCGTCTAATGTGTCAGTAAACAAGGAAGTCATGAAATTATGTGCGCGTGTATTGGAATATGACCTTCAGTTGTGGATGTTGTACTGGCAGCTCCCGCAAGAGCTCAGGGTAAGTTAGGCGTTTTCGTAAAGAGAAAAGATGGGGGCACAAGGCTATGTATCCAAAAGACGAGAACGATAATTTTTCTCTTGCTGTGATATTTGCATTTTCATGAATAAATGACACGCTTGCGACTTAATATGTAGGGCAAATGGATTACCGCATCAAGCAACTTGGTAGAATGTGTAGGAAACGAGTGGTTGACCATCGTGGGAAACTGGAGAAGGTACACTGTATATATCAGTGTAAGGAGGTGGTAGAACACCTTATAGCTCAGTATCAGTCAACATAAACGATGATGTACCACAACTCTCAAAAATGAAGGGTGTTCCAAAAAAAAAAAAAAAAAAAAAAAACAAGTCACCTCTGGCTAGCTCACTGAGCTCAGGAGTGTAAGGTACAAGTAACATTATTAAAGGTGTAAAATGGCATATACTATTCACCTCATAACAAGTATCAAAGGCAGACGAAAACATCATCACACCCATGCAGGAGTACTTATTAGACACATACATGTACATCAACTGTACACTGTCCTGATTGTTCTAGGCCCCCACTGGCATCCTCTGTGTTTGGAACTCCTCTCACAGTCAGTAGTCCATGCAATGCACTTGTTTGTGCTAAGTGCACCATCATGTGGCTGACAATGTCAGCCAGCCAGTACATGGTGTCAGTGCTGCCGCTTAGAAAAGCCCATGCCTCCCTCAGAAGTGAAATGTGTAATACTGCTGCTTACATTTGAAGTTGATCTCCCTATCAGAAGTGAAATGCATATGGCAGTTGATGTAGCAGTCCTCCTAGCTGATGAATGCCTCTTGCAAATCCCTACCTATGGAACAGTTAGGTTTGTCAACTATTCTTTTTTTTAGTTAATAGTATTTTCCAACATGAAACTACAGGATTTGGCCTAGTTGGGGAGCATGCAAAGTTCAGCGGGTTCACCCAGTACCACACCATACCAGTACCACACCAGGCATGAATGTCAAGCTCTAACGACTTGTGTCCATATAGTAAAGCACCACTTTCTAACACTTAGTACAACATCACTTCAGTTGTACCATCACCCAAAAAGATAAAACAATAACAACTCTTTATCAACGCTCGAAAAAATGGCTAGTTTTATACGTAACTTATCGTTCTTGATTAGCCTACACAAAAAAAACGGTACACACATGCCTTAGCTGTACCTTCCACGTTGGTTTTTTGGTGTTTCTTGCTGGAGGTCGTGGGAAATCCATTCTTTCTGAGGGATATTCTTTTGAGGTAGGCCGTTGTTGAAGGCCACAGTTCTTCGTGGGAGTGCGGCCCGAGCACGGGATTATCACCATACAAAGTGCACAGGTCACAGTACTACACTGTGCAATAAACTTGTCAATAGGACATGTAGTTATCGTGTTCTGCTGTACATTCCAAAGGTCATTCCATTGTTGGGGTGGTTGCTAAGGGGTGACGCAAGTACTTTTCAATATTACTTTTCTAAACCTAGTTTCCAATGTTTCAATGGAATTGAACAACCATGGTGTGTTTACATGTACATCAAAATTTAAGCCCGCATTTAGCAACAATTAACTGTTTGTGGTCAATTTATAAACTAGATTGAGGAACACCCCTGTATACTGGCTGCTTTCGCTTAGACACTCATGTCATCACAAGTATAACTTATTTAATTATTAATACAAGTAGGGGGCTGAGTCCCCACACTTAATAAAGTGTGTGTGGGGGGGGCAGTCCCCTTCCTATGCACTCGAAAAGGCGGGAGTACACTCAACTAGGACCTGCAAGCAGGTTCAAAAATAAAGGGCTGTAATATCAGCACAGGATACTAGGAAATGTGATTGAGTTAGGGCACAGGTATACAGTGCTGCTGTTGAGGAACTCCCAAATGAAATATTGATGAGGATGAATCAGATTAGAATCTCATAGGCACATGTGTTTATTCATGATGTGCAACCTGAGCAAGATTGTAATGTAGTTTATCAACTGGTCAGCTATGATAGGGGGCACTGCAGAATGTTTATCACTCATTCCAGACCCCCCTACTAAAATACTAAGGCAAGGGTCCACAGTGTATTTGTGTCCTGCATATACTTGTAAGCATATATTTTCAATACAACACATTGAAGGGAATTCACCTGTGAATCTGAAGAAGCTAGCAGCCTCTTCATTCCTTTTGCAGTGTTCATACTTTATTAAAGTGTCTCAATGTATAACTTTCTAGGCTATCATTCTAAACACATGAAATTAGCACGACTACAATCACTTCTTTGTGGTATAATGAAGGCAATTTACATATAGTGCACCAGTGTGCAGCAGTTTACATATCAGTATCATGCACATGGTACAAAGCTACTTACAAATGTACATATGTTGCAATACAGATGTGATCTGTATCCGAGGGGCGGTTGATTTTTATTATTTGTCAATGCATGCAATCACGTGATGAAGGTTATTGTATTATTGCTATTACGGAACAGAAGATGTCTAGCATACGTAAGTACTCTTCAAGCTACATACATGGTTCCTCGATGTGTGTATGGCAAGGGATGATTTACCTATCATCTTTTTTGTTACGTCTAGCGACCAACAACGAGTATTATATTCTTGTGACAGAACAAACGGTGGAAAAAGTTTCCTGGTCTATTCCTGTTGTTAACATTTCCAGAACGTCTCAGACTGATCTTTCAAAGGGAGAACTACTTATTCGAAAAGGGGACTTTATGCATGTTAAGGGAAACGAAGGTGTAGCTTTTAAGTTTGAATCTGAGAATGCCGATACCGTTGCTCCGCTCGATGGTATCATACAGCTAGGTCTGTTAGAGGCAATCCCAAGTCCAAAACGGCGTATGCAGGTATTTGCGACTCCTGGATGGTTGGACTGGGGCGCTGCTGTTAAGGCAGGAGATAGTGTCTACATACGTGTACCAATGAAAGATGGCTCCGAGTGCTGCTCTACTGCTCGTGTCCACTACACTGGACGTTCTACTGAAGATCCACCAGGGACTGTGTTTGGTGTGGAAATAACAGTGAGTTAATGTATGTGACTATGTACCAATTACAAACAAAAAAATTGTTCACACTAACAGCGCACGTGAAGTGGTTGTGGGTTATAGGGGCTACAATGGGCTATTACAATATTTTTAAAACTATGGATGAAAATAAATTGTGTCCACGGGGGGGGGGGGGGGGGGGGGGGGGAATAAAACAAAACACAAGCTTGTCCAGGGGATGGAACAAAATAGAAGCTTGTCCAGGAGAGATGGAGCAAAACACAAGTTTGGGGGGGGGGGGGGGGGGGGGGGGGGAAGACATAAAAAATGCTTGTCAATCAGGGGTGGGGGTATGTTTGCAATTATTGTCATCCATGTAGGGGTGGACGATTATATAATGGAATAACCCAATGTGAGTTGCTACACTGTAGGTATGCATTGCTGTTCAGGTATTGGTTAGAAACTGAAATTGAAACCATTGGGATCCATGTGACTTAGAATCCCTTGTGTCCTTTGTAGCACAGGAATTCTTTGTTTTAGTGTCTAGCCTTTACATTGTATTTTTTTTTAAACTGGTACACATCCAGGATTTTATGAAAGGGTAATATTAGTGAGGGGACGGGTTGCAGCCAAGTAAACAATTATGCCAGTAAGAATGTTGGGTGATACTTTCACTGGCAGGACCATAGTAAAAGCGGTCCAGTTATTGAGCAGTAATGTACATAATGCTTGAGCCGGGGAGGGGGAAGTTCCTCCATTGAGGTCTGGGGCATAGCCCAGCCACTAATGCATTTTGGATATTTAGGAGGCCAATCAATACATGTACATGTAAAAAGAACGTTATACACAAAAGCAATCAGATTGTATGAGCTTCCACTGCCAGGAGTGTGTACCAAAGCGTTGGCAGGAAATCTGAGGCTAAAGCATCTAGTGGTAAGCATGAAAGGCCTCAGAGTGATGAAGGGAGCTCAGGAAGGCAAAAGAAGGCTAGGTTAAGCTTTGATCATTTGGCTATGGAAAAAGATCTCTCCAAGTGGAACTGGTGGTGTACCCCAAATGGAAGAATAGCGCACACATGGACTAATGTATCAACCAAAGATCGACATTATAGGCAGCGCACCCACGTAATAATATATCGGTCTGGGTGTATGTTTTTCTGTGAAGCTTTGAACTGTTTAAAACCTACCAATATATTTCTTACGAATTTTGATCATTAACGTATGTTTATATTAGTGAAATAAAGCGACACTTTAATGCATAGTAGGATTGCAGTAGTGCATTGTAATTTGTGAAATATACATGTACATGTACAGGGGGAGAGAATTTTAAAAAATCCTTGTATTTTCCCACAGCTTGTAACTTCGTACATCTTTCTAGTAAATGTTAGTTATTGGTAAATGTAAGTATAATTTCATTTATCATGTTTACAAGTTAGGTACCATGAATATTATTTAAGACCTTTCTATAGGACTCCAGATACTATGGGTGTGGTGCCTCTGATGGAACATTTAAAGAATTCAAGTATTTCAACTGTCCAGATAACAATGGTCTGTTTTTGTCACTGGCTTCAGTAGCCAAAGAGCCAGACTGGTTGAAGCTGCAGTACCATCCAAGAAGAGATATTCCTCAACTTACAGAAGGAAAGCAAACAGATCGGGATATTCCTCCCACTGCAGCCAAGAGAAGTAACAAAGAACAATCTCAAGTGTCAGCATCACCAAATGTGGGGGTTAATAAAGGTAATGACACAAATCAGCTACCTAATGGAACAAGAGTGACCGTTATGTCAAAGAATGGTAGGAAAGTCAAAGGGACAGTCAGGTGGGCAGGACTTCTTCCACTTGCAAATTCAATCCAAAATAAGATTCCTGCATATGGTATAGAAACAGTAAGTTGTTACGGAGAATACCAATGGTGCATTTTATATGGTTACTGAGTTTGAAGGTTTAATTTATCTTCTCAAATACATGTACATGTACACATGTATAAAAGTGAAATTGATATGAGGGATGTTCACCTTTTTCATGCATACTGTAGATTCATGTAAATGTACAACTGTAGCAGTCAGAGCAGTTACTTAAGTAACACCAAATCCCACTGTTGCCAATGTACTGCAGAATCAGTTGCAGAGATAACACTCACTCGAACCTTAATAAAAAATGTTCCTCCTCTGTTTCCTTTTGGATCTGATAAAATAAGATTGCTTGGATAATGGATTTATTGCATTGTGCACGTGTACATGTATCTTCGTCACGATTGAAGCATGTTAGCAGTTATGCAGAAGCACTAGAACCAACAAGTTTGAAACTTACTGGGTTTGTTATAAAGGGGGTTATGCTTGTCACAAATTTCAATCTTTAGCTACTTAGTTTTGTTAGTAATAGCCCACAACAGATTTTGTCAGCTTTGGAAGCCATTAAAGTGGGTGTTTGATCTATTAAGCAGTTACCATTACATGTATGGCTAGAAACCACTGAATGCTCTATGAAGAGTAAACAGGCACCCTGTAAGAGTAGAAGTGTTAGAAATTTACAAGAAGGGTTAGCGATTTATTTACAAATTTCCAGAATACTGTGCATAACACGCTAGTTGATCATAATTGTTTTAGTTCTAATCGGACTAGTTTGGGGTATTATATTGTTTGTGCAATAAACCGCAATTGATCATGACTGCATAGCGTTCCATTTTCAGTAACTACCCTAAATAAGTACTTTTAAGTCAATTTATCCACTGGTATATATTTACATAAACATGACAGAATTTAGCAAACCAAGAGCGTTTCAATCATTTCCTAAGCATAGACAAGCAATAAAACATCATGTAACATACCAAGCACAAAATTACTCTTATCCTATATATCATCTTCATCTCCACCTTTCTGCTTTTCACAAACTATCCTCTTTTAAGGCCATTAAATGACATAACTGAACTTTCCTGCTTGACAGCTGCTACTTTTATATTTTCTAGTCTAAGTTTCTAGGCGTCATACACAAAATCTAAGCGCTAGCATGCTAATAGGTATGACTGCTTTACAAGAACATCTTCTGTACGTTAACATTACATTAATAGAAATTGACATGCATACCGTATAGCGGAAAACTTTCAAGGGAGAAAACGTTCGCAGTTTTCAGTCTTGTCACGAAAGTTTTCTTCGCGAATTTATATGTACCTGTACATTCATCCACAATAGCTACCACAAACAAGGGAGTTATAAAAAGTAGGAAACTTACGGTAACGTCCAAACAAGGAAATCACTCTTGAAGACAATTCACAAATTGATTGGTCAATGAGAAGCTGAATTAGTGACATCGTCAAGCGAGCGCTTAGATTAGTTGGGCGTGGCCTGACTGTACTAACACATCAATGATTGTAATTTCTACCAATTATTAATATCTACATTAGCTTGCAATGTCATTTTATGGTAATATCAGCCGTGAAAGTTTTTCCCACAAAATTTCTGTGTCCACCCAATTCGCAAAAGTTTTCTCCCTCGAAAGTTCTGAGCTATACAATAATGTCATAATGATGTAATTATTAACATACATCATGGGAGTGGTCACGAAAAGGGAGGAATCCCCTCCGCGGATTAGGGCCATGCAAGAGGAAATATACCCCAAGGCTGTCTTCGAAGACCATGTGGATCATTGCTTTTCAAACCACGGACGTTGGACGGGACTTGACCTGGAACAATGTCCAGCCATCTATTAAGGCACTGGTGGGGCGCCATCGTTTGAGGCTTCTTTAGTTCTTGGAACAAACTGTACTAGTAGGTAGACACGTAACTGTAGGTGTGTAATCCATTCATTACTTGATGTTATATCATGTAAACATGTATTTTGCATTAGGCTCTCTTAACCTCTCTGTGTGAAGAAGCAACTTTATACACATACAGCTGTACATGTACGTAAATAGACACTTCAAATCCTTTATACAACCTGTAGAACCCACAGAGGAAATGATCGTAAGAACGTCAACTGAACGAACTTTCTCGAGCATGCGCATACACCACTCACTATATAGTGTACCAAATGAAGAGATAAAATAAATTTAAAACACTTTTTTACTATTTTGCTTGTAACATTTGAACCCTTCATGCCACTGTAAGGGAACTAGATTTTCATATTTAGCCATTACTTCTGTACAGGAAAAAGTTGTTATGAAATGTAAACAATGGGTAGCAATAAGTAAGCACACTTTGATTCAAATCACATCTTTTAATTGTAGTTTCCGTAAGGAACATAGCTAAGTGTTCAAATTTATTTTGTAGGTACCTACACATTCTTTGAGGTGGCACGTGGTACACATGAATTACAAATTAGTTTAACTTAAGGGTTAAAAGTATCGAGAGTTACGGCAGTAACTCTCATATAGGATTTGTGCTGTATCATGAAATCATTAAAACCGCAACCCGCGTATAACTCACAAACCAAGAAACGGATAGTGTAGCTCATTATTGCTATCGAGCCACAATGGAAATACGATCATTTTCATGTTTTATTCAAGTCGCCAGACCGTTTACTTTAAGAGAACAAAAAAGCTTGTAGTTCTCGTTCCCAGACTGTAATTTGTCCATAGTCGTCGTCATCTTTATGGGTGAGTATAACTCGAGATAGGAAAGGTTTTAAAGAGCGCCAGTTACACCAAAAGCCGTAAAATTCCTGACAATACATATTGAGGTATCAGATATATAAATAAAGCATGTAACCGATATACGTAATTTGCAGCTGTTCTCGCGTGCCAAGATTACGTCATTGTTATGTAATATAGAGCATTAAAACCGTTTCCATGACAATGTTTCACATATAATTAGAATTGTGTATCGTTATATATGATTGGAACAGGTGGGAGTTTCATTTGAGTTTTTAGTTTTGCTCACCACTTTTAGCTAGCGAAGTTTTTTTTTGTCAAAATGCCTTCACGGCTACAAAAGACGAAAGCTAAGCGACGAGAGGAATACCTCCTAAATCGAGACTATGAGTTAGAGTCCTCCCAAGTTCGGTACAATGCTGATGCTGAACAAAGGCGGGCGTCTGCTCGTGATGGAGTCAAACTGAGCTACTAAGAGAGGTGGCAACAGGAAAAGAATTCTGTTGCGGTGCGAGGAGCTTCTAAGAGGCGACGTTATGAACTGAACTCAGACGAGAAACGAGATTCTAAGAGGGAAAGCTTGGTGCGTGAGTTTCGAACTAATAGAACAGGTGCAAATGTAACATAACATTGTGTTGCTAGGCAATAAACATACGGCTGGATTTTATCATACTATCATATTTACTTCTACATTGTACTACATGTTCATCTATATACTAGTAGTCACTTATTTAAAAAAAATGAAGATATAAAAACATTCTCTCTGAGAAAGTTGGCGGTATATAGGATTTGAAGGCAATGGTGGTGTATTTTTTTTAACAGTCCTAAATTTAGCAACGTACTACAAAAGTGCTAAATATAGGACTGTTAAAAAAAATCGTATAATAGTTGATCCCTTGTTCCCTTTTTTTTACACCACCATTGCCTTCAAATCCTATATACCTGACAACCAACTTTCTCAGAGAGAATGTTTTTTATATCTTGTGTATGAGAGGTCCCTGGGCTATCGACATAATTTTTGGTAGCTTGCTATCAGCATTAAACAGTCCATGAAAAGTTGAAAATTGGAAGCCATTTTTCATGTTCATAATACATGTATTTGAGTTTGTAAGCACTGTATGTCACAAGCATTTCTACATGTAGAATACTTGATAGAATAAGTACAAATGAAAATATCATGGATTTTTGTACACATATACCACGATATATGGAAAATGTGGCTTCCAATTTTCAGCTTTTAAACTTTTTAATGACAATAGCAAGCTGCCAAAAATTATTTTTTAAAATTATGTGGATACTCATATACATGTAGAAAACATTACTTTTAACCTTAATCAAATTAATTTGTCTGAATTAATTTGAACCATGTAGCACCTCAAAGAACACGTACAGTGCTTATCATCACAAAGAGAGTAAAAAATGAAAAACTTAGTCATAACTCTGCAACCAAACTTGTTGTGAATAATCCAATTACATTTTTGGATTCAGCATGCATTTTTGTATCTTATTGGTGCATCACATAATATGTTCACATTTCAGGACTACTACAAGTAACATAAGGTTAAAATTACATTTTTGTTTTGTAACTCATGGACGCAATGGAGTTAAGATTTCAAATTTATAGTTCCATTACACCGTTATAGTCTGTATGTCCATGAGCAGTTTGAGCTTTGGTCGCCATGTAATTATGGAGATTGGTTCCAGATTATAAAAAATTGAATCTGAGTGGCGGTTAAGGGAAAAACGTTTGTTCATTATATTACAAAGTCTCTGTAGTTATTGTATGAATTGTATTGCTATCCTACATGTACTTAGCGATCGCAAGGTACAACATGCCAAAGTAAAAAATTCCATTATCGGACAGATATTTAACTGGTTTCTGTATATGTAAAGGTATTCACGTCCACTTTGACGTCAGAAACGATATAGTAATAATGTGATGACTCTGGCACGTGGGGCAGTTTTTAACTTTTTTAAGACGGTGTTTCTCATTTTGTACTTGTTCTATTCAGACATGTATCGGGGGTGTTACCGGAAATAGAATGCTCAGATGTTGAGAGGTAGAAGCCATTCAGGGCCTGTATGCATACAGCTTAAGAGTGGTCGAGCAACCTAATCACGATAGAATGTAATTCACTGGTACAGTGAAAGAGAATGCAGTATAAGTTAGTACATGATGAATACGCCCCAAAATAATGCATCGTCGCTGTAATGACATCATGTTTTGATGCATCATCAAAGATCAAAATTTCTATCTAATAATGTTTTACTTTGCCACATTGTAAACTTAGAATCGAAAAGTAGGATAGATGTACGTAACTACTACAGGGACTTTGCAATATAAGAATGAAAAAAGCCACCTTACCTCTGATGTTTTCTGGAGTTGTTTCCTTAACCACCACCACCACCTTCAAATTTTGAACTGATCTCCATAATTATATAGCGTGCAAATCTCAAATTGCTCATGAACATGCAGACTATAACATTGTAATGTTGTTGTAAATTTGAAACCTTAACTCCATTGCCTTCATGAGTTACATGTACATAACCTCATTTTAATCTTATGTTACTTGCAGTAGTCTGGACATATCATGTGACCCACCAAAAATCCATGATATGTACACAAATGCATGCTGAATCTATAAATGTGATTTTTTTGCATCATGTTAAAAACTGATTTTTCATTTTTTACTCTCTTTGTGATAAGCGCTGTAAATCGGGATCGATCTTTCCAACCACTTGTGGTTAAGAAGTCAAACTTTGTATGCACTTGGGTACCTACAAAATATATTTGAATGCTTAGCTATGTTGCTTTCAGGAACTGCAAATGAAAGATGTGATTTGAATCAAATTTTGTTTACTTGTTGCCACCCATTGTTTACATTTAATAATTATGACAACTTTTTCATGTGATAACTGAATATGAGAATCTAATTCCCTTACATGTAGCCTGAAGGTTTCAAATGTTACACGCAAAATATTTAAAAAGTCATTTTTTTGGTCTTTTCATTTGGAACAGCTGACTGTCCAATTAAATTACATACAGGTTATGCCACTGCACAAGGATCTGACGCTGGCTGGGCCAGGGGCATAGCAAGCCTTTTTATTTGCAGGATTGGCTTTGTAGTCTCATAAGGTGACTCGTCAGCATAACCTGGCATTTAACTTTACAGTCTTCTTAGCGCAATTATTTTTTCTTTGTGATACATGTGGGACTGATGGCTTGTAGTACACTATAGAGAAATTAATAGAACATGTTCAACCACATGGGTGCTTGTTTACTGTTCCAACCATGTTTATTGTTTCTGGACAGAGTGTGTAAAGCATCTTTAGTGTGTATAAATTAGTTTGCTGTAGATTGAAACTTGATTTGCACAACACGCCTTAACCCACCAACTACTGGTCATTAATTATTCATAATGTGACATAGTGCGAAAGGAATTTTAGCATAGTAATTGTTTTTATTTGCTATTCGTGTTTCGAATGTTTTCATTAGAACTCTCTGCTCTGTATTGCCTATTTTGTCAGCACACATTGGTACATGCCCCAGCTTCGCCGATTGTGCCTTTTTAACGCTAACCGTGTATTCCATACACGGTGTGAACGTTGTTTTCATGCCGTATTGTACGGTATCGTACGCTTACATGGGAGAAGTCTCTGTCACTCTGAGAATTAGCTTTCTAAGAACCTACATGTTCATTTAAGTATTGTTAGACCACTTTTAACGTACTTCTCTTTTTGTCGCTTTTAAGACACTTAGATGCGAGCACCTCTTGTGGGCTACAAATGGAATTCGGCTTACTATTCAAATACGGCTGACAGGTATGTTTGCTACACGGCTAATGGCATGCAGTTGTCTGGACTCTTTATTTTACACAACACAGCTGTAATGAACGCTTCACAGCAGAACAGGTGATACCATTCAATCATCCTGCTGCTCATATACATATATATATATATATATATATATATATATATATATATATATATATATATATATATATATATATATATATGCAGGGAAATTGCATACGTTCCGAATAGAATGTATATATATATGGGTGGCAGAAAAGAAAGGAAAGGGCTGTAAAAGAAGAGAACCGCGACCCTACCAAATACTTCACCAACATAGCTAGTGTAAGAGTGTCTTCACGTTATATCAATAAGAGACCATCACACATGCGCATGCGCAGTATATACAATACACAACACAATAATTATTAGTCAACATAGTGTTATGCCACATCTCCCTTTCTTGAAATGATAGATCACCATCCCAATCGTTCAGGTGGGCGAATCGTTGTACCCATCTGTGACCGTGTCATGATTCGTCGAGGGGGAGGTGCGTTATCACCTCTTTCTGGTAGTTGCTCCCCTTCTTGCTGTGGTTGCTCTAACTCTGGTCCAGTAAGTGGTTGCTCCAATTGTTGTGGTTGCTCCAATTGTTGTGGTTGCTCCAATTGTTGTGGTTGCTCCAATTGTTGTGGTTGCTCTAACTCTGGTCCAGGAGGCTCCAATACAAGGCTAGGCATGACATTGAGTTGGTGTCGATTGCAGCGTGCCTTGCCACTCTGGGTCTCCATGATGTATGATCTAGGGGCCTCTGCCTTCTCCAATACCACACCGGGAGTTGGCTTCCTCCTATCAGTAGTGATCCAGACTTCAGCTTGCTGTGGAATCTGGGGAAGTGAGTGGACCTTGTGACGCTTGTCAAAATTGGCCTTTTGTTGAGACTTGAACTTATGGTCTTGCTCTCGGAATCCATGCAGGTGTGTCCATGATGGTTTTAGCTGTTCTGAGATCTGTGGCAGATTTGTACGTAATTGTCTTCCCATGAGAAGTTGGGCCGGTGACAGGCCACACCAAGGTAGCTGTGTAGATCGGTAGGTAAGGATGGCCAAGTAAAGGTCTTGATTTTCTTTCAAGATATTTTTCACAGTTTGGACCGTTCTTTCAGCAAGACCATTACTTTGTGGAAAATGTGGGCTACTGGTGGTGTGCCGGAAACCATAGCATGCAGCAAATCTTGCAAACTCATCTGAGGAGAACTGTGGACCATTGTCACTTCGCACCATTTCCGGGATACCATGCCTAGAAAACACTGCCTTCACTGCTTCAATCACAGCGTTACTAGAAGTTGACCTGCGCTTGATAACCTCAGGGTACCTTGAAAAGTAATCCATGATGAGTACATAGTTGGCACCATTCAAAATGAAAAGGTCCATAGCAATGCTTTGCCATGGATAGTCTGGTAGAGGTGTTGGCATCAATGGTTCAGGATGCGGTGTGGAATGCTTTACACACTCTGCACAACATTCAATGGCTTCCTTTATTCTCTGCGATATGCCAGGCCACCAAACAGAGTTTCTTGCCCTTAGTCGGCATCTCTGGATACCCTGATGCCCGTGGTGAAGTTTTCCCAGTGTCTCATGTTGAAGAAACGCTGGCACCACAATGCGTTTTTGGAAGAGAAGCAGATTATTGTGAACTGACAGTTCTCCTTGGACCTTCCAGTACGGCTTTAGTGCAGGTTCAATCTTTGTCTCTCTGGCCATCCGTCTAGACAAAGCTTCATCACCGCTGAACACACTGGATCTGCTGCCTGAGCCACTGCATATTGGCGTAGCCGTTCCTGGCCAGCTGGAAGGTGTTTAACACAAACTTCCATGATACGTTCAGCTTCCTCTTCTAACTGCTGGTCGGCTTTAGTGATGGGCCCTGGAGCTCTAGACAGTGCATCTGCTGTGCACAGGAGCTTACCAGGCACATGCTGAATAGTATAATCAAATCGTGCAAGCCTTAGCCGAAATCGAAGAATTCGTGGAGGTAACGTATCGAGGTGTTTTGACCCTAGCAGCGGAACTAGCGGCTTATGATCAGTTTCTTTGTGGAACTTAAGCCCAATAATATAGCTGGCAAACTTGTCACATGCCCATACGGTTGCTAGTGCCTCCTTTTCAATCTGTGCATATCATTTTTCAGTATCTGACATAGATTGGGAAGCGTACGCCACTGGTTTCCATTCATTCCCTGTTGTCTGTAGCAGCACTGCACCAAGCCCATGTGATGAAGCGTCGACGGAAAGCTTGGTTGGTGCATCTGGGGTATAGAATGCAAGGACTGTTGGCTTGCAAAGTTCCACTTTTACCAGTCGAAATGCCTCTTCTTGCATCTGGCCCCATTGCCATGCACGATTCTTGCTCAGCAGTTCTCGCAAGGGTTGCGTTGCTTGTGCTAAGTTGGGTGAAAACTTCCCCATTTGGTTGGCCATTCCAAGAAATCGTCGTAGCTCAGTGATATTATTGGGTGAATTCAGGCGTTGGATGGCTGATGTTTTCCCTGGATCTGCTTGGATGCCCTGAGTTGGCATCCAGTTTGCTGAAGACCTTTGCACCTGCTAGCTGAGCTAAGGTTTCATCTACTTTAGGAAGAAGGTATACCTCTCAACACACGTACCGATTTAAGGGTTGATAGTCTACGCATATGCGAATTGCTCCATTCTTCTTATGAGCTACCACCATTCCAGCACACCATGGGGTTGGTTTGTCTACTTTTGAGATTATTCCAAGTGACTCCATTTGCTTCAGCTCCTGTTCAACCTTGGAACGCAATGGTAGAGGGATGTTTCTTGAGGTGAACAATGCTTACGGCTGTGCATCAAGTTTAATCTGAATGTCATATGGCTCCCCCAAGCTCCCCAGTCCTCGGAACAGTGTTGGATACTTTTCCACTATGGGAGGCAAGGCTTCCACTGTTTCATCCATCTTTGCCACCAAGTCCAGTGCAAGAATAGCTGGCAGACCAAGTAGGTTTGTTTTTAGACCTTCCACCACATACACAGGCTGCTTGGTAGCTTTTCCACGATGAGACAACTCCCCTTCCAACGTGCAGGACCATAAAGAGTTTTCTTTGGTGACTCGAGTTTGAGCCTCCTAAGAATTCCAAACGCTGCGTCTGAAATTGCAGTCACTTCAGCCCCTGTATCAATCTTGAACTCTAGCATCTGACCGCAAAGCCTTAGCTTGACTCTCCAGGTTTCAGAGCTATTTTGCGAGAGTGTGTCCAGGAATGCAGTGTCAACATAGCTTTCATCAGGTTGTACCTCGGCCACTGTCTTTGATAGGCACTGTGAGCTGAAGTGTCCCTTCTGCTTGCATTTGTGGCAAACAGAATCCTTAGCAGGACAGAGGTACCAGGGATGCTGTCCTTTTCCACATTTGATACATTGCCTAGGTGTTTGTTTTGGCTTTGTGAAAGTCGCACTTATTGGCTTTGTCCTGGTCTCTTGGCTCCTGAGGACATCCATCGCGCCATGTTCTAGCCACTTTGTGCCTCCTGGAGCACCTGTTGTTGTGAATGCACTGCCTCTTTCTGTCGTAGCATAGTCTTTGCTTTTTCTAGGGTGAGTTCTGGGTCTAGTTGCAGTCTCTCTGAGAGGACCTTATCCCGAATGCCAACCACAAGATGGTCACGAATCATTTCCGGGGTTAGCGATCCATATGAGCACCGATCAGCCAGGTAGTACAGCTCAGTAATGTACTGGTCTCCAGACTCACTTTCCATCTGGTCACGTCGGTTTAAGCGCGCGCGCTCAAATATGACGTTATGGCGGACATGAAATTACTCATCTAGCTTCCCCAACACTTTAACGTAGCTTTTACTCTCAGACTCACTGATATTCTTAGACGCAAGAACCATTTCCGCCTCCTCGCCCATAGAGTACAACAGTGTGCAAATTTGCTTGGAGTCGGACTGTGTATCAAGGGCCGACGCAATACGAAACTGTTGGAACCGCTGTTTCCAGCGACTCCAGTCATCTGGTTTTTTGAAGTCGAACTTGTCTGGGGGTTGCAAGCGGATTTCGGCCATGTTCTACGTTGGGTGTTGGTGAACCGCCGCTGCCACCATGTAAGAGTGTCTTCACGTTATATCAATAAGAGACCATCACACATGCGCATGCGCAGTATATACAATACACAACACAATAATTATTAGTCAACATAGTGTTATGCCACAGCTAGGAACGACAATCGTGACCTACAAAACGAATAAAATAATGGTTTGTCATGGAAATTAGTCTTGGGCCAATTGGCTACATTTGCATGAAATTCAGTAATTTATACATGCAAGGCCAATGAAAATTTTAAGTAATAATTTGTCTCCATATATTTCTGCTGAAACTGGTGATGGTTAGGAAAAAGGTGGAGGCTCGCCAAGCAACAGTGCAAAGGGAGACACGAAGGACTGCTCATCAAGACATGATGAATCTTACCTCATTTTCAGTCAAGGGTTCTGAACCATGGCGCAGTTCATGCCAGTGCTCGGTGTCTCATTAGAGAACAATTATATTTGTACACCATAGGGCTTTTTTGGTACTGCAAATGCATGTTATTGATTATGCATGTACTTATATCATTCGTTACCCATCGCTAATATATGTATATTACAGATCTATGCTTTGCGCACAAGCAATCAATCCCAGGATTGTCCTGATTTATGCTTTGCGCACAAGCAATCCCAGGATTGTCCTGATTTATGCTTTGCGCACAAGCAATCCCAGGATTGTCCTGATTTATGCTTTGCGCACAAGCAATCCCAGGATTGTCCTGATTTATGCTTTGCGCACAAGCAATCCCAGGATTGTCCTGATTTATGCTTTGCGCACAAGCAATCCCAGGATTGTCCTGATTTATGTATTGTGCACAAGCAATCCCAGGATTGTCCTGATTTATGCTTTGCGCACAAGCAATCCCAAGATTGAGCGGCCAATCCATGGTTTGTACCACAAGCCATGGATCCAGGGTTTGCACAGGACATCCCCGGGTTTGCGCAAATCCATGCTTTGCACATAACATATCTACAAATGTACTGCTGGGGACCATTAATGGGACCCAGAAGGACTATATAGCCTTGGGGCCCGCGCCAGCTCTTGACGGCCCTGTATATATGCCCGTCACATTACGCAAGCACAATTATTGGGCATATATACATGTATATGCCATCCGCAGTACGAGGGTTAATAAAACAAATCAAATTCGACAATAAGTTTCTAACTTCCCTGCTCTAGTGCTTCCTCATAACTACTAACATTATGCTTCAATTGTGACAAAGATACAGTGCAATAAATAAACATGCAGCTGCTCGTATCCGAGCAAATATTATCAGATCTGGCAGGAGGAGAAACGTTTTATGCGTGCTAAAGTCCAATTGATTCTATGGTACAATGTATGTGTACATTGGAAATAATGGGATCGGGTTTTTTCACGACACTTTAAATCCAACATAGGGACTCCCTGATACAGTATGCAGCTACATGTACTTCATACCTAAAATGGACTGATTTTGAGATGTCGAAATAACTTGGATACTATTTTAACAAGTAAATCAAAAACTTCTCTACCGAGAAAGTGATTGGTGGGATGTAGGATTGATTGGTGGTGCAAAAAGCAAGGAAACAAGGTACAGTATGTTAGATTTGGTAGGATCCTACCAAACCTCACTTTAACATACTGTACCTTGTTTCCTTGCTCTTTGCACCACCAATCACTTTCTCGGTAGAAACGTTTTTGATTTACTTGTTCCCCTAATTTTTTTTTCTCTGCCAGGAGTGTTCAGTCAATATAATATATGGCTTAGTGTATTCATTGCAATACATAGGACGTTTAGATTCCTCGTATCAGTATCGGGTACTAAATCTGACTACCGGTATATAGGCCTCTTTTTAATTTTATTGATAGGCCTACCTATATCTTAAACTCAGAGTTCTCCTTGTTAACTAGCTTGGCTTGGGGTCAATCCATATGAAGATCACTTAAAATTGGGCGCATAGCTTTAGATTTTGTTGCAACTTCTCATATTTTTCAGTCCTCATATGAAAGTAACTTTGGTGAAAAAAAAACTTTAATGGTTTACGAAATACATCATCATGAATAATCAATGATTCTCCACATTTTTGCTCCTTTGCTGAGCCATTACTTTGCTCTCACATGTTATATTTGGTATCAAATCGATGCTCTTTTGATGTACAACTAAATTATCATATGTTTTTATGATAGAGGTTAAAGGGTTTAAAATTATTGTTTTATCACACAGTTTACAGAATTCAGACCACTTGCAGATTGAAACTCGACATAATTTTTTTACATAGTGAAAGCCACACCCTGTTATAATTGAACATCAGGACGCCATTTTTTCTTCTTTTGGCACCTGTCAATGTTTACATTTGTCACAAGTGGAGTTATGTAATAATCATCCACACATATGTAAACTGTGGTTGGCATGACTCAGCACATATCAGAGACACTCCTCCTGTACGTTTTTTTAACCTAATAAGGCATGCGCGGGCTTAAAAGGTATTTTTAGTAGTCTGGCGTTTTGTAAAGCAATGGCAAGAAACTTTAGAGATTTCTAGTCATACACGTTGTATATACTCGTATCTTTGAGTTGTACCAGCTGCAATGATAACAGAACATCATTCTCTCTGTATTCAAAGCGGAGATTTAGCATGCTGCAATTGTCTACGAAAAATACGTAAGCTCAATCCTGAAATAGCGTTCGTAGATACCTCTGGCGGTAGTAGCCTTACACAAGCAGTTGTGGATCCTAGTAACTCAAGTTCCCAACACGGTGCAGGCCCCAGTAGCCCAAGTTCCCAACATCATATCTTCAGTTTGCACAGGAGTGCACGTACTGGGAGCTGTTTCAAGGATACTAGAGCCTGCACCTTCTTGAAAAGAGCGGCTAGGGCCTGCACTGTGTTGGGAACTTGGGCTACTGGACCCACAACTGCTTGTGTAAGGCTACTACCGCTAGAGGTATCTACGAACGATATTTCAGGATTGAGCTTACTTATTTTTCGTAGACAATTGCAGCATGCAGGGCCGCCGAGAGGGGGGGGGGGGGGGCTGGGGGGGCTGCTGACCCTGGGGCCCTTGGTTAACCATGGGGCCCGGGCCACCCTGCATTACAAATGGTCAGTTGTTTTGTTTTGATCATATGCGCATGCTAGTGCAATATATGTATGCGTTCCGTGCGGTAAAATCATGCTCATTAAATTGTTTAAGAATTTCCTGTACACTTCCGGTTTCTGTAGCACGGGCAGAATGCTCATTTATAGTACATTGGCACGAGTGCTAAGATCCACAATATTTCAGGATAGATTGACTAGCTTGGGAGTTTTGGCAGTAGAGACACATCTAGCTAAGGCTATAAATTATGCTGTTATTGAGCATTATTTCAGACAGTGTGACAGATTAATGTATATCTGCGCAAGTATCATGCACGTTACCATGGGGAACATGTATGTAATGATGCACTAATGCTGCAAACGTTGAAACAATGTCATATATATGCTGTCAGTTCAACGTCTATAGCTTTACTAGAGTGCAGGTATGCGTTACCCTTGAGCAGCGTTCGTTCCCCACGAGTATCTCTTCATCATTGTCACCGAGTAAAAATTGACGTAGGCCTATACGGTATGCCTATAGCTGGGCATGCGCACAATGCAGCCGCGCGGCCAGTATAATATACTTTAAATATGTTACGCCGGTGTGCGTGAACTAAAAGCAAATGAATAGTTTTTAAAGAAGAAATCTAACCAATAAGACTAAAGCGATATTTCTTCCCCTTTAACCATCACGCGGTAAGTTGTTTTAATTTTCGTCGCGGAACAATAACAGTTTAATAAAATAATATAGTTAAATATGCTACACCGGTAAAATTTCACCGCGTGAACTAAGTGAATAGTTTAAAAATAAGACCAATAAGACCAAAGAGATTTTTTTTCCCCCCCAGCCGGCTGTATGTCCCAATGGGGGCTATTATGGAGCCCGTAAAGACCATTTAGCCCTTGGGCCCGTGCCGGCTCTCGACGGCCCTGGCAGCATACTAAATCTCCGTTTCGAATACAGTGAGAGAGAATGATGTTCTGTTATCATTGCAGCTGGTACAACTTGAAGATACGAGTATATACGACGTGTATGACTAGAAATCTTGCCATTGCTTTACGAACTTTTAAAACCTGTGCATGCCTTATTAGGTTAAAAAAACGTACAGGAGGAGTGTCTCTGATATGTGCTGAGTCATGCCAATCATAGTTTACATATGTGTGGATGATTATTACATAACTCCACTTGTGACCCATGTAAACATTGACAGGTGCCAAAAAAAGAAAGAATGGCGTCCTGATGTTCAATCGTTTGTGGTTCCCAGAGATAACTGATACTCAGACTTTTTATTTTTCAAAAACATTATAACAGGATGTGGCTTTCACTATGTAAAAAAAATATGTCGAGTTTCAATCTGCAAGTGGTCTGAATTCTGTAAACCGTGTGATAAACACATAATTTTAAACCCTTTTTAACCTCTATCATAAACACATATGATAATTTAGTTGTACATCAAAAGAGCATCGATTTGATACCAAATATAACCCTGCAAGATATGTGAGAGCAAAGTAATGGCTCAGCAAAGGAGCAAAAATGTGGAGAATCATTGATTATTCATGACGATGTATTTCGTAAACCATTAAAGTTTTTTTTCACCAAAGTTACTTTCATATGAGGACTGAAAAATATAAGAAGTTGCAACAGAATCTAAAGCTATGCGTCCAATTTTAAGTGATCTTCATATGGATTGACCCCTTGGTCACCTTTCCTGAACTAGAACCCCCTGTTGTAAACGTGTCTGCAGCTGCATATACGTGCGTAGCCTGGCAACAGTAAATTAAGACGCGTGTGTGACGTCATTACTACTGCTAGGCAACCAAGAATTTTCACCGATAATGAAATGCACCTGCTTGTGTCATTTCACGGCATTTCATCACCAGCTAACAACTGTAGGTCTTATTTGTATGAAAGGGCACATTTTGAAATAAAATGCTACTTTTTGAAACTAATCTCGTCTTCTTATGACGTTCCTGTCGCGAGTCATACATGATGAACGGAAGACGGAGGAGGAGGAGTACCGACTTGTCAGTCTAAGTAAACGGCACTGTCTAGCGAAGCTCACGTTGTATGTGCATATCTGTCATGTTTGTGATGGATTATATGCGAGCTGGCGAGTAAAGGCAACGCTTCGTTACCATTTTAAAATGCTCAATCGAAAACCACGCCCACGAAGCCAATCCTACATAGGACCCACTACCATGGGTCCTGATACTACATTTATGGCCTGGTACGAGGAGCATCTGAATATGTTTACTCATAGCAGACATAGTGGATTTTCTACAGTATAAATGGAACATAATATGATCTACTATAATTCACGTTACTTAATACGAATGCAACATAATATGTTGTGTCAACGTTTTATTGATACTCCTCCATAAGCCATTGAGCACTGTTCTCGCAATAGCTTAATAACAGTAAATGTATGTAAGTATAGTTATGTGAAGTTGTGACTGTACTATGATGAATGTACATGTGTATTAACAAAATATACAGGGTAAGGCAATGTGTATATAAATAAAACAGTTATCTAACTTGTAATTGTTAAACAGGCTACCAGTGAAAGACAACATTCTGGTTATTAAATAAAGACCAATAGAAATTTTCAAAACCCCTCCAAAATCAAGTACATGTACATTCAACATTTCATCTCTAATAACACGATGAGTTGATTAGCAAAGGTTTGCAGATGTCCAATATTGCACAGTATGTATCTACAAAAATTGAACTCATTACATTTAGGTAACATATACATTCATGCATGATTTTTAAATAACCTTTAAAAGAAGGTTTACCAGTTAGTTTAAAAACAAAGTGCCTTGATTGTGAAACACCATGTTGTGTTGCCTTTTTGTATTATCCATTAATGTCTAATGTACCGGACATCATCCTGGGGGTACATTTGTCTACCACGATGTACAGAAAGTAAATTTCTTCCCGTTCTACCAGTTTAGCACTCCTTTTACATTTGATACACACTCGTTGTACAGGTCCTTTGGAGCTTGGCCCAAAATTGCCAAGCTCTAATTCTTTTTCTCTGGTCCCAAGTTAGCATGTCAAAGCGAAGCTATTCGATTGCAATATGCCGCCACGTGTGATTACGATAACTCGACACAACACGACCTAGCGTGGCTGAAAAACACGTTTGAACCACGTTTTACATCCTAGGCGTATTTTTTTGCCACGCTAATTCGAGTTTTGCCGAGTTACCAACGTTATCATAATCACTCGTGGCGGCATATTGCAATTGAATAGCTTTGCTTTGATGTGCTAACCAGGGACCAGAGAAAAAGAATTAGAGCTTGGCAATTTTGGGCCAAGCTCCAAAGGACCTGTACAACGAGTGTGCACCGTCAAATGTAAAAGGGATGCTAAACTGGCAAAATGAGAATAAATTTATTATCTGAACACCACGGTAGACAAATGTACCCCCGGGATGACGTCTGGTACATTAGACATTACTTCTTGCTCTCCCAATTTGGCAACCAACAGCTAATAATGCTGCCATATCATTCCAAATAGTATTGTTATCACATGCTTATTATCATATCTACTATACTTCTACATGCTTTCTCAGGAGAATGATTTATTTGGAATGAAACTGGATAAGTCATTTTATGATTACATGGATGCACATTTTTAATTTGTTCCTTTTTCAATCAGGATGTCCATATTGGATATAAAGAGTTTGAACCTGTTATATCCCTCGTGGGTACACCAACTATCTCTGTTGTTTCCAGTCATGGCAAAGTGTTTATTCCTCAAACAATGGTTGAGCTAGATGAACAAGTAAGTGATTCTGACATTAGTACAAAAAGGACAGCAACTACTAAAGATGTCCTAATGGAGGCTGGGATTAATTATGAGGAAAGCAGAAAGGCAGCTTTAAAGTTTGAAAAGGAAAAGGAAAAGGAAAAGGAAAAGGAAAAGGAAAAGGAAAAGGCAGCACTGGCCAAAGATCTAGGACCAGAGATAGCAGGACAGACAGATATTGATGAGCAGGTGAAGGCATTGGAGGAATTTAAGAAGGCAAAGCAACGTGAAGATAATAAATCTGCAGACAGAGGTGTGCTAACAGGTGGACCATCAACTGATAGGCAGTACCTAGCAGCTCAACAAAACTATCCACAAAGCAGCAACCATCTTGGTGGACAGTCCAGCAGCACACAGGATCCATATCAGCTCAGTCATAGTCAGCCTTCATCAGTGCCTCTACAAGGTGACTGGTCATCACCACTAGAGGTTGGATCTGCTGTAATAATTCCTAACAGCAATCCTCCCATCTATGGAACCATTAGGTGGATTGGTACCATACCACAAGTACAAGGATATGCAGCTGGAGTGGAACTTGTAAGTGGCACATGTACATGTACATGTTTGCATATTCAATGGTTTGTTATAAAGATTTACATTGTACCTGTATCCACATGACCTTGAAATCACAAAAGACGATCAGAATAGTGGTACTTATTAGATTGATGACATACCGTAGAGTACCGCATTATATTCCCCCCCCCTCCACCCCCACCGAAAAAAAAATGGCCCATGTTTAAACAAGCGTATCTTCGTACTCGCTAACGCTTCCGTGTACCTATGTCAACATTTCAGGAAAGAACTGGTACTCCAACAGGATTTTAAAGAACGGCACGCAGCTGCGTTCATGATTACGTCGATACGCTCGTTTAAACACAGGCCTTTTTTTTTTTTTTGGGTGGGGGCGGAGGGGGGGGGGTATCTCGTGGTACTCTGCGCTAATTTTGTTACACTACAATGTAATTTGCTACATGTAGATGTCATTTTCCCTATTAAATAAAACTACCTAGCACCTTCACAGGATGAATTTAAATTCAGTGTGTTACTATTATTGAATAATACAGTATACGATACACATTACAGTATATACACAATACAAATATACATACTAATAATCCATTCCTAGATACATAAACCCTACACATAACACAACTACTAACTACAAAGCATAGTCTGGGAGGTTTATGGTGGAGCAGTAGGACCTGTTAAGGATGGCCCTGGCATTTGCCCTGACCAAAGTCAAACTGAGATGGCCACATAGGCTGCCCAACATCTGGGATTTTTCACTGTTGGTCTGAACAGCAAGTCGTGATGCTAATTGGGACAAAGCTTGTCACGTCACTGAATAATTATTGTTTTTGTAAATTTTGCTACTTTGCACTCTCATATCTTGGCTGCAATATAATTGACAGGGGAGTTTTTGGCATCAAATTGAAGGCCATGATCAGTAGAACTGATCTATGATGATTATTTTGGCTTGTGGGTAAAGGGTTAAAATTTTAGCAACTTCAAAGCACCTTTTGCAATATTGAGGTGAACCCCAAATATGTTTTTTCACACAAGTTAAGGGACTATCAATCTCAGTATTTTTCAGGAATAAAAAGTCTGTGTATTGATAACTCCTGAGAACCACGCAAGGTTTTATCTGAGGGTGCCATTTTGTCTCATCAAAATTCTGTTTAGTTTACATAAGTTACAAGTGGTGTTATGTAAACTGTCTCACCACTGTTAGCATGACTCAGCAGATTGTGTTTCCTTATTTGGGCATTTTGTATTTTTGTCCAAGAACTTTTTTTGTGCCATTATTATGTCGATCAATCTTTATGAGTATTGTCATGACCCAATCAAGAAGCATCGGCGCCGCACACCTTCGATGACAACTTATAGCAGAATGTCCATCTCTGTCTTTGCGAAATGGAGACTTGCTGTGTGTAAACTGTCTAAAAGCAGTTCAAATGCATCGTTCTAGACTAAAGAAGCTTGCACTGTCACTATCCTGCGTTGAGGAATAAGGAGTGAAACTAATGGGCTGAGCACATTCCTGGGAAAAACTGCTAGGCCCTGCGTGTTCAGAAGTCAGTTTACACACAGCAAGTCTCCACTTTGCAAAGACAGAGATGGGAATTCTGCTATAAGTTGTTCTGATGCAACTCGAAGGTGTGCGGCACCGATGCTTCTTGAATGGGTCATGACAATACTTGTAAAGATCAGAGATTGTATATGATCTCTGCAAAGATTGATTGACATTGCAACAAAAAACATCTTGGAGAAAAAACAAAACATGTGCGCTCTTGCCCAAATAAGGAAACACAATTTACTGAGTCATGCTAGCAGTGGGCAGCTATGGTGAGACAGTTTGCATAACACCACTTGTAACATATATAAACTAAACAGAATTTTGATGAGACAAAAATGGCGCCCTCAGATAAATATCAATGCATTTTTATTCCTGAAAAATACAGAGATTGATAGTCCCTTCATTTGTGTGAAACACATATTTGTGTTTCAATATGGACGGCACCTTAATATTGCAAAAGGTGCTTTGAAGTTGCTAAAATTTTTAATCATCATATGTCAGTTGTATTGCAGCCAAGATATGAGAGTGCAAAGTAGCAAAATTTACAACAAAAAATTATTCAGTGGTGTGTATTTTGTAAACCATTAACGTTATTAACTCAATAAACTTTCATACCAAGACCAACATATACATGTATGAGCAGTTGGAGCAAAATCTGAAGATGTGAGGCACAACTCCTGCTCACAATAGTTGGATTGACCCATCTCAATTCTGCAAAAGAAATTTAGGACAGTACGTCCTGGTACAGGTTTTTAGAACTTGTTTGTACAATATCCTACACTATCTATACAGTACATGGGGTGGGGGGGGGAAGCATTTTGTAACCTCCAAATGGGTGGTCCTGAATTGTTCCACAAACAAGTTTTATCCACCAGCATATGTAACACTGACCCTAAATTTATATCACTTACTGTATAGCAATTAGTCTTCTTTTTGGGCTTTAACTGCAATAATCTTTTATTTTCTTCACAGGACACACCAGTGGAGGGGTGTACTGATGGTACATGGTATGGAACACGTTATTTTACTTGTCAGCCAAACAGAGGTTACTTCTGCCTGCTAGAACATCTGATATCTGATCAAAGGTTTAAGCCTGATAAAGCGAGTCAGAATCGTAAGTTACATCATTATTGTACTTGTTGGGTTGATTCATCATATAGGCATAATAAGTTTGTTCCTTTATAGTTAGCAGCAATTAAAGTGTAGAAATCTAATAGGCCAGGCCTGTTTGAGAGCACTAAATACGTTGTTTTAATACATTAAAGTCCAGCATCTTAAACGATTTCGACTTCGAGATCGCTAATATTGTATGAAACACTCCAGCTTCTGGCCGGGGCTCCGCCCCAGACCCCGCGATATATATATATGATGTCATTGATGCGTGCATGGGGGACATATACCGTTAAGTAATTCACTATCGGCGTGGCTAATTAATCATTTCGATACTACTGAACACTCCTTGTGATACAAAAAAATTCTGGGGCTCAGCCCCAGAACCCGAGGAAGCGTCACCTCCTGCCCCGCCCCTTCATCAAATTCATATTGGACACCCCCCTCTCCGAATTCCTCCATCCGCCCCTGGAAGCGTAGTGCAAAGCGCAGATATCACTATCAGTTTTTACGTGCAGGCGGATGTTGGGATCAGATAATAGTGCCACATAGTGAAGGATTTGTGCATAGCCATTATATCTAGTGGGAAGTAGAGGCCAGCAAATGTGCATTACCCTTGGGGAATGTTTGTTCCCCAAGGGTAACATGTGATCATTTAAACATTAAGGACCTCTTTGCACAGATCTGAATGTACTGTTTTCTGGGGCAACTTGAACGTACAAGTGTACGTGGCGCCAGCAGAGGCAGCCCCAGCATCTACCAAGGGGAGGGGTCAAGCACACGAAAAGGGGCATGGCTTATGATGCTTCGGATACACTCATAACCGTTTGACTCTAGCTGGATTGTTGCTGATAATGCATTCGAGTGAGTGCTAGAAGCTAAATTATGCTTTGCATGTTGTAATCTCTTTGGATTGTAGTAATTGATGATAGATTTAGTGATTGGGGGTAGGGGAAGGAGGTGTCATAGCCTGGGAGGGGGGGGGACCAAGGCCCCCTGGGCCCCAACCCCCTCCAGCCGCCTCTGGCTGGTGGAAAATGGGTTACTTGCTATATTTAATCCATCAACATGACAGGGAAGTGAAAACAAGTGCATGTCCCCAAATAAGGACAGTCATTGTAGTTGATAAAACCACAAGGTAAAACAGTTATGTGACACCACTTGGAATGTATGTAAACCAATTGAATTTTGCGCCCTCAGATAAAACCTTGCATGGTTCTCAGGGGTTATCAATGCACAGCCTTTTTATTTCTGAAAATGATTTGCATTTGTAGGCCCTTAGCACAAATAATAATGTGTGCTTTTTAAATATTAACCCTTTAATCACCACCAAAAATGGGTATCATAACTACAGTCTGCCCTCGATATAAGCGCCACGTTTGTTCCCTGCGCTCTTACCATAGAATGCGCTTATATCGATTGTGGTGAATGAATTTAATTAATTGTGTAAACCATTACTATGTGGGATGTTGCAGATTAACATCAATGGTGTCAACTTAAATTCAAAAGTACTACATGTACCTATGAACGCTTGGCTGGTGTTAAATTGTGCACCTTGTCTGCTAATTTTAGCAACAACCTGCACTCTTGCTCAGAAAATACTTCAATGTTGTTCCCTATAAGCACACACACACACACACACACACACACACACACACACACACACACACACAGCGTATAATTTAGATGTATTGTAACTCAGTTCAACTGACAAAATAAACACACAAGCACAAATATACTACAACATCACAATCTAAGTTTACAGTGTTGGGGTGGATGCCCCTGAAGTATTGTCACACAGCCACTATTTCTTTCGAATGACCTGTTTCCACTTTCTGCTTAGCTATCAGGCGCTTCTCTTCACCCGTGAGTGATGTCCTTGTGAGTTTCTGCGACATGGCTATATACTTACACTGACGCGCAATTGCACATGTACATGCAATATTGATACAGAGTAGGCCTATATATTATTGCATTTTATTACATTTGTGTCTTGCGCTAGTTCATTGTGTGCTTTGCGCATGTTTGGAAGTAAGAATAGTGCTTTGTGCAATCTTTTGTCCTTGCCTTTCGGCTGCTTGCCTGTAACAAAAGCTACTTTGTATGAAATTGAATTCACTAAGGAACGAACGATCAAGATTACATGTACTTTTTTTGGTTGCATTGGCTTGTTGCAATGCATGCGCGCGCATGTAATCTTCCGCATATATATGAATATTATTATTGTGGCCACATATCACACCCCTGCGCGTATATCGAGGGAATGCGCCTATATCGTAGTGCGCTCTTATCGAGGGCAGACTGTAATAGTAGCCTTCAGTTTGATTCCAAAAATACCTATGTCAGCCACATAATGACAAAGATACATGTATGAGGGTGCAAAAGTTGCAATTTTAAATTTTTAAAAAGTAAAAGTGGAGTATATTTGTAAACCATTAAGGTTATAAACTCAATAATTGGTACAAGTCACTTCTATATCAAAACCAGCATATATGAGAAGTTGGAGCAAAATTGGAAATTGTGAGTCACAACTCTGTTTCATAATAGATGGATTGACCCAATGGGCAAATAGTTGAAAACACTCCTCTCATCACAGGAAACCGGAGGGATAGGTGTTGAATATAACAGAAGGGAAATGAGTGCATCCCAAATCAATTGCTTGTCACTCCATCTTTACATGGATATGGACATGTTGTGCATGGTAACATTTGCCTTTATAGCCACACAAACTGCTGCTCTCTTGGAGCATTCAGTCTATTTTTATGCTTGAATTTTGATATCAAGCAAGATTGTTTGGGCACCATATAATGGCAGGGTGGACAAAAGAAACCTTCAAGTTGATGGAGATTTGAGGAGATGAAGAGATACAAGAGCAACTCTAAGGCTTTAAAAGGAATCAATTGGTGTACAATAAGGTAGTGAATGAGATAGTGAAAGCTGGATCTCAATGATCAGGAATCCCATTTCGAGACAAGATTTTAAAAATTATCTAGCTAAAAAAGATAAACATACTGATGAAGTACTGTATTCTGTATGATACATGTATTTGTGTGCTATGGAGCTTCCAGTTCTTGTTAACAGTTTGAATGAGCTCAGAGCAAGAAAGTCACTTTTGAATTTAAATTTAGTGGATTCCCAACTCCTTTTGACCAAATACACTGTTACTTATCTGTTTCTGTGTACTTGTTTGCCTTACAATCCACTTTCGGGTCATTACAATCCATTTTGCCCTGCACAGAGCATGTATCCTTCAATGTGGCAAAAGTATGTTGTCTTGGGTACAATGTCATAATCACACATCATGAATTGCTTGAGAGCATGATGTACTGGGCCCCCAGTGAAGAAAACATTGTTTATACCATATTAGCTACATGAATAGGGATGGGTACACGTTTGTAGTTTGTAACATCATAAATCGTTCTGAACTAATTTTCAATCACCTTCAACAGTGTAGTAGATCAGATCAGTCGTTGGCGTAGCATGTGTATTTGTCATTCTGGAAGCAATCAATCAGCTCATTTAGCTGCATTTATAATAGAGACACCATCCTCAGTGTTGCCTTTTTAAAAATCTAACTTGCTTCACACAACTGTGATATGCAGTTCTTGTTTTCAACCCATTGTTTAAAAATTGCCTCTAAAAGTTGTAACTGAACTTTTACCCTGATGTAACTGGTTGGAATATAGAGGTATGGTACAGGTGACCCTTCACCTTTATAAGCTGACCTTTTGCACTTAATAGATATTACAGGAGCTATTAATAATTGGCATCAACAACAGCTTGCAGTATGACCATCCTTTATGGTTATAGTAATATGAATGGTATCTAGCTATCTAAATTTAAAGGCATAATGTGTTCCTCCCATGCAAGGCAGTTTTACCCGAGGTAACTTTGCACATGCTCAGGTTATCACTCATGTTAATTTCAGGATACGGTGTTTCCTAAAAATACCACACAGATTACAGCCTGGCAGAAATCATGTGCAGTTTTGTTAAATATGTGTATCTGAAAGGCCATTGTGTTTTTAACTTGTGTCTCTTGTCACTGTAGCCATGAAATATGTTTCGGAAGATATTTCTATTGATCAACTGGTTAGTAGCGACCTCTTCAATAGATATGTTGGAAATCAAAGAGGAATTCAAGGTCATCAAAATTCATGCTATTTGGATGCTACCCTGTTTGGACTGTTTGCACTGAGTGACGCCTTTGATGAACTGTTTCTCAAAGCTGACACTATGGACAAGAACGAAATTGAATACATCATCTGGAAGAATATTGTGAATCCTTTACGAGGGTAAGAAGTTTACATATGGATTTTATTATACATACCCAAATTATTTTGCCGTACATGTGCGGTTAGTTTTAACTTACTGTATTCTAGAAGAGCACATAATGAATCTCAGAAGTCAGATGAATTGAACAAACAATAAACATCATTCAAAACATGACTTCTACATATTACATGTACAGCCTCAGTTGTGATAAAGTGTTCTGGGAATGTACATTTTGAACCAACAGTCCCTATTAGAATGCACTGCCTGATGACACAGTTACTGCTCTAAGCCTAAGCGTATTTTATTTTATAGTACTAGGCATACTGTTAAGTGCATGGTAGTTTTTATCTACCTGCTTTGAACGTGGAACGCACCCCTATTAAGGAACACTAAATCGCATTACAATTTTTAATCAACAGTCACGTGTTTACAATGAATTTACTCTTAAGACTCTACTATAAGTCTGTAAAACAATGTTATACTAGACATTTACAAAAGTGCTAATGCATGCTGCATGATGCCTAGTGTATGATATGGACACAGTTCTTAATTTGGCTTCCACCTGCCTGTAGTTTATTGCTACTTCGCCAGTACACGATACAAAGTTGATCGCTTGAAGATGCAATATCGTGGAATGAGCCCTTTTTGGCTAACAGCCATGCTAGCAGCTAGCAACCTCATGGGAATAACATTTAAGCTCATCGGCCATAATTACCATGCAGTTAATTGCATAGATCTTCATGCACCATAGAAATTTCTTTCTTAAGCAGGTGGCAAACCCCATGCAGCTGTGTGTTTATATAGCAACCTTTTGATGTGGTTGTTCCTAATTTGGTACCTTTGCCATACATTGAGGTATGTTTGCCGAACAGTACCAGGATTCATGAAACATTAAATTTCCTATGGTTAGTATACAGTTGTAATGTCCATTAAATTCTCTATCTAATAGTGTTTAAATTATCCCTGGCATGCATAGTCTGTCCACATCAGTCAAGGGAAGTAGGCTATTCCTTAATAGGTTCCCTTGCTCTACATTGCATGTTTTTGCTAACCAAGCATTGGCAAGTTAAATAGCATAAATTCCAACACATGTATGTCTGAATGGATGCTCTTTGTAACCCCATGTGTTATGAGTCCCACGCATGCGCTTTGTAATATCATGTTTGAGTGCTGCGTATGCGTTTTGGGATGTCATGTGAGCCATTGTGTTACAATTTTTTTTTACTCGTTTGCATTAAACGATATGTAATTCCCAATAACACTTCGTTTTATTTTTTCCCAATCTTTAATTATAAATTGAACTTTATCAATGGCAACTTTGAACTAAATCTGAAATGATTGTAAATCGTAATCTGAACTATCATGGATTGATCAATGTTTTTTTTTTTTTTTTTTTAAAGTCAAGGTGCAGCAAGGTATGAGTCTGTTATGAAGTTAAGAGAGCGGCTGGATGACCTGGGAAAGATGAAGGGAATCACAAAAGATGAAAAGGGTAGGTGGTGCTTCCCTCTTTCCTGTCATGCAATGCTAATTTACATTTTGTCACACTTATACATGTAAATGTACTTGCAATACATGTAGATCCTGAAGAGTTTTTGAATATGCTATTCAAACTTGTTCTCCATACAAAACCTTTTATTGAAATTCGGTACGTTCGGCATATTTTTTGGACTGTATTAATTTACATTATACTGCAATCATTCCAGACGCCCATATGGAATTGAAGGAGAATTCTTTGTACAACTTTTTTTGGAATCTGAAGCAAACTCTGATACTGTTCCTAATATCAGTGGTATGTTGCAGAGGATGTTCACAGAACAGGACCTCTCATTTACCAAAGTAAGTGTCTGTCAAATCATGTACTTATTTAGCAATGATTATGATTACAAACAAAACCAGAAGGCATAAATGTAATTGAATTTTCACAAAAGAATTTCAAGAATTTATGCAGTGGAAAACCATAACAGATGCTTGGTACGGTAGATAGTAGTGGGAAAAAACACCCTGCACTTATCTGACTATAACCATGTCATGTTTATGTAACTTGTTTGATTTTATTTCATTAGAAATTAAATATATCTATATCAGCATACTTCCCACATTAGTACTATTTTTCTTCCCATATACAACAATAAACACAATACTAGGACAGTTTGTATGTATCTTCTTTTTAACTGCGTTTTAAATCGTTTTGTTCATTTATCAATCACATTATTGTTGTATGAAATCAGATTGGTCTATTCTTGTTTGATGTTAATTTGGGGTGCTACTTTAAATTCTCCCAGCCCTACGAGTCAATACATTTGGATTTCCATATCAGTTTATGGACCCTGTTATTTTCATTTTACAGATGCCTCCCAAACTTCTAATACAAGTTCCTCGCTTTGGAAAACAGTTCAAAACATACAAAAGAATCATTCCAGACAAGACGTTGAATGTGTCCAAATTGGTTCATACAGAAGAGGATGGTATGGTTAATTTGATTATAGTCATACTTTGTGCTCAAGGTGTGCATGACTTAAAAGGTGGTACATGAGATTTAAGTTATGACCCTTTTAACTCGCCACAAAATGTGCATTTCGTGCTGATACCACCAACCAGAATACCAGCCATAATGTGAGGTGGTGTGACGTGTTCATTTTGGGTAGCGAAATTTGGATTCTCCTTCAGTGAGCAATTGCCATATTCATTTGTGATGTCTGGCATTACCCAGATTTTGACATTCGGTGACTCAGAAGCAGTGCCATTAGAAATGACACCAGTGGTCAAATCAGATGTACTGTTTTTTTTTTTTTTTTTTTAAAGTCCTGTGTCAGTAGTATTAGCCGGTGCAGTTTCTTAACTACCTGTATTTGTCTTTTCATCAGTGGGTTATTCAGCAGGCAGATTAGCTGCGACTGAACGTGTCTCAAGTGCATGTTGCTTATTACTTAAAATGCTATCATTGATTGCTTTTTTTAGACTGGCTTACAATTTGTTGTCCATGTAGTTCATATTATTTTTGTTCTGACAGGGTTTTGCTGTTGGTGCAATTCTCCAGCAACCTGGAAGTGTGATGACTGCAGTGGTGGTAAAACAGATACTAGAATGTGTACTTCTTGTTCAGATAGACGGCA
Organism: Spongilla lacustris; assembly: GCA_949361645.1. Lineage (NCBI taxonomy): Eukaryota > Metazoa > Porifera > Demospongiae > Spongillida > Spongillidae > Spongilla > Spongilla lacustris. The sequence goes on along the minus strand of OX442433.1, from coordinate 1,803,252 downwards.
CAAGAACACCAAGTACAAAAGCCACCATCCTGTTGCACTACCAAAACGGGCAGACCCGGAGCTGGACCTTCTCTCTGTGATCTGCATTGAAACAAGTCATTATGTGTGTTTTACTCGATTTGAAGACAAGTGGCTTTTCTTTGATAGTATGGCAAACAGAGTTGGTAAGTTTGTCACTGATACAGGGACAAATATTTATAATCAGTTATGTGTAGTCCTGTTAGTTCACAGCAGAGCAATTTAATGTGTGCAATTTTTGGTATGTTTTTCAACTGTCCAGGCTCTTACATGTTTTGCAACTGCCCACTGCCATAAAAATTTTGATGTACTCATTTCTCTGACTATGTTTTATGGAGTATGAAATATAAAATGGTGTTTGACTAAGGAACAAAAATGCCATCATGCTGAACATGTATTTGTCACATGTATTGAATAGTACAGAATGCTTACTTATAAATGAGTACAACTTGTAATTCTATCTACAGTATGGCTATGCCCGTACTAATCTACAATTGTAATTATAGTGCATTAGGTTAATTGCGTAAACAAATAATGCTATGTAGGAAAAGTTACTTTTGTGGGTGTTATAACAAAGATGAGACACTTACATATGTACAAACAAAGCCCACAACAGCATTCAAAGTAATAATGTATACATATTACATATGTGCCATGAACATTTATATGATTGTATTGTGCTTGCAAGCATTAAGTAGTATTTCCTTTCTATAGATGACAAGTACAATATTCCACGTTGTACGAATTGCAGTGATGAACTAAATGATTGGGTTTATAAAAATCCAGAGAGACTACTTTCTACAGAGCCCAGACAGATACCAGAACTAGTGCGAAGGTTCACCCAAGACATTTATATGTGTGTCTATGTGTGCCCATATGAAGGCATGTATGCATAAGGGAGTTTGTATATTGGTTGTTTCAGTTTGGTAAAATATAGAATCTGCATCTTGTACATGTACTTGTGTTTTTCAATGTTAGCATCTTTGAAATTAAACAAAATCCAATTAAGGCAATTGTACCCAACCAAGATCCAGAATTACTTTTTCTCAGAATGATATAAAAGCATGTGTTGATCTATTTTTGCTTGTCTGCAAAAAAATATTGATAAGCCCATGCATGTATTACATGTAGACCTGTATACCCACTGCTTCATCTGAAGATCCAGGGTAAGTTAGCCTCCATGGTTGACCTCAAGGGCATCTACAGTTGTACTAGTGAACTCCGTGCAAACTCATCATTTTCATGTGTACAAAAACAGTTACATGTACAGATAAACACTGTGCACTGAAATCAACAAAGCAGATACAGTTACAACATATGCCATCATCCCACCCTCAGGGGATCAGTGGCAGTTCCTGCACAGTGGAGCACACTTCTTCCCGCCCACTCTGCACTTGCAGCCAGCTGAGGTGTCCCCGTTACCCTGAGAGGGCAAAATGGTGCAGCAGTAGGTGCAAGAAGGCGGGGGGGGGGGGGGGGGGGGGGGGGTTAGACCATCAACATACCTTGGGTCCCCAGCGGGGGCCTTTGGTGGCCCAGCATATCTCCGTCTTACACATGCTGCAGCGGATCCAATCACAGCCATCCTTCTTCATGACCACAACTGCACATGTGGGGCACTTCATGGCCTCACCATTTTTAATCATACCCTGCACACCAACAGAGAATAAAAAGGCACCACTGTAAATGAGATCCATTACTACAATAAAGACAACAACAGCACTATTTGTGATGGTTGTCATTGCCATTAACATGGATAACAAAGCAAGCAGTGTTCCTGGGTTTTTTTTTTTTTAATTAATACATAAAAATGATGTCTATTATTGGCCTTATCTCATGGGTGGCCTTGGCAACTCCCCTTCACTACCTCCCTCCTCCCACTAACACACCTCCAACATCTCCTGTGTGGCCTTGGCAGCCTCATCATTGGCCTACCTCTCCTCTTAACCCTTTCACTACCTCCCTCCTCCCCACTTCCTCTACCACACCTCCAACATCTCCTGTGTGGCCTTGGCAGCCTCATCATTGGCCTAGCTCTCCTCTTAACCCTTTCACTACCTCCCTCCTCCCCACTTCCTCTACCACACCTCCAACATCTCCTGGGTTGCCTTGGCAGCCTCATCATTGGCCTAGCTCTCCTCTTAACCCTTTCACTACCTCCCTCCTCCCCACTTCCTCTAACACACCTCCAACATCTCCTGGGTGGCCTTGGCAGCCTCATCATTGGCTGCACGTCTCTTGAGGTCATCCTGGTACTGCTGGCAGTTCATCCCATCATGGATGGCTTTACACAGGATGCAGTTCTTTTTGTTGCACACCTGGCAGGTGAACTCATTTACATTATCGTCATAGAAACAGAACCCTTTGCAGTTTGGCGTCCGACAGTGGAAGCTGTGCATTCCATCAGCATTTTCAGCTATTCGAAGACCACGGTTTTCAAAATTGTCCAGCTCTTGTTCAGTCAATAGCTTGAATGGAGGGAGGGGTACATATAGTTATGGAATTCCTTGCCAAATTATAATGCATGCACCAATACCTTTACATCAAGGTGACATTTGAGGTACATGTGTATACACATATCACAACATCTCCATTCAAACTGTTTACACTTAAGATTTTATTTTTGTCAGTTGCGTCACATTCAATGATGACAACAGTGATTATTGTGTTGGCACATTAACTAAACCATTCTTTTAAGTGGTGCAAAAAGCATAGAAACAAGGCTTAAATGCAATTCATACTTAGTTTACACTGAGCAAATTTTTCTTGCTCAACGTACGATGTACATATACAAGATCCAAATCATGAGCACAACCACCCACCTAATTATCTCTGGTACAAACAAGAATGGATAGGGACAGTCTGAATTATATATCGGAATAAACATTACGAAATATCATTCTAAAAGTTCATCTTAACAGACTATAAATAATATTTAAAATGGCATGAATGATAGCTAACCAATTAAGAGGGGGATGGTCTGGGGAGGGGAGGATTGTCTAGAGCTGATGAGGATGGTCTGGGGATGGGGAAAACTTACAGCACGGATCTCCCTCTCTTGGACTGTACTCTGACAAGAGAACTGGGCGTTGTTAAATGGACACTTCACCTCAGCTTCTTGGCATGCATTGATGTGCTCACGCAGACATGCCCTGGAGGGGTGGGGTAGGGTGGGGTGGGAGGGTGCGGTGGGTAGGGAAGGCACCAAAGAGACATGTTAACAATTATCTACAAGGTGTACAAGGGAGTGATAAATAGAATATCATACAACATGCATGTATGGTCAAAGAATGGTCTCTAATCAACTTGAACATGTAATAACATGCCGAAGGCATGTTTACATCAGGAGATAGTTAGGGCTTTAGGGTTAGGGTTGCGAGGCGCGAAGCGCCGACGATGCCGACTCCGAATCCGGGGTCAAATTGCACCCGCGGTGCTGTCCAGACACTCTTCATTGAAAAAACACCGCCTCGTCCCGAGTCCGCTTCGCGGACGAGGCGCCTTCGGCGCCGTACTGCGCGCTTCGCGCGCTATACTAACTCGCCTATAAGGCAGCCAGGTTATTCATCCTTGTGGTATTATGTATAAATTCTGTCGGTATTGTACATTATACAAAATAACATATCTTGTCTTCACAAACATACAACTTTCTCCAACACTCTCATTGTACAGAGTGATTTTGGTGTTGTAAATATTTTCACCATCATGGGTTATGAATAACCTATCAAGTTGTATATTTCAAATATCTCCAGATTCCTGTATAACAGTACCCTACACACCACACATATAACAGTACCCTACACACCACACATATAACAGTACCCTACACACCACACATATATAACAGTACCTACACACCACACATATAACAATACCCTACACACCACACATATAACAGTACCCTACACACCACACATATAACAGTACCCTACACACCACACATATAACAGTACCTACACACCACACATATAACAGTACCCTACACACCACACATATATAACAGTACCCTACACACCACACATATAACAGTATCCTACACACCACACATATATAACAGTACCCTACACACCACACATATAACAGTACCCTACACACCACACATATAACAGTACCCTACACACCACACATATAACAGTACCCTACACACCACACATATAACAGTACCCTACACACCACACATATAACAGTACCCTACACACCACACATATAACAGTACCCTACATACCACGCATATAACAATACCCTACACACCACGCATATAACAATACCCTACAGCACCATCACTTACTTGCAGAACTCATGCAGGCATTCCCTCAGAATGACACCTTCTCCTGCTGGTACAGGTACAGTACAGATCAGACACTCAAACTCCTCAGTGTTGGTGTTAAGTGGTGCTCCTTCTGCCTGCATCAGAGCTGCAAGGTTCTGGTCCCTTTGCTTCAACTTTTCCTGTTCTTCTTGCTCAAGAAACTATAAACAAAAGTTTGATCATGTGAAAACAGGAGGCCTCATTTGATTAACCAAAGGGGTAGGTGCTAGAGGTAATGATGGTGCTACATGCCTCTGCTTGTACTACATGCCTCTGCTTGTACTACATGCCTCTGCTTGTACTACATGCCTCTGCTTGTACTACATGCCTCTGCTTGTACCTCCAATGCACAATCAGGCCATGGTGCTTTGGCTGTTGCTATCCTTCTGATGCCACTCTTCTCTACACATTGCAATTCTTATCCTCCTAGGCACAATGCATACCATATAGCGGAAAACTTTCAAGGGTGATATGTTTTGCAAATCAGGAGGGACAGTGAGATTTCACAGAGAAAAACTGTTTGAGGATACCTTGATCTGGTGTAGCCATTAAATGATCTACATACAATATCAAATTTGCATAGAAAACTTCCAAAAACTGCAAAATTCGCAAACATTTTCTTACACAAACGTCTTCAAGGGCAAAAGCGGAGAATCCAGTTATATATGAGTTACAGCTCTTCCCTCAGTACCCTGTTATGCTATCACAGAAGCCTCACCCACCTACCACACAACACCCTACAGCATTACCTTTTTAAATGATTCGTCATCCGTCTTCTCACGGACGTCGAGGGAGGCATCATTTGGAACCTTGTAGTCCTCAGGTCGAGGACCTGAACACACCTCACAGCCAGGTCGAGTAGGCTTGTTGATAAAGGTGCACACTGGACACTCCCACCCGACAGGCTTGGGGGGAGGGGGAGGAGGCAGAGGGGGTTGGACTTTACCAGGCAGGAGGAAGGCCTCAGGTGGTATGCCATGCTGCTGGAATATTGGACCCCCCTGTGGGAGGGGCCTCCTCTGCTGCACATCTGGACCATCAGATTGGACACGTTCCTGTTCTCTGTAGTACATTCCACGGGGGCCATACCCCTGATCCCCTCCAAGGGGGCCATACCCCTGATCACCTGAACAGGAGAATAAACAACCCTCACGTACACAAGTGCCCCACATACATACATACTAACAAGTCTGGCCCCACCCCAACATGTAGGAGAAAGATATATGTACCTAGCTACATGTACACATGCAACATAATATATATACACACCACACACACGCACGCAAATACACACACACACACACATACATACACACCTGGTCCCTGAGACATCCCGGGCTGTGATGTGTCAGACTGCACAGCCAGTGGCTGGGTAATCCCCACCCTCAACAGCTCTTCCTTGGACACACAGGCCTTCTTGGGATGGACCACATACAGGTACAGAGGAGGCTCCTTAGAGTCCTTCTTGATCCCATAGTCAGCCAGCTTCTTCTTTAAGTCACCAGTGGAGACCAGCTTGTCCCCAACGATCCAGTTCTGTGTGGCACATGGAATCTTTAGCTGCTCCTCAACCTGTGGGGCCACATGGTAAGTCACATGATCCCTCAGGTGTTGACATGGTAAGTCACATGATATTCCCCCAAATACCAGGTGCACAACTGGGCACATATGACCTAAGGCATCTACATGTATATGTAACTACAACTATGGGACCCTGACCGGTACATTATGAACTGATGCACATACAGAAGCTAAGGGGTTAAATACTAAATACCATTTTCATGGTTACTAGTAGTAACAACAAAAAAAAAAGAGCTTGCAGGATTTAATGTGTACACCATGGTCATTCAAGAAGCTAAAAGGGTTAACAAAATTGATGATAGGGTTGACACTGTACTCATAAGGAGTTAAAGGGTTAAGGTGGTGTGCACTTACAAGGAGCTGAAGGTCAGAAAAAGAAGCATTTTGATCAATGTCAAAGTACACTTTCAGTGGTTGCTTGGTCTTCTGAAACTCAACAGACACTGTTAAAGCCCTGTGTGAAAAGACATGCATATGTTTGTTCCAAATAGAGCCCATCTCATACATATAGTCCAATAACAGCACTTAACAAGCAACGTACATGTATACAGGTTTTACTTGCTCAGGAACAATACACTTTGCTTGAAATTTTCCAGGTCCTTTATCAAAAGTGAGCAAAACATTCAGTACACGTTTAGCTAGAGCGGTGTCTCCGGCATCAATGGATTCAGTCAACTGGTTGCACAGCTTCTCTGAATAGGGGAAAAAATGAACCACAACAATGACCTTGTGGTACATGCAACATGAGGCATGCCATCTGACAGTAATGGCTCCAACAGATGAACCCTGCATGCTGGTACCACCAGCCTACATGTACATGTAAAAGTATTGGGGTTTTTTAAAACATTCTCACAAGAGCCAATATTCTGGTACACATGCAAGCAGCATTTGGTGATAGGTAATCTGACATCAGTTCTAAACCTTGAAGGAATGAAGTTAAAGGCTCAAAATTATTTTATAGGCAGCCCTGCTCTGCAGCTATGTGTGGGCAATTTTAAAGTCACAGCAATTGCAACACATATATATAACAGACTGCTTACAAATGCAAATATCACGCCACATGAAATTCTAAAACCAGGATGAAATTTTTTTACTCAGAAATGAATCAATTAAATGCTGATATCAAACAGAATTTATATGGATGCCCAGAGATCTCAAAAATGAAAAAAACATTTTTAATAAGCTCAATAAATTTTGTCTTTTTGCAAACTTCACACTGATCATATATGTGAGGTCTAGTTTGATTACAGAACCCTTGCTATTAAACATTGCTTGATACAGTGACACAGTTCATTGCTAGAATCAAGTGTCGTAGTTCCGTCACTGAAAGTGCACACTCGCAAAACTGCAAGTGATGCATGGAGAAACGAGTTTCCTGCCAAATATACAAATCCCAACCTGTTTCTCCATCTCTTGCAGTTTTGTGAGCACACTTTCAATGACGGAATTATGACACTTGAAAAATAAACTCGATATCCTTGTTTCCTTACACAAATAGAGTTTTACGGCAAAATTAGATTCCGTTTTACCCTGGGCCAAAAAATATATTTAGATTCAAAAGGGTGTAGCGGCCAGAAGCAAATATGTGACTAGAAGTGAAATGGTATGAAAAATGTGTGGATGGTCACTGTAGGAACATATTTTAGGCATTACATGTAGGTGATCTTTTAGCAGAAGATTTGCATTTTTACATGTAGTTGTCCAGTTTTCAATGGATACTCGCACACATGCAATGTAAATATACACACTGTATATGTACAATACACACACATACACATGCACTTACATGTACATATACAATGTACACACGGTCACGCTCACATACCAAATCCAGCAGGAGTGTTGGGAGGCTTAAACACAGGTGGAGGATCAATCTAAGGAGGGCAAAATGACATGTGACCATATGTTGAAGTAGTACCACTGAAAGCTGTATAGACTACAGAGCAGTGTGAGTACAATAATGGATATGCAGGGCCATGATCAGTACTGACTTTTTCTTACTGTGCAAAACATGCACAAGCCTTTGCATACATGTCCACACCTTTACACATGCACAAGCCTTTGCATACATGTCCATGCTACATGTCCACACCTTCACACATGCACAAGCCTTTGCATACATGTCCACACCTTCACACATGCACAAGCCTTTGCATACATGTCCACACCTTCACACATGCACAAGCCTTTGCATACATGTCCACACCTTCACACATGCACAAGCCTTTGCATACATGTCCACACCTTCACACATGTACAAGCCTTTGCATACATGTCCACACCTTCACACACTGGGTGCCCAAGAAACTCAAGAATATATTAATTACAAACATGTAGCTATGTCTGTTTAGGAGTCATTCAAAATTGAAATCATTTTATTTTATGTACCTGATTAGAAGGGGTTTTCAGATTAAATTTAATTAACCATTAAAGAGGGCTCTTTCAACAATAATTACCAGTTAATTTAAATGTTTGTGGTTAATTTGTAGACGATTTTCCATGATTGTTGGAACACCCTGTACAAGTGAAATACATGTACATGTAGTATGAGTAAATCATCACTCCAAAAGGGATTTGACATTTTTCAAGATTACAAGTATCTCAAGGGATGATAGACACGTAATAATGAAGGCTCAAAGTTATTAACTGCAGCACCGTACAGTGAACATGTATGTACACGCATGTGAACATGTATGTACACGTATGTGAATGTACACGCATGTGAACATGTATGTACACATATGTGAATGTACACGCATGTGAACATGTATGTACACGCATGTGAACATGTATGTACACGTATGTGAACATGTATGTACACGTATGTGAACATGTATGTACACGTATGTGAACATGTATGTACACGTATGTGAACATGTATGTACACGTATGTGAACTGATTGTCCCCCCACTTCAGGGACTCAAGACAACCATTGCTGTACTAACCTTCTTTGGAGGGCCATCAAAGCCTCCTCTTGGTAGGACACCATAGGGCAGCTCTCCTCCATGCCTCGGCTGGATTATTGAAAAGTGCATTGAGAGTGTGGGCAGGAAAGTACATACATGTACTGCATATATTTCTTACAGTTCAGATGGTAAGGAATATAACATGTATCTATGTGCATGCATACAAGGGGAAAGGGGGGGGGGGGGGGGGGGGGGGGGGCTTGGGTAAGGATTGATGCACTCTTATTGGAATACATGTAGGTTACACAATATTTACCAATTGCACAACTGTTCCATTAACACCACAGCTAATACATGTATGTGAACTTTTAGAAAACGTATTCTATTTCCTGTGTGGGACACCCACAACCAATCCTGCCAATACTTCACATATGTATGTAGATAAAAGTGCACGTACCATGGGCTTCATTGAGGCATCTGATGGAGAAGGAATGAACACATCTCGCATGGGGGGCTGGGGTGGGGGGGTGGGGGGTGGGGGGTGGGGGAATGGTACATGTACATACTTCAAGACACAAAAAAGGCAACAGAGGTGTGACATAAAGGTTGATTGATTGACAAAGATTAGTAAACAGGAGTTATTAAAAATTGTCGATTAAGTTTCACTCAAAGTTACGCAGACCGGTATATCAAAAGAATTTTCCTTCCCCTTTTCTGCACCCTCTCCAAGGCTGCCAACTAAACCAAAGTGATTTTCTATTTCAGAGTAATTTGGCTGGTTAATGATAAAGTTATTGTATTAAGGTTATTGCAATAATACGTCAGTTAATGCATATTACACAAATGTAGAACAACCTTGTAAAGAAGCCCTATCATATTTGGGCAATCGAACAGTTAATAACCTAACCCACATACCCAAATAAACTAATCACACTAGCATATTACATTGTATCTAGGATGATGGGGAGATTTAAGGGCTAAAACAAATAACATCCCTGGCCCGTTACCAAGTCAATGCTGCAATACATGTAGTAAATTCGTACCCCACGTGTGCTCATACAATGTACATCTGTATGCACAGTGTGTGGTTTGCACATGCATGTGGACACACACACACACATACCATTCCTCTTGGCACATCATCCATCGCAGGACGAGGAACATAGTCCGCCCATCTTCCAGCTGGTGGTGGTGGTGAGTTGATGTACTGTGGTGGTAGGAGAGGCAGCACATGGAGGTCACATGGAGGTCACATGGAGGTCACATGAACCCACACACATGCACACACATGCACACACACACATGCACACACACACATGCACACACATGCACACACATGCACACACATGTGCACCCACACACATGCACCCACATGCACTCTTACAGCAGCCATGTTTCCTGGTTTAACGAAACCCTGTGCATCTTGTGGTGAGCGGAGATCTTGACCAAAAGCTATAGTAAATAAGGTAAGGGAAGAGAGGGGGAAGAGAGGGAAGAGAGGGGAGGAGAGGGTGGAGAGGGGAGGAGAGGGTGGAGAGGGAGGATAGAAGATGGAGAGGGAGGGGAGGAGAGGGTAAGGAGGGTGGAAAGGGTGAGGAGGGAGGAAAAAAGAGATGAAGGGGACAATCCCATAATTGCTAGCTTACTCATCACCTCTGCACAGTCAATGCATGCATGTACATGTACACGACTCTTAATCAGTGAATAATTTGGAAGCAGTATTTCAATGCATTGAATCACACAGAGACAGGCTCCAAAAACTGGCAGAAGGATTAGGTCACCAGAACCAGCCAGCCTCAAGCCTCTTTTGTACTACAACTTGTCTTATAACTAGTTTGACCACCAGCTAATGGATAGGAGCATCCTGTCACTACAAAATGGCCCAGCTCATATTTTAAAACCCATCATTATCTTATATTTTGGAGCTAGATATGTCCAAAGACACCAGAGCAGCCAGCCTCCTGCCTGCTGAGGTCCCTGTGTTGTGGCCTGTGCTGGCCATGGCTGCAGGAGGCTCTAAGTAAGTGCTCCAGCAATATTCGTATATGGAAAGGAAGCAAGACACAACAGACTGGGGACCAGTGACCCCTTAATGGTGTCTGGTGGTCGAGGGCTTGTTGTAAATGTGATTAGCTGTGCACAAATGATGCAGGCAACGCCCCCCTCAACAAAAAGTGGGCAATAAGCTCCAACCCTTGCTCCTCAACAGGTCCCCAGACACCCACATGATAACACAATCGTATATGGATCAGTGTATGATTGTTTGGTGCATGTCCCCTGTACCAAAGTTCACAACCTCACAGCTACACATCCCACATCACCTCATAGCTACACACCCACATCACCTCACAGCTACACACCCACATCACCTCACAGCTACACACCCACATCACCTCACAGCTACACACCCACATCACCTCACAGCTACACACCCACATCACCTCACAGCTACACACCCACATCACCTCACAGCTACACACCCACATCACCTCACAGCTACACACCCACATCACCTCACAGCTACACACCCACATCACCTCACAGCTACACACCCACATCACCTCACAGCTACACACCCACATCACCTCACAGCTACACACACCACATCACCTCACAGCTACACACCCCACATCACCTCACAGCTACACACCCACATCACCTCACAGCTACACACCTCACAGCTACACACCCACATCACCTCACAGCTACACACCCCACATCACCTCACAGCTACACACCCACATCACCTCACAGCTACACACCCACATCACCTCACAGCTACACACCCACATCACCTCACAGCTACACACCCACATCACCTCACAGCTACACACACCACATCACCTCACAGCTACACACCCCACATCACCTCACAGCTACACACCCACATCACCTCACAGCTACACACCTCACAGTTACACACCCACATCACCTCACAGCTACACACCCCACATCACCTCATAGCTACACCCCACAGCTACATACCCAGGTCCTTACACATGCATTCAAGCGGCTCTGACACTTTGTATTCAGACACACAGGTAATGCCATTCAAACAAGAGTCACCACAGCAAATAGAAAGTGTGCTCCATTTAGCAACAAAAGGGATCCTGTGTGTCTGATGTAAAATGATTATGTGTTCATTGTCTTATACTTATACCCTCATCAGTAACTCCTACTAACGTACATGTATGCATACCAACACACATGTATGCATAAGATGGTCTCCAACATACATGTATGCATAAGGTGGTCTCCAACACACATGTATGTATAAGGTGGTCTCCAACACACATGTATGCATAAGGTGGTCTCCAACACACATGTATGTATAAGGTGGTCTCCAACACACATGTATGCATAAGGTGGTCTCCAACACACATGTATGCATAAGATGGTCTCCAACACACATGTATGCATAAGATGGTCTCCAACACACATGTCCATGTATGCTACATGCCAGGTTCAGTAACAATACAGGGTTCGAAATACCGGGTGCCGCACCTGCGCCACGCAGGTGCTTTTTTCAGTACGCAGGTAGCCCGATACTGATACCTGCACTTGGTGCAGGTGAAATTTACACATGTAGTGATCATGTACGCTTGCAGCATAAACAAAATGCACGCGCGTATTAAGCAATTAGTTACGTGGCGTGGTTTATGATATACATGTACACGCGCGTAACTAAGTAATTAGTTACGTGGCATACGCGCGTAACTAAGTCATTCAATGGCAACGGTTTTTATTAAGATACGGAATCAAGAGCAATCATTTGAGAGAAGCAGTTGCTGCACTGACCCGTAGACTCGCAAATTCGGTTGTAGAGTGGACTGAAATCAAGGCATTGATGGCTAATCGCCTTGTGGCCTTAGATAAATGTCCTGGTGTTAGACCTATTGGTATTGGTGAAAGTTTGCGTAGGATAGTGGGAAAAACCATGGCTCTAGTCACTGGGGGTGATGTTCAAGACTTATGTGGTGCAGAGCAACTGGCTACAGGACTGAAATCTGGTGTCGAAGGTGCTATCCATGCTATGACTGATTTATATGATGAGTTCTCTAGTGATGGCTGGGGTTTTCTACTAGTGGATGCAGTAAATGCATTTAATCTTATGTCCCGGGTGACTGCTCTGTGGAATGCAAGAATATTATGGCCTAGATGCAGTAGGTTTCTTTTCAACACATACAGAGGTTTTGCTGTGTTGCTGTTACGGAATTCTGAGGAATTCCTTTACAGCAGAGAGGGAGTAACACAGGGTGACCCTTTGTCCATGTTGCTATATGCTGTAGCAATGATGCCACTGGTGAACTGCAGAGAGCAATATCAACAGAGCTGGTATGCTGATGATTCTGCATGTGCTGGACCATTGAATTCAATCCATTCCTGGCTGGATCTTCTAATCGAACGAGGTCCTACTTATGGTTATTTCCCAGAACCCACTAAGAGTGTGGTGGTAGTAGCATCGAAGTATGTGGAAATTGCCAAGAGTGCCTTTCAAAATGTGGGAGTGAAAGTCGTTACTGGACATCGCTTTCTTGGAGGTGTGGTTGGTGAAAGGGAATTTTGTGTGCAATTTGTCAGAGAAAAGGTTGATGTTTGGGGTAGACTGTGTGGATAAATTGTCCCAAGCTGCTATCAAGGCACCCCAGGCTGCATTTGCATCTTTGACAAAGTCTTTGCAGTGTGAATGGGACTTCCTCCAGAGAGTTGTACCAGACTGTGCAGATGCTTTTACACCACTCAATGAGAAAATCAAGAAGCAATTCTTTCCAGCTATGCTTGGTGCAGGTGTCACTGAAGCAGAGGAGGCTTTGTTTGCTTTACCAACATCTCTAGCAGGACTAGGGATTTTTGACCCCACTAAGACAGCAACTTTAGCTTACCAGACATCCAGACAAGGAACTAAAGTGTTAGTTGAAGCAGTGAAAGGAGTTGATGTCTTTGATCCAGTACAACATTTAGATACTCTTTGGGATGCTAGAAAACACCATGTTACCACCAAGGAACAGACTTACCAAACTGCACTTGACAGTATTTTAATGCAGTTCACATCAAAGCGAAAAAGAGCCATTAAAAGAGCTATCTCCGGCAAAACATCGGCATGGTTATCTGTCCTTCCAATCGCTACCTGTCACTTTGACCTGTCTCCAGCTCAATTTAGAGATGGGTTAGCGGTTCGCTATATGCGTGACCCGACAGACCTTCCTTCAAAGTGTGATGGTTGTGGAGCCTCATTAACATTGCAACATGCTCTTGACTGTAAGGTTGGTGACCTAGTTATCCAGAGACATAATGAGATCAGAGATTGCGTTGGAGATATTGCAGCACAGGTGTGGACACAGGTTGTCAGAGAGCCAATCGTTAGAGAGGCAGAAATACAAGTGGATGACTCAGGGTTGAGGCTGGATTTGGGGGTGCGTGGTGTTTGGCAACCTCAGGCAGAGGCGCTCTTTGACTTCAAGGTCATTGATACAGATGCCCCATCATACAGCAATCGCTCGCCAGAATCAGTTCTTGAATCGGGTGCTCAGGAAAAAAAGAGAATTTACAGGCAAGCAGTTGAAGATCGGAGAGGTACTTTTACACCCTTTGTGACTTCAGTTGATGGACTTCTTCACCGGGAAGCAGAGCACTTCCTGAAGAGAATGGCCACATGTGTTGCAAGCAAATGGAAAAAGTCTTATGCACAAACATGTGGCTACATCAGAGCAAGGCTTTCATTTGCCATCATCAGAGCAGCCAGCTTATGCCTAAGGGGTTCCAGAGTAAAGTGGAGAAGTGGCCTGGGCTTTGAGGATGGGGCCGCTCTTTACTCAATCATGCATTGAACCATTTATTGGTTAAAAATTCTGATAAGTTATGTGATATGTATAATGGCTGTATGTGTGTGTATTTGCTGTAAGTTTAGTACTATAATGTACCATTGAGATTTGCAAAAAAAATTTATTACTTTTTTAAAAAAATTAGTTACGTGGCATACGCGCGTAACTAGTTACGTGGCCTTGGTTTATGATATGCACGCACGCATAGCACAAGTGAGTACCTGCAAGACTCGCGAGTGCTGTCTCGTTCGCGCGTTTATATGCACACGACCGTGGGCGGTACTGTACATGTAGGCGTTCCTCGCATCCTATAACTTGGAACTTGAATAATGTAGCACTAAAACATTTAGTTTGAATCATTTAAAATTGGCTTTCAAGATCGTTCAACAATCTACGAACTTGGCGGAGAGTATAGTAGAAGTTAGAAATCATTAGGCAACATGAGGTGAAATTGCAAAGTTTTTTGGGACAGTGAGGGGCGTATCCCAACCTGGCATATGCAGCACTTAAATAGCACACTGGTGTTGTTTTTTGCTGCCATCTTGCAACCTTTAATTTGCTACATGAATATTAATTGTTCTTTTTCAATTTAACATACAACAATGTGTCAGTCCAAATGTGTGCAGGTAGACAAGCCATGGTGCAGGTGGGATAGTTATGTCATCTGCACCATGTGCAGGTGCTTTTATAAAAGTATTTCGATCCCTGCAATATCTGGTGCAAAGGTATGTGCTCTGTATACCCATACACATTATAACCAGAGGTGGCCACTGGGGGGGGTACAACATGTGGAGCATAATTGACATGTAGCTTCTAGCACTCGCTCGCATGCATTATATTATTAGACAGAGCCAAACGGTTACGCGTAGTATAATATGCCACGCCTCTTTTTGGCACCCCTCGTGTGCTTGGCCCCTCCCATCAGTAAATGCTGGGGCCGCCTCTGGTAAGAGACATACGGTGTATGTACACCATACAGATATACATGGGTGCATGCACAGATATATAGACACATACCACATAGATATAGGGGTGCATCTACATGTACTATACAGACATATACAGACATATATATGTGTGTGGTGCATGGACATGCATTGCTTACAATCTGGTCTTCCCCCATCTGGTCCCCTGGGGGCACGATCTGGTCTTCCCCCATCAGGTCCCCAGGGGGCACGATCTGGTCTTCCCCCATCAGGTCCCCAGGGGGCACGATCTGGTCTTCCCCCATCAGGTCCCCAGGGGGCACGATCTGGTCTTCCCCCATCTGGTCCCCTGGGGGCACGATCAGGTCTTCCTTCATCAGGCCCCCAAGGGGCACGATCTGGTCTTCCCCCATCAGCTCCCCAGGGGACACGATCTGGTCTTCCCCCATCAGGTCCAAAGGGGGCACGATCCGGTCTTCCCCCATCAGGTCCCCAGGGGGCACGATCTGGTCTTCCCCCATCAGGTCCCCAGGGGGCACGATCTGGTCTTCCCCCATCAGGTCCCCAGGCGGCACGATCTAGTCTTCCCCCATCAGGTCTCAAGGGGGCACGATCTGGTCTTCCCCCATCAGGTCCCCAGGGGTCACAATCCGGTCTTCCCCCATCAGGTCCCAAGGGGGCACGATCTGGTCTTCCCCCATCAGGTCCCAAGGGGGCACGATCTGGTCTTCCCCCATCAGGTCCCCAGGGGGCACAATCTGGTCTTCCCCCATCAGGTCCCCAGGGGTCACGATCGGGTCTTCCCACATCAGGTCTCCCGGGGGCTCCCCCATCAGGTCCCGAAGGGGCACGCTGGGGGTTTGCATTATTCTGCAACCCTCGAAGCACTGCAGTGATGAACAGGTATACCACATTGCTCAGTACAGCAAAGCATGCACAAAACAGTGCACACTATAATAACACATGAAAAAAGCTTCTTCGCCAATTAAGATATTCCAGGACACTCCTCCAGTTATAGCTAGCACTGTGATCACCTCCCTCGCAGCACTATAACCACCTACTGATGCCTCTCCCTCCCAACACAGGTACCCCCTCCTCCCCCCAACACAGGTACATGTATCCCTTCCCTTCCCCCCCCCCCCCCCCCCCCCCCCCCCCCCCCCTCTTCTCCCAGCGTCACCATTTTAATTCCCTCCGTTATCGTACTCACCAGGGTCGTTATTCACTTTCATCAAAAACTCTTCGGCGGAAGACGCGTTGCTGAACTTTATCAAGAATATTAGCTCACTACCACCGCCGAGCAACGTGACTTGAACGGAGTTTTGCCTATTGGCCACCACTCTCAAACCTTGATTGATTTGGTATTCATTTTCCTGCATATACGGGCATTGCATTGCTGTTTGGTTAAGACGTGAACCACACCAGCCTAAATACACGTACCTTACGTTCCTCGTCAGCGATCACCTTGAAGCTAATGCGGCCATTAGACGAACAGAACTGAACCTTGCTTGTCTTCTTAGCACCCCAGATGTTTTCCCACTTCTGTTCCGCGCCTAATAGGAACACCTCTGCACCTTCGCCGGGCTTGCTCGAGATCATACAGAACTGCGCCATGTCAAGGGGTTTCCCTGATATATAATGACGTAATAACGTGGGCGGACGGTCAGTCAGTTACCGAATAACAATTTTACATGTACATGTCAAGTAATAGTATTAATGAATTTATAGCCTTTAGAACATAAACTACTGCTGAGTACGGCATGCGCCACTGAAAATTATGTCGGCTACATCCAACTGTTGTGCTCAATCCATAAATTGATTCGACGAGTCTTTTTTTTTCCCCTGTAGATTGGGCGATTCGTCGCCATCCAGATTCGAGGCCTAGTATACTAAGGTAGGGTAACAAGGGATATGCTGAGTAGTTGGTATTCTAAAGTAAGGTACCAAGCTTAGTGAAGGGAATATGCTCGTTATACTAATACCCAGCTAAGTGGGCGTGGTCTGGGGCTCCGCCCCAGAAGCGACATATTAATGACACTTGTACATTTTAAAAAATAAAACTATACAGTAGCCAGCACACAAAGATTTTTATATCATCGTTGCTGTATAATAAAACAAATAGCCTTACTTTATATACCAAGTACTCCCTTAGCCTACTAAGCATGTTTCTTTGTTACCTACCTTGTAAACTAAGCACGTTCCTACCTTAGTAAACTAAGCATGTCCCTTAGTATACTGTTACCCTGCCAGTTGTCATACTTCAGATCATAACAGCAATACTGATAACAACAGTGGACAAAATTGTACACACATTCACAGTGCAAAAAAAAGTTCTAGCCACTCAGATACAAACAACACATGAGGTGTTCACAGGTGCACCAATCAATCACCCAATCAGTACCTACAGGGGACAAAATAGGTAGTAACCATTTAACTGTATACACAAATCTCAGATACATGACAAAGTGCCAAAATGTAGTATCTTTTAAATCCCACCTTCTCTCCCTCCCCACCATCCCTCCCTCCCCACCTTCCCTCCCTCCCCACCTTCCCTCCCTCCCCACCTTCCCTCCCTCCCCACCTTCCCTCCCTCCCCACCTTCCCTCCCTCCCCACCTTCCCTCCCTCCCCACCATCCCTCCCTCCCCACCTTCCCTCCCTCCCCACCTTCCCTCCCCACCTTCCCTCCCTCCCCACCTTCCCTCCCTCCCCACCTTCCCTCCCTCCCCACCTTCCCTCCCTCCCCACCTTCCCTCCTTCCCCACCTTCCCTCCCTCCCCACCTTCCCTCCCTCCCCACCTTCCCTCCCTCCCCACCTTCCCTCCCTCCCCACCTTCCCTCCCTCCCCATCATCCTTCCCACCCTCCCCACCTTCCCTCTCCACCATCCCTCCCTCCCCACCTTCCCTCCCTCCTCCCTCTCTCTCTAAACATGTTGTAGTTTTCCCAAAGTATACACATAGGCCATAAGCAAAATCACACAGGGGCCAACTTCTCAAATTCACACATACACATGGACAACTAACACACAGGGTACATAATATGATCACCATGGTTACATATGTGACCTTCACATCCACAAATCTGAGCCTAAATGACACACAGGCACACCCCCCCCCTCGATACCCTCCTTTCCCATAACATATAAATCATGCCCCCTTACATTTACATTAGCATCATACATGCACACACCCCATTCACACAACAACACCTTCCCATACCCCCTCCCCCTTCCAACAACACAGTACGTACTCCCTTGGTACGTAGGGCATTCCCCCTGGGTTCATCCGTGGATACATTTCCTCGGGCCCAGGCCTTTGTGCCCTCATGTCACGCTGCTGCTGGAAGGGCTGCTCCATTACCTCAGGCCCAGGCCTGTATCCCCCTACACCACGTTTTGGATAACCTTCTCCTGGTGTCATAGGGCCACGCCCCCTCATATCGTAAGGTTGGTAGTGGCCATCAAAGCCTTCGCGGTCATTGTAACCATAAGGCTGAGCTTGGCGACCATACTGATCCATTGGCTCTCTTGAAGGCTGAGCTGGGCGACCATACTGATCCATTGGCTCTCTTGAAGGCTGAGCTTGGCGACCGTACTGATCCATTGGCTCTCTTGAAGGCTGAGCTTGGCGGCCATACTGATCCATTGGCTCTCTTGAAGGTTGAGCTGGGCGACCATACTGATTCATTGGCTCTCTTGATGACCAATCAGATGGTTGCGGGTAATTTTGGTAACCATAAGGTACCCTAGCACCTAAAATATATATATATATATATAATATCACATCTCCTTGGGGAATACATGTACATGTACATGTACATTAGGGAAAACAAGACAAGTTACAAGTTAGCAGCTGTCCTGGCAGGACACAGAATGGGACAGTGCTCAAAGCTCTAAAGACAATTGTACACTAGGCAACACGTGCAACTCAAATGAATATGAGTAAAAGTTCAGTAAACCTCAGTAAACTAGAGTTTTACCCATATTCATTATTATCATTATCTTGGGGATCTATGCATGTACATTACTATCACCAGGTGTTGTTTCTAATTGTTGCTCATACACAATGTATATGCAGACTACACAATGTACGTTCCAACAGGGCCGGTGAGGGGGTGGGGGGGGGGTAAGCGGGGTTACCTACCCCGGGCCCCAAGGTATAATAGGGGCCCCGTGGTTCAAAATTGTATTGTATTATGGCTAAACAGTGGTATGCAGTTTAAATGCACATTTACTACGGATGTAGTGTAAAAACTCGTATTTGGCCAATCTCAAGGGGAACCCCCCCCCCCCCCCCCCCCTCATATTTTCAGGGCCTACGGGCCCCCCAAACGATATGTTAACCAGGGCCTCACCACAGCTCTCACCGGCCCTGCGTTCCATATAAGATCACTCCCACCCCCACCACCTCATATCCCCACTGAATACTTCCTACTACTTCATATCCCACCTCTCTACATGCACATGTATATACTACCCTCCTACATCCATTACTATCCAGCCTTTATTACAACACACCTTGATTGTACGGTGGTCGAGGCTGATAGGAGGCTGGAGGCTGCATACTCACTGGTCCTCCCCCACCCCTGGGCTGGTTTGGCTTGTTCAGACTCAACACATACATGTACAGCGTGACCTCTTCTATGGCATTGGTGATGCCATAGTCAACGAGCTTCTTGTCCAGGGAATCGTTGGAAACCAACTTGTCCCCAACGATCCACTTCTGTGCCGCACAGGGAATGTGATACCTCTCCTCTATCTGAGGGGACAGAAAACAAAATGGCTACTACACTCTTTGTCCTTCAAATCGTTCACTTGATGGATCCCCTCACGATGCACTGTTCAATGTAACAGTAGTTAAACTAATAGCATTATATACCTACAAGAGACTAATGTTTGCAAGTGTAAAGCTCTACGCCCAGTCCATCCAACCATTTTTGGATATGAAAATTTCCAACCCTGCACACGTTGGCACCCAACAACTCCCAGTACACAAGCTTCAAGAGGACACAAGGCACCAGAGAAAACAAAGAGAAGGCTAGCAGAAAAATATTGGAACACCATTGCCATCAGTAATTCCAACACTTCACAGTAAAAACAACTCAAAACTGGTCATGTGCTCAAATGAAGTTTACCAAATCTATGAGATTTGAAAATGAAATCAGCCATATAATACTAGCCGCAGGATATGTATGTACATGCACATCCTATTTTTAGCATTAGTTTACAACAAATGAATACAGGGGGAATATAAGTTAGGCTCTGCTTCACCTTAAGATTACTCCAAAGCAACGTGGAGTAGATCATAACTAAACAATTTATAGTTGGAAGTGGGAGGGGCAACAAGATGGTGCCTCCCACTAGTTAGTCTTGCCTCTCATGCCACTGACTCAGTCTGCATGCAAGCAAGCACAATGTATGCAACAAAATCAATTTCCAGCAGCAATTCCCACAGTTACCAACTTAAATAGTTTTGCACGTGATCCACCACTAAGCCCGCCCCCCAAACATCCCTGGTGGTTTCTAAACACACAATGAGGGTTTTAAAAAGGTTGGCCACAGTTCGTACCATCAGCTGCATTGCTGAGAAGGTGTGGTTCTCATCCACCTCAAGGAACACCTTCAATGACTTCTTTTGGCTTTGGAACTCAATATTGATGGTGATGTTGCTGAAGAATAGAAATTTAAAACAGGCAAAAAAATAATCCAGGTGTATGTGCAGTGTGTAGTCAGTGCACGGCAGCATACGTGCAGGCAATGATCCACATGTAGTACAGTATGTGTGCTGAATGCAACAACATATGCAACATGCCCCGCATTACATGGGAAGTTTGGCTGTCTCCTCAACTTTGTAAGATATCTGAAACTTTACGTCTTGCTTCTTCAGTGCTCCGATTGAGTCAATACACAGCAAAGCTTTCTCCACGTTGCCTTGGTTGAGGGCCAGTGTCAACTGACGTGCAATGTCCACTGGGGAAGGGACAAAAGAGATGTAATCTGCTGAGTGGCTATTCAACAGACGTGTGCACATTGGTATAATGAAATTTAATTTATGTATACCAGGTATTATACGACGCAGGTCAATTATACATACGACTTTGTGCTAAGCCAATCCTGTATCAAATTTTTTTAAACTTACACCTACATGTACACCTACATGTACACCCACATGTACACCTACATGTACACCCACATGTACACCCACATGTACACCTACATGTACACCTACTTGTCATTAACCTTTTATAACTACACATGTAAAACCTGTACTCGTAGGCAACATTATTGCTCATGGCTTCACATGATTCCAGAGATTCGACTGTCACATTATTTCAACTTGTTTAAGCAATGAACACATATAGCTATTTAATTAAATTTAATATACAACAATACGAAATGTAAATAGTAATAAAGGTATGGAAAGACATATTGCTATACCAGGGGCACACACACACACACACACACACACACACACACACACACACACACACACACACACACACACACACACACACACACACACAACACACACAACACACACACACACACAACACACATACACATACACACAACACACATACACATACACACAACACACACACACACAACACACACATACACACATACACACACAACACACATACACATACCCACACAACACACATACACATACCCACACAACACACATACACATACCCACATACACATACACACACACACACACACACAACACACATACACACATACACACACAACACACATACACACACACACACAGGCAGTAATGTTCTCACCTGGATTATTAATTAATAGCAGCTTCATAGCAGATGGATTAATAAATTTCTGCTGGTTATTGAACGTACAAGTAATGAATGCTACAAACACACATTAAGAATTGTGCCAACATATGTATGTACATATGCACGTACACACACATATGCACGTACATATATGCATGTACATGAGCACATACAAACACATATGCACGTACACACACATGTATGCACATACACATATGCATGTACATATGCACATACATACACATATGCACGTACATACACATATGCATGTACAAACACATATATGCACATACACAATAAACACTGCACATCTACACATGCAGTTCAAACACTCCAGTCATCAACAATTACAGTATACATGTGTGCTATACATACATGTATGCACACGCTACACACATGCACACATACACCAAGCACTGAACAGATACTGTTATTACAACAAGGTTGACTACTACAGAGTGAAAACTGCAAGTAGATATACATGGTCATGCAATTCTTACCCCCACCACTACAAATTTACACACCCCTGTGGCAGAGGCAAGCAAGAATATAAGTGTGTATGGATGTATGTACATATATGCATCATCATGGATGTATGTACATATATGCATGCATAGAACACATATATGCATGCATATAACATCATGGATGTATGTACATATATGCATGCATATAACATCATGGATGTATGTACATATATGCATGCATATAACATCATGGATGTATGTACATATATGCATGCATAGAACACATATATGCATGCATATAACATCATGGATGTATGTACATATATGCATGCATATAACATCATGGATGTATGTACATATATGCATGCATATAACATCATGGATGTATGTACATATATGCATGCATAGAACATCATGGATGGTACCCACTCATGACCACTCACTGCTTGCCAGCCCCCAAAACTGAAAAGCTGTTACTCCATGATTACGTCACAACAAAGACCACGCCCACACAACCAAAACGTCAATAGTACACTAAATTAACTGCACACGTTCTCTTTGAACTTTTAGTACTAAATAAGTGCATGTATGTGTTATTCTACTTTTGGCAAGTATTAACACACTACACCATATATATGCCTGCATACGCTACCTTCCATTAACACACACTACACATGCACAGTATTGACATGTCGCTGGAAGATTGTAGGAGGGCATTGAGAGGTGCACAAACAGACAGCAATTGTGCAGAATTTAAAAATAAAAACACGCTTAATTAATACTCCAAGTAAGAACTACAATTCATTCTCCCAGCAGTGCCTTGCTAGCCAAAAATGTCAGAATTATGTTCCATCATATAGAAATTATAACCTCATCCTCACACACACACATATACATGTACATGCACCCACACATATGCACACATAACATAACATGTCCATCCACACCTAACACACTCACGTGCCTAAGCACACACACACACCTTGTTATCTGCTGTAGGTACCTGAGGAGAAAATGTGCACAATGAAATACACAGTGCAGACAATAGCTATCAGAGTATATCATGTGATCTGACATGTGACCTCTATTTACTTCATGGTAAGCCACAATTCCCCATATGAGAAATTTGGCATATCCATACTACTCTCACAATAACTGATTTTTACAACCTAACCCAATTACAAGTAGGTCACAAACACAATGCATGTTAAGTATGAGAGTTAATTAGTAGTGCATATTCTGAAAGGCCCCACCTGGGGGAGTACATCTGCTACACAGGTGATAGAGTGTGGTGCAGTACAGCACCAAATGCACCTTGTCCACGAAGTGGACTGGGGACGAGCCAGGTTAAAATAATAATTTGTGCGACCCGTTTGGTGCAATGAAGAGTGTCTGGACAGCACCACGGGTGCAATTTGACCCCGTATTCGGCGTTGTCGTCATCAGCGCTTTCATGCCTTGCACCCTAATACCTTAACCCTAAAGCCCTAATCTTGTTCTGCATTCGCATGCCTTGGCATGCTAGAATAATGTGTCTAAATGAATGCATCTTTTCTAGATGCTTCAACAGATTTGACAACATACATGTATCAGAGGCTGCTGTACAACATACATGTATCAGAGGCTGCTGTATAACATACATGTATCAGAGGCTGCTATATAACATACATGTATCAGAGGCTGCTATATAACATACATGTATCAGAGGCTGCTATATAACATACATGTATCAGAGGCTGCTATATAACATACATGTATCAGAGGCTGCTATATAACATACATGTACTTTGGCATAAAAGAACGTCCAATATACATGTACATGTAGTAACAACTTTGGCATACGGTGCCTTCATTGTGTTGCACACACTACCACCTCAAAACTGCAAAATTAATCCACACCCACGTACACACACACACACACACACACACCCACGTGCACACACACACACACACACACACACACACACACCCATAACACACCTTGGCCCTTGGTTGCTCAGGCTGGTATTGCGCACCCTAGTCACATGACAAACGAGAATGCATACACACAAATAGTGCACCATTGAGCTTGTAAACAACATGAACACATGTACATGTAGTAAGTTTACTTGAAACTGAATACATTGGTTCTATAAAACCACACACACAATGCCCCACATTGCATGTAGATCTACCACCAACCTTACACATGCATATCACACACCACACAAAATCACATGCTTTTGTGCTATGTGCATACATGAAACACGTATGTGTGTGTGTGTGTGTGTGGTGTGTGTGTGTGGTGTGTGTGTGTGTGTGTGTGTGTGTGTGTGTGTGTGTGTGTGTGTGTGTGTGTGTGTGTGTGTGTGTGTGTGCACATAAACATACTGGATTATCCGGCTGAGGTACACCTGCAGAGGACAATATATGAAAGTAGCTTGGTAACCCACACCAATAATACACACAGCACTCATAACTGCAGCTACACACACAGCACTCATAACTGCAGCTACACACAGCACTCATAACTGCAGCTACACACACAGCACTCATAACTGCAGCTACACACACAGCACTCATAACTATAGCTACACACAGCACTCATAACTGCAGCTACACACACAGCACTCATAACTGTAGCTACACACACAGCACTCATAACTGCAGCTACACACACAGCACTCATAACTGCAGCTACACACACAGCACTCATATCTGTAGCCACACCCACTAACCTGGCATGGGTCGAAGAGGAACTCGAGGGGCTTCTCGGTCAGCAGGCTCAGGGGGCATAAAATTAAGAGGACGTCCTAAATTTATTGTTGGGTTTCCTGGCATCACTTGGGGAGCAGTCACCACTGGGGGAGGTAGAGGCCTCAACTCTGTGTGGAGAAACAAACTCAGTAAATACCACACATGAATGTGTGCATCATTGAAACTGAAAGCCACATGCAAACACAAAAGAGTGTGATTAGCATGTGTGGTATGATGATGCTTGCAAAACAACAACTGTACATGGAGGAGGTATTACATCATGTGTGTACTGATAAGGCAGTGGTACAGAAAGCATGTTACCAGTAATGCTAAGTACTGTTACTATACTGTTACTAGTAGATCTACTAACTAGTGTTGTCTCTGGTGTATTAGGTAACACCGCTTCTAACATTTACTACAAGAGGCTTGCCTCACTCATTGCACAAAAGCATGAATAGCCACATAACTTAACTCCTTTTGGCTTCCAGACGTGGGGTATAGAGCCAACGCCGACACATAATTGGCAAATGGAGCAGAGCAGTTTTGCCGTGGTTGTAGGTCACTGTATTATCATACCCCATGCCTGCATGGTTCTAGATCACCATACCATCATACCCCATGTCTGCATGGTTCTAGATCACTATACCATCATACCCCATGTCTGCGTGGTTCTAGATCATAGTACCTTCATACCCCATGCTACACTTGACTGCTAACGATCCAACCTGCTCATCCAGCAGAACTACTGATTATGAACATCACTATTATAAGATTCAAAAAGTCCAGTGCACAGGAGGGGGGAGGGGGGGGGGGGGGGGGTTATCTTCTTAATATGCCTCTAGGTCCTATGGTGGAAGTATGGTAAGTGTCTAGATAGTCCCCACATACCCTTCCCTAGTTTTGTACCCACTTACTAAGTGTTATCTCGCGCAAAAGTGGGTACAAGACTAACCATTTCCCCCCTCAGTATACAGACCAAGGACACCTGAACAGAAATATATCACCAACGACCAGTACCAGGGGCACGCATTGATGCGTGTATATTTACTAGGAACAGCAGCTCGATCCAGTCCCGTATTTTCTAACACTACCACTT
This sequence comes from Spongilla lacustris, assembly GCA_949361645.1. Lineage (NCBI taxonomy): Eukaryota > Metazoa > Porifera > Demospongiae > Spongillida > Spongillidae > Spongilla > Spongilla lacustris. The sequence continues at coordinate 1,776,591 of OX442433.1, read as the reverse complement.
GCCTTTCAACGCTTCGGCCCTTGTCTTGAACTCCTCGGCTTCTTCAGTCGTTTTGAATTTTAAAAGAAAAAGATCTTTACCTATTCCTAACTGAATACACCCTCTTCCGGAGGTAGAATCTATTATAATGCCGTTAGGAACTGGGATTCTGAGCTCCTGTGCGCAGAAGGATGAGGCGTGTAGGAGACTTGAAACACACACGAGAACCAACCTTAGATTTGTCATCTGGAATCACTCGGAAAAAAAGGAGACTGTTGTCATTCAGAACTTGCACTTGGCTATTCCTCTGATCTTCAGCCAAATTCTTCCACTCGTCGTTCTCATAATCGCGCCGGAATGCTTTAACTTCTCCAGGTTTTGTGCCAATCAAGCATATAGCCATGTTGTAGGCGTGGTCACATTATTACAAAAGGAGTTAGTTAACTAGTTTTTTTTTTTTTTTTTTTTTTTTTTTAATCTTACTACTACTCTTTGTAGATTATGGTTGCACTACACAATATTATACTGTAGGCGCTAGGCTAACACAGTTAACTACACATGTATGGAACGCCGTTGCCGTCAATATTCAATTTTTTATGAAAAATTTTCCCCACCGCGGGTCCCGTATTTATTATATATTTTACCCCAATCTTGGTGTGCATCTATTAGAATAGTGTACGATTCGTCCCCTCCCTACCAAGCTGCCGTGCCCTACAACGTACGAAGTTGCCCGTGCCCTACAGCCTACAAAGCTGCCGTGCCCTACAACGTACGAAGTTGCCCGTGCCCTACAGCCTACAGAGCTGACGTGCCCTAGATCTACAACCCGTGCCCCATCACAATGTCGAACTATCGATCGAGTCATCTACTTATATCTTGAGGTGCGTTTAACGCTGCTACACTTGCTACTCGTTCATCCATGAGTGTTTCTAATTTCAATAGGTTACAGTACTAGGCCCTATAAAGTATATGATAGGCCTATATCACTACATAATCAGGGTCCGGCGCGTGCAGTTCTCGACTCGTTGAAACACTTCTGCAAGTCAGACCCGACAGAGGAAGCATATGGCAGGCACTAGGAGAACTTCGCGAAGGGTAGGAAGCGGGGGGAGGGGGGGGGAGGGGGGGGGGGTCGATGAATATCAGCAAACTGGTATGGGCTATTTTACCAATAGATCCCTACAAATGGCAAACGTAACCCCCCCCCCCCCCCCACACACACACACACACACACACCTGGAGCATACTTTTAAATACTCCTGGACGAGCTATTTGGTTACACCTCCCTGCAGGTCAAGCTTTTGTTATTTCCACACACACACACACACACACACACACACACACACACACACACACACACACACACACACAAACAAACACACACAAGCACACACGCATGCACACACACACATACACACACGCACACAAACACACACACCCTATAACCCCCTGGACACCATTTATTGTCTGTAGGGGTGTATGGTTGAATAATGGAATAGCCCAATGACCTTCGCTGATACTAGGGTTGAGCGCTAAAGGCTATTTTTGCCCCACCATTCGGATATCCGCGGAGGATAATTTTAGATAGCTATTCGGATCAAAATTCGGATTCTTAATACAGTTTTTAAAATCATATACATGTATTTGTATTTTATTCAATCACAAATCCAAATCATTTTGTGAAGTTTTTTAGGCTGTGTTGTACAACCCGGTCCTTTTTGTGATTAATTAACTTGCTAGCACAACACATATAGAACACATGTACATAGGGCTTGTAGGCTCATTGGGAAATTCATTTTTGAACCAAGGAAATCTAATCCTTTTGGTTGAAGATCAGGGATTAGGTTTGGCAGCTATGATTTTTGTTCACTTTTGAGTATCAGCTGGTTATTCAACTGTTATTGTTGCTTATCAGTAATAATCAGCCTAAACCACCTTTGGGCTAAGTGTATACCACATGCTTCTACCACGTGAAACCATAATTTAGGCAATTAATATCCTATTCGGATCATTCGGATATGGACCCTCCATTAGGCTGCCGTGCCGCGGCATCCGATAGTGCCTAAGCCTATCAGGCTGATACTACTGGTAATGCCATAATTTGTCATGGATTATCTATTACCTTTGTGTGGTGTCCAGACTCAAGTATGTCACAGCTGTGACATAATTACAAAAGTGTATACAATACAAAAGTATCTGCTCATCAGTGCCATTCACTCATATTTGACTATATGGAATACTGTTGCCGCCACCAATTTTTTTTTTAAATATATAGACGTTGCGGTGAAGAAACAACATTGGGAGCATGGAAGGGAACAAGGGGTGGAGTAATGATTAGGTGATCTGCGCCTGATACATATGCCATAGTCAGCTGACATTCTCGGGAATATCTTGTACCTGGTCTGGTGAGATGTGCGTGTACATGTAGGCCTACGTACATGTGTGTGCAAGTGTGTGAGTATGTGTGTGTGTGTGTGAGTATTTGTGTATGTACATGTATGTATGTGTGTGTGCTTATGGTCCTCCATGTTCTTTCCAGACCTGCTGAGTGATGAGCACCGGACTGTTGAGCTTTGGCTTCAACTCTTGCGTATGTTTTAAAAATTTTGTTAACTCTACTAGCCTGCTTTAGTTCGATGAAGGTATCCAAAGACTACATACACTCTAAAATTGCATCCATGATTCAAAAGGTTATACAGGGTATCAACATCTGCCATTAAACAGAGCAACGGTTCTAGCCTGCACATTAGCATATATAATGTTACAGTCCTCTGTGTTATAATTAAATGGTACATGTATGTTAATAGTGGTCCAATTTAAGAATCAAAAATTCTCCTAAGTATAATTTTGATCCTGAAAGCCGTCTAATCAGTATTGTGTGTGTGTGTGTGTGTGTGTGTGTGTGTGTGTGTGTGTGTGTGTGTGTGTGTGTGTGTGTGTGTGTGAGGGGGAGGGGCTGCACAGCCACAGTTATCTATGGCCTTAATAACTTGATAGTGATCGATTGCTTGTATCTTTGTATTAAACATAGTGGGACAACCAGGATAGATAGGACACTGAATTAATTTATGAACTTGATTTTCTTTGCCTTGCACTGGTTTTTGCATTCTTCTTACTTATTTATTGCACCTTGAATAGCATACACATGTGCATGTAGATTTCTGAAAGCTGGTTATTGGAGCTGTACTTTCATTCTGACACGTTAGAAATTCGCTGCTGCTTTTTAATTTTAACATGCATAAGTTGCTTGAAGTTTTTAAAATTCATTTGTATGAAATTGATGTCCACATATTAGATATGGTGGTAGTTATAAGTCAAGGAGCGCGCCTTATTAAAAAAAAAAAAAAACTTGAAATTGTTCCTCACTTTTAACCTGTTAGTCTCCCATCTCCATGTCCTAGATTACAGATACATGTACATGTAACTGTCCTAGATCAAGGATGATATGGCAGGCTTGACCACTAGAGCTGCAATATCAGGCTCATCATGCATTGAGCAGTGTTGTTGTTGGTGAATAATGTTTTGCCTATGGTAGAGCACGCATAGATACATGTACCTTGGTTAAAATGTTATAATTAGCATGTGCCTTTGTGAATAAAAAACGTTTGGATTTTGAGCTCTTTGCAATTACATGTATGTATTCAGCCTGCATGTTTTGCCACATCATTTAATTAACTTGCCAACATGACCTGGATTTTGTAAATATCTTCCCTATACTGCTAGATTGTTCTGTTTAGTTGCTAATTTGGTTCTTTAATTAATATGCTATCGTGCATCCATGCATTTATTTATTTATTTATTTTAGATACAAATAATGTTCCCAGTCACATCTCAGCAATTTGGCTGACAATAAAGTAACATAATGGTGTTAAAACTATTCTGAGATACTCCCACTCTTTATTAATTCATTTTGTGGACTGGCTGTGTGGTTTGCATGAGTGTATGTGGTATGTGGAACAATCCTTGGTACACCTGCACTCAATTTGCTCTCTCTTTCCCTCACAACAGTATTGACTGGTCACACCCAGTATATTTGATGACTAGAAAGAAAACACACCAACCTCAATGGAACACTTCCTGCTGAGCCTTCGATATTCTGTGCAAGAGCTCGTTGGAACTAACTTTACTGAGGTTGAACACTTCCCTCAGTAGATTCATTGCAAACTTGACTATTTTTATTCCAATATCTGTTATTCTTTTTTATTATGCAAATTGTGTAATGTTCTTGTCATAAAATATTGCCAAATGCATGAATCTTAAGTGGAGAGATGCAGTGTCATTGATATTTTCGTTGTGTACTCGGTATACAAGACCAAACAGAGCATGCCGGGTGGACGGATGTTTAAGATAGTGAAGTAAAACTATTTAACAGCTTACTATACTATGCCCAAAACATTGATCCTAATCTTCATGTGTTGCTAATTATATAGAATTGGCTATATGCATGGATTGTTGAAGGTGTGTTTGTGTTGTATATGCAGGTGTCAGTATGTAAAATATTATATATAATTATGCCATTTTAATTCATTAATTTTGATGCTAAAATGATTTTTTCTAGGTGGATTTTAGCCCTAGCATGATTAATACACAATGTTCTTAATTTGTGTCTTTGTATGTATCAGTCAATCCTGGTTCTGTATCAGGCTAATTATATAATGTGACTGTGTTGTGAACATGTAATCCAGGTATAAAATTGTACCAGTTCAATTTACTTGAGGTTGCCAAGTTACTAGCCTATCTGCAGGTGAGTTACAGTGAAATGAGATAAACTTTTAAACAACACAAATAGTCCACAGTTAAAAAAAAACAGTAAATGTCACATCCTTTGCAAGTTGTAGTGTCCTATCTCAGTACCTGGTCTGCGTGTACATGTAGGCCTATGTACATGTTTGTGTATATACATGTATGTATGTGTGTGTGCTTATGGTCCTCCATGTTCTTTCCAGACCTGCTGAGTGATGAGCACCGGACTGTTGAGCTTCTGCTTCAACTCTTGTGTATGTTTTGATTCATTAACTCTACTAGCCTGCTTTAGTTAGATGAAGGTATCCAAAGGCTACATACACTCTAAAATTGCATCCATGATTCAAAAGGTTATACAGGGTATCAACATCAGCTGCCATTAAACAGAGCAACGTTTCTAGCCTGCACATCAGCATAAATCATATAACAGTTATAATTAAATGGTATGGTATGTTAATAGTGGTCCAATTCAATAATCAAAAATTCTGCTAAGTATAATGTTGAATCTGAAAGCCTTCTAATCAGTATTGTGTGTGTATGTGTGTGTGAGGGGGAGGGGCTGCACAGCCACAGTTATCTGTGGCCTTAACAACCTGATAGTGATCCATTGCTTGTATCTTCGTATTAAACATAGTGGGACAACCAGGATAGATAGGACACTGAATTAATTTATGAACTTGGTTTTCTTTGCCTTACACTGGTTTTTGCATTTTGCACCTTGCATAGCATACACATGTGCATGTACAGTGGAGATTTCTGAAAGCTGGTTATAGGAGCTGTACTTTCATTCTGACACGTTAGAAATTCACTGCTGCTTTTAAATTTTAGCATGCCTTAATGTTTATAAAATTAGTTTGTATGAAATTGATGTCTACATATTACATATGGTGGTAGTTGTAAGTCATGGAGCTCTCTGCCTTATTTTAAAAAAATTCCTTATTTTTAACCTGTTAGTCTCCCATCTCCATGTCCTAGATCAAGGATGATATGGCAGGCTTGACCACTAGAGCTGCAATATCAGGCTCATCATGCATTGAGCAGTGTTGTTGTTGGTGAATAATGTTTTGCCTATGGTAGAGCACGCATAGATACATGTACCTTGGTGAATAATGTTATAATTAGCATGTGCCTTTGTAAATAAAAAGTTTGGATTTTGAGGACTTTCCAATTATATATTTAGCCTGCATGTTTCGCCACATCATTCAATTGTAGAGCTTGCCAACATGACGTGAATATCTTCCCTATACTGCAGGATTGTTCTGTTTAGTTACTAATTTGGTTCTTTAATTAATATTTTATCTTGCATCCATGCATTTATAAAAAAAATTTAGATACAAATAACCCAGTCACATCTCAACAATTTGGCTGACAATAAAGTAACCCACAGACTATTATGACGGTGCTAAAACTTTTCTGAAGATTAAAGATACTCCTCTCCCAGTCAGAGCAGTGTAAGATGTCTCTTTGGTGTCCCAGAGGTGTGCAGAGAATGCTCTTTTTGTGGACTGGCTGTGTGGTTTGCATGAGTGTATGTGGTGTGTGGAACAATCCCAAGGTACACCAGCACTCAATTTGTTCTCTCTTTCCCTCGCAACAGTATTGACTGGTCACACCCAGTATATTTGATGACTGGAAAGCCAACACAGCTGTTACACCAACCTCAATGGGACACTTCTTGCTGATCCTTCGATATTCTGTGGAAGAGCTCATTGGAACTAACTTTACTGATTCCCTCAGTAGATTCATTGCAAACCGACTATTTTTATTCCAATATCTGTCATTCTTAATTGTCGAATGTTCTTGTCGTAAAACATTGCCAAGTGCATGAATTCAGCAAATTACAATTCAGTGGAGAGATGCAGTGTCATTGATATTTTCGTTGTGTACTTGGTATACAAGACCAAACCGGGTGGACAGGTATAAGATGGTGAAGTAAAACTATTTGACAGCTTGCTATAATATGCCCAAAACATCAATCCTAATTGCTAATTGGCTATATGCATGGATTGCTGAAAGTGTGTTTGTGTTGTATATGCAGGTGTCAGTACAAAAAATATTATATATAATTAAACAATTTTGATGCTAAAATGATTTTTCTAGGTGGATTTTAGCCCTAGCATGATTAATATGCAATGTTCAGACTGACTTAATTTGTGTCTTTGTATGTATCAGTCAATTCTGGTTCTGTATCAGGCTAATTATATAATGTGACTGTAACATGTGTTGTGTACATCATGTAATCCAGGTATAAAATTTAATAGCATTGTACCAGTTCAATTTACTTGGGGTTGTCGAGTTACTAGCCTATCTGCAAGTGAGTTACAGTGAAATGAGATAAACTTTTAAACAAAACAACACAATAGTCCACTGTTAATTAAAAAATAACATCACTAAGTTCAGCAAATTCTTTGGTCAATGATAGAAGACACAACAGGAAACTTTCTTTGTAAGTTCAAATGTCCTATTTCAGTGAAAGAGTATTCTACTGCATCAGATGGGTGGCAAACTATTAAGTATCATATGGTGCTCATTAAAAACATGTCAACAAAATGTGTTGCCATAGCAACACATTTTGTGAGCAGGCCATGCCAAATGATATTCTTAAATAATCTCTTGGACTTGCCCTTGCCATCGGATAAAGCCCAACTTCTTTCTGTGTCAGTACTCTACGCTGCTAAATGGCTTTCTGCTATCCTTTCAATTGGCTTGGGTCTGCACATGGACTCTGATGAATTTCAGACTGCAGTGAAGTGGTGGCTGGGTATGGAGACCTCTTGTGGTTCCACATGTTCCCTCTGCCCAAACAGTGGCCTAGACCCACTTGGCCATTCATGCAAATGTGGAGGTGATGTTGTTTTGAGGTATAATAAATAGAGGAACATATTGGTGGATAGTCTGGGGACCCGAATGATGGTTGTACTAACCATCAGTCGAGTCCCCAGACTACTTGGTGGATGGGCTCACCCATCCAAGTTGTGGCTGGTTTTGGACTCAGCCATGATCATCGACCAGCTGACATTTTAGTTTATGAGAAGCCTGCTGTGGCTGTTACTTCACCGCTTAACGCAAACATTTTACTGGAGGCGGGTGACCGTGTGATTGGTGGTGCAGCGGCTCAGGCCGCTGAGGCATGGAATCATGCAGCCAACGACCAGAAGTGTTCAGATCTGGGGTGGGCTTGTGTATCACTTGCTGTTGAATCCTGTGGCAAAGAAGCCCAGGAGTGTTTTTCCTGTCTTGCCTCACGTCTAACAAGGCCACTTTAGATCTTTACAGTCGACTGAACCTTGCTCTAGCTAGAGGAATTGCCAAAGCGATCACGTCAGTTAGCTTCCACAATGGTGACAATAATTAGTGCATGTGTATAGTTAGAATTCTTGTGTATTCATATATTAATGTTATGTATGTTCATAATAAGTGCAATAGTAATGACACAGTTGCAAAAAATTGTCTCCATCATTAAAATACATATAGAATAAAATATGTATATTATTACTTATTTATTATTTCACTGTATAATATATTTATGCATAATTTAATTAAATGGTTATGCTTGCTACTGCATGCACCTGAACCATCACTCAATTATGAACAGTTTTGTTACACATGTGTTCTCAAGAGCAGACAGCTTGTCTGATGTCAGTTTCCTCTTCTCACGTATCATCCCTAGTTTTAGACCTTGCTTTGTTCCCTGCAGAAATACAGGTTGTAAAACCAGCATCTCTTGATGTATCAGTATAACCTCTGTTTAAATCCTAAATGATTCTAGAAGCAAGAGTATAGCTCATAAGTTTCAAGCTATGACCCTCATGCAGGTATAAAGAGCATGGCTACTTAATGATGATTATAATACTATTTAATAAAACATTGTGAAAAAAATCTAGGATAAGTCTGTTTTACTCACATGACTGAGTGTGTATTTTGATCCTGCCAAATGAACTCACTCTAGGTAATTTTATGATATATACTACTACAATACATGTACTGTGAGCACATGACGAAGTAGGATTACTCCTTAAAATGTCATTTGTGGTCAAAGATGTAACCATAATATGCCCAAAACATCCTAGTATTTATTTATCGCTTATTGGTTACGTGGATTGTTGAAAATTTAGTACCAATTTTTTCCATTTGTGCTCATGAAATAAATCTTGTGTATTAAATATGCATAGCAATATGATCTACAAATTCTGGAAAGTTGCAGTATTCTTTTGTATCAATTCACTAACATTTAATTTTTAAAAGTATGAATGGCATAATTTGGTATAATAATACCTTCAAATGATGTCTGAGATAGGACACTACATTTACTGGCATTTACTAACAGTGGTTTATTTGTTGTGTTGTTTAATAGCTTATCTCATTAACTCACCTGCAGTTAGGCTAGTAACTCGGCAACCCCAAATAAATTGAACTGGTACATGCTATTAATACCTGGATTACATGTACACAACACAGTCACATTATATAATTAGCCTGATACAGAACCAGAATTGCATACAAAGACACAAATTAAGTCAGTCTGAACATTGCATATTAGCGCTAAAATCCACCTTGAAAAATCATTTTAGCATCAAAATTAATGAATTAAAATGACATAATTATATATAATATCCAATTAGCAACACATGAAGATTAGGATTGATGTTTTGGGCATATTATAGTAAGCTGTTAAATAGTTTACTTCACTATCATATATTAAATATCCGTCCACCCGACATGCTCTGTTTTGTCTTGTATACCGAACACACAACAAAAATATCAATGACACTGCATCTCTCCACTAAATTGTAATTCTGCGGGTTCATGCACTTGGCAATGTTTTACGACAAGAACATTCGACTATTAAGAATGACAGATATTGGAATAAAAATAGTCAGTTTGCAATGAATCTACTGAGGGAAGTGTTCAACCTCAGTAAAGTTAGTTCCAACGATCACGCTCTTGCACAGAATATTGAAGGCTCAGCAAGAAGTGTCCCATTGAGGTTGGTGTAACAGTTGTGTTGGCAAATATACTGGGTGTGGCCAGTCAATACTGTTGCGAGGGAAAGAGAGAACAAATTGAGTGCTGGTGTACCTTGGGATTGTTCCACACACCACATACACTCATGCAAACCACACAGCCAGTCCACAAAAAGAGCATTCTCTGCACACCTCTGGGACACCAAAGAGACATCTTACACTGCTCTGACTGGGAGAGGAGTATCTTTAATCTTCAGAAAAGTTTTAGCACCGTCATAATACAGTCTGTGGGTTACTTTATTGTCAGCCAAATTGTTGAGATGTGACTGGGTTATTTGTATCTAAATTTTTTTTATAAATGCATGGATGCAAGATAAAATATTAATTAAAGAACCAAATTAGTAACTAAACAGAACAATCCTGCAGTATAGGGAAGATATTCACGTCATGTTGGCAAGCTCTACAATTGAATGATGTGGCGAAACATGCAGGCTAAATATATAATTGGAAAGTCCTCAAAATCCAAACTTTTTATTTACAAAGGCACATGCTAATTATAACATTATTCACCAAGGTACATGTATCTATGCGTGCTCTACCATAGGCAAAACATTATTCACCAACAACAACACTGCTCAATGCATGATGAGCCTGATATTGCAGCTCTAGTGGTCAAGCCTGCCATATCATCCTTGATCTAGGACATGGAGATGGGAGACTAACAGGTAAAAAATTTTTTTAAAATAAGGCAGAGAGCTCCATGACTTACAACTACCACCATATGTAATATGTAGACATCAATTTCATATAAAACTAATTATATAAACATTAAGGCATGCTAAAATTTAAAAGCAGCAGTGAATTTCTAACGTGTCAGAATGAAAGTACAGCTCCTATAACCAGCTTTCAGAAATCTCCACTGTACATGCACATGTGTATGCTATCCAAGGTGCAAAATGCAAAAACCAGTGTAAGGCAAAGAAAACCAAGTTCATAAATTAATTCAGTGTCCTATCTATCCTGGTTGTCCCACTATGTTTAATACAAAGATACAAGCAATGGATCACTATCAAGTTATTAAGGCCACAGATAACTTAGGCTGTGCAGCCCCTCCCCCTCACACATACACACACACACACTCACACACATATGCACACACACACACACACACACACACACACACACACACACACACACACACACACACACACACACACACACACAATACTGATTAGAAGGCTTTCAGGTTCAACATTATACTTAGCAGAATTTGAATTGGACCACTATTAACATACCATTTAATTATAACATAGAGGACTGTAAGATACCCTGTATAACCTTTTCAATCATGGATGTAATTTTAGAGAGTTAACGAATCAAAACATACACGAGAGTTGAAGCAGAAGCTCAATAGTCCGGTGCTCATCACTCAGCAGGTCTGGAAAGAACATGGAGGACCATAAGCACACACACATACATACATGTACATACACAAACACTCACACACATACATACACACACACGCACACTGCACACACATGTATGTAGGCCTACATGTACACGCAGACCAGGTCCAAGATATTCCCGAGATTATGGCAGACGTACCAGGTGCAGGTCACCTAGTTATTACTCCACCCCTTGTTCCCTTCCATGCTCCCAATGTTGTTGTTTTTTTAAACTTCACCGCAACAGCATTCCATATAGTCAAATATAAGTGAGTAGCACTGATGAGCAGACACTTTTGTATTGTATACACTTTTGTAATTATGTCACAGCTGTGACATACTTGAGTCTGGACACCACACAAAGGTAATAGATAATCCATGACAAATTATGGCATTATACCAGTAGTATCAGCGAAGGTCATTGGGCTATTCCATTATTCAACCATACACCCCTACAGATGACAATAAATGGTATAGGGAATATATGTGTGTGTGTGTGACAGTGTGTTTGTTTGTGTGTGCGTATGTGTTCGTGTTTGTGTGTGTGTCTTGTGACAGTGTTTGTTTGTGTGCGTGTTTTGTGTGTGTGTGCGCGTGTGTGTGTGTGTGTGTGTGTGTGTGTGTGTGTGTGTGTGTGTGTGTGTGTGTGTGTGTGTGTGTGTGTGTGTGTGTGTGTGTGTGTGTGTGTGTGTGTGCGTGTGTGCATGTGTGTGTTTGGAAATATGTCCAGCGGGTGGTTGGTGGTATTAATGCCTGGGCTAAGGCGTATAACAAAAGCTTGGCCAGGGAGGTGTAACCAAATAGAAGCTCGTCCAGGGGTATTTAAAAGTATGTTTCAGGTGTGTGTATGTGTGTGTGTGTGTGTGTGTGTGTGTGTGTGTGTGTGTGTGTGTGTGTGTGAGTGGGGGGGGGGTATTTGTAGGGAGGGATCTATTGGTGAAATAATGCATGCCAGTTTGCTGATATTTATCGATCCCCCGCCTCCAACCTTTCGCGAAGTTCTCCTAGTGCCTGCCATATGCTTAGCTTCCTCTGTCGGGTCTGACTTGCAGAATTGTTTCCACGAGTCGAGAACTGCACGCGCCGGACCCTGATCATGTCATACTTTATAGGGCCTAGTGCTGTAACCTATTGAAATTAGAAACTCTCATGTATGAACGAGTAGCAAGTACTAAAGTAGCAGCGTTAAACGCACCTCAAGATATAAGTAGTTGACTCGATCGATAGTTCGTAATTGTGACGGGGCACGGGTTGTAGACCTAGGGCACGGCAGCTTTGTAGGCTGTAGAGCACGGGTTGTAGACCTAATTAAGACACGGCAGCTTTGTAGGCTGTAGGGCATGGCAGCTTGGTAGGAAGGGGACAAATCTCAACGATTTGTACGCTATTCTAATAGATGCACACCAAGATTGGGGGTAAAATATATAAAAACAAAAATAAATACGGGGCCCGCGGTGGGGAAAATTTTTCCATAAAAAAATTGAATATTGACGGCAACGGCGTTCCATACACATGTACATGTACTACCAAAAAAATAATATAAAATAAATATGCAGTACACTGTATTACAAATGACCATGCTATGCCCTAAGCCCCCCCCCCCCCCCCCCCCCCCCCCCCCAAGCAGGTCCATCGTTGTGGCTTCTGAAATTGACCTTGCGAGGAATGCACTGGCATTGGCTCGAACTAACAAGAGAATTAATCTGCCATAGATGGAATTTAGCATGGTACATGACACATGTACTGATGTACATGTAGGGCATATTTTCCCACATTTACTGTACCCTCATATCAACCCCCGTGGTATAGGGGGGTTGATATAAGGGGTAGGGATACTGTAATGTAAGTTATTTGCAACGCCTACACGTACACGTACACGGCGCGCCACGTACTAGTAGGTTAACCGGTTAACGAATGACCAATAACATTAATAACGATTCGTTAATTGCACAACACTAGTCTGGCATAGATAATAGCACTGGGAAGTCAAGAGCGATGTTGTAAAGCTGTATACATAAGAGTAAAATTCATTCTGGTCTGAGTGAACTTCTGCAGCCTGCTTTGAGGGATGCCATATCTTTTCTTTTTTAATTACATTTACAAACTCGGTTCTCTCTTTTTATTTCTAATGTGTCAATACAAATAAGAGTTCTGTCTCATGTGTTCACGATTCACGTATAGATAAGTACCCCAAATAGTGCCCGTGGTCGGCTGAATGTGCGGACTGCAGGTGTTGATTTGGCTAGTTTTGGATCCTAGGCCCTTTACTATGGTTTCACAAATAAAAACCTATTGTACAGTTTGTACCTCGGGGACTGGGTCTTAATTTGCAAGCCAACCCACATATTAAAATAAACTTAATTGATACTTCTATGCTACCCCAGTCAGAATTGCAAAAGTGCTAATCGCCAACAGCACAGCATATAAAAGTACACAAATGCAGCATGGAAGCAGGTTCAGGTCCAAGTAGCACCACCCAAAGCTATTTAAGAGTTCTTCTGCGGTATCTTAATGGTGACGGTCTTCACCTCAGAGTACTGCTGAAGGCCATACTCACCAAGCTCACGTCCGAAGCCAGATTCCTTGTACCCACCGAAGGGAGCCTGTGCACAAAATGCATCGTAGCAGTTGATCCAAACGGTGCCTGCACGCACACCCTGAGCCACCATCATTGCCTTCTCCAGATTGGTTGTAAAAACAGCAGCAGCAAGACCGTATATGGTGCTGTTGGCACGAGTGATGACTTCGTCGATGGTCTTGAACTTCATGATCTGCATCACGGGGCCGAAGATCTCCTCCTTGGCAATCTGCATGTCGTCCGTGACATCACTGAAGACGGTGGGCTCAATGAAGTACCCCTTGTCCCCGTGCCTGTTCCCACCACACTCCAGCTTGGCTCCGTCCTTCTTCCCACTCTCTATGAGGCGTAGGATCTTGTCGAACTGCTCCTTGTCGACCTGGGGACCCTGCTCATTGGCAGGATCAAGGGGATTCCCCACCTTGCGCCTCCTCGCCCTCTCGACACTCTTCCTCACGAACTCATCATAGATGGACTCCTCCACAAACGTGCGTGACCCGGCACAGCAGCACTGACCCTGGTTGAAGTAGAGGGCAAAGTGGCTCTTCTCTACGGCATCGTCAAGGTCCGCATCGGCAAAGATGATGTTCGGGCTCTTCCCGCCAAGCTCAAGGGTGACCCTCTTCAGGTTGTTCCCTCCTGCCTCGCGCAGTACCAGGTGACCCACCTCGGTCGAGCCCGTGAAGGCCACTTTGTCGACGTTGGGGTGGGTGGCCACTGCGGCGCCCGCGGTGGGGCCGTAACCGGGCACGATGTTGACCACGCCCGGGGGGAACCCGGCTTCCACGATTAGCGAGGCGACGTAGAGCGCCGTGAGCGGAGTCTGCTCCGCGGGCTTCAACACAACCGTGTTTCCCGCGCACAGAGCGGGGCCCAACTTCCAGGCCTGCATCAGTAGGGGGAAGTTCCACGGGATGATCTGACCGACTATGCCAACCGGCTCGTGGCGGGTGAAGCAGAGGTACGGGCCGTCGACGGGGATCGTCTTCCCGTGGATCTTGTCGCTCCATCCCGCGTAGTACCGGTAGCAATTAATCACGAGCGGGAGGTCAGCGTTGTACGCGTCCGTGAACGGCTTACCGTTGTCCAGGGTCTCGAGGCGGGCGAGGTACTCGCGGTCCCTCTCGATGAGGTCGGCCAGCTTGTACAGCAGGTGGCCCCTCTGCGAGGCGTCCATGGTGCGCCACGGGCTTCCCAGCTTGAACGCCTCTTGCGCTGCGGCCACGGCCTTGTCCACGTCAGCCTTGTCGCCCTCGGCAACGTCGCATATCTTTTCCCCCGTGCAGGGGTTGATGGTGGGGAATGTGGCCCCACTCACGGAATCGTGCCACGTGTTGTTGATGAAGATCTTCGTGTATTTGATGTCCGGGGGACCATCGAAGCATGGTTTCTTGGTGTCTGGGTTCGCCATTTCTTCTTCGCCCTATATTGCAGTGATTGGACGGAAACAAAAGACTTTATATTAATAATGTATGACCCTTCCACCAATCGGAATGATCAGAAGTCACACCACCTATTGAATATCATTTTGCTTACGCGTATAATTACTAGTGGGTCCAAACCCGGCCCCGGGCCGGTACATGTACATGTGATCATTGATGATCGATATTGTGTATTATGTATGTAGCTAGTCAATCATTGTCACATCAAAAAGCAGAGGCAAACAGTCGCGAAGATAAGCAATTGAAATCTCTAGGTTTTCTATCCTGTTTACACGGACGTTAAATGTATTCATGTGGTGGTGCGACATTTAAGGGGATTCCTATTAATATGGAGCGATTGGTTTGATGACAATTGCACTTGAATTCACAGAGTGCAGTGTGTGAAGTTGTGAACCCAGCGAAGTGCGCTTGAAGTACGTCAATTATCATTTGAGGGGCTAGGAAAGGCAAGATTACATTTACAAGTATCCTGTGATAACAGAGTTCTACACTCCATATACGGTCCGGGAAACTAATATCAATAAAGCCTCTGTTATCTTATCATCATGGAACGACATAGAAACCGCAAATGTGCTAACCACCGCTGGCCTAGCCTATTTTATTTCCAAAAACCGTTACAGCTATGCTCTCTGGAAAATAAAATAAAAAACACCCATGAAATTTATCTGCCGCTTCGTCATCTGGTTCAGCTTTAGGCGGATTGCGCCGCGATATGTTGGCTAACAGCCCTATCGTATTCGAGGGAGGGGGCGGGGGGGGGGGGGGGGGGACTTCGCGCGCAGTCATGTAGACTACGCCTGCCCAGGTACACGCAGAACCCACCACATTCCAGTTTCCCGCTCACCTCTCGCTTCCGTGACATGGTCGATCAACAATGATCATGAAGAACTGCGCATGCGTTGTTGTACTTGACCGGCTGCGATAATTAGATTTGTTAGGCTTCTATTACTACATGTATACATGTATGTGCTACTGATAAATAAACGGACCATCGGAGTCACTGAGTTAATTGCCTCTGATGGTGGTATAGAAGAATTAAACAACTGAATCTGAGAGCCAAAACCACATGTACAGGAAGGAACAAAGCTAGGCCGACAATGTACACTGCAGGGAAGTGTTAGTCTGACCTAGCCACACCCTCGCGCTTTGCAGAGGACATTGCCATACCAAATCGGTTCTGATTACTTCAAAAAAAGTTATTAAGGTTACCTTACGAAATTCGAATCACGCGGTCATTCAAATCGTGCCTCGTTCCCCGAAATATTGAAATGATCACGTAATGACCTAGCAACGAGCCTTGACAACCACCGACCTTTGAAACATGAGACGGCTAGTTAACACGACACGTCCTGTTGCCATTTACAAGCCATACAAGGATGAAATGCTTCATATTCGCAGCTCCCATTGTCAGCAATGCCTTTGAATCAAATTGCAATCAAAATTAACGATCTCGAGATGTATATTTACCTCACGTGATAATTAACGTGATTAATTGAACGATACACAGCCAAAACGTAAAAGATATGGTTAGAAAATCATGCTGTAACAGATATGATCTACAGGTACGTAGCACATATGATACGCAATCATACACGGTACCAGAGCTGCGACATAGCGGCGTCTACTAGCGAATCTAGCGGACGGGAGCAGGAAATTTTTGTTAGCGAAAATAGCTGCCAATGATTGCCCACTAGCGGCATGCTCTGAAAATCGCTACTTCCGCTAATTCACAAATCCAATTCAACTTCAATTGCAACGACCAAATTGGGACCAATCAATATTTGTTATTGTTGATTCGAACTTTTGTGCTGCGACATAGCGGCGTCTACTAGAGTATTGAGTAGGGATCGAATTTAATTTGATTAGATTCGACGAATTCGAACTCGAACAAGCCATTTCAGGCAGCCCGTCTCGAATCCCAATTCGAACTCCAATCTTGTGTCAAGTTCGATTCGAATTCGAACGCTGCATATTTGAACTTGCATGCAGCAATTTAAAAACACTGATTCGATTCGTGCGGAGTACTAATTATTATTGAGTTACATTCGCAAAACACGAAATTTAACGTATTAATTTTTTGGGATGTTGACAATGACCAGAGATTCTATATATTATCTCTGCAATGACTGTTGGAGTAGCGGAACTAGCGGAAAAGTAGCGGTTTTCAAGTTTGGTTAGCTGAATTAGCGGATTTTGTTACCATGCTTTTCTAGCTGAATTCGTCACAGCTCTGCACGGTACTGAATGATGCCTTTTCTCCGTTACAAAATGATTGCTGTATGTACTGCAATGTTTTACAGTCTGTTAAAATAAGAGAACATAATGATACATCGCTTTTATCATTACACTACAAAACAGTATACATGACAGTAAGGATATGTTATACAGGGTACACAAAGTTTTTTGCATCATGATTACAGCCAATCAATAAATAAGCATAAATACAAAATGAATAAACTTTATCACAAAATCTTCAGCCTTCATTGAAGCAAATGTTTGACATGGATGGTGTCCAAAGATCTACATGTGTGGATCATAAACAATTAATGCATATTGACATATAGCACTTACCCTTCTCCTCTCTTCAGCACGGAGCTCACTTAGTTTACTTTACAAAACGATACAGCTGCCTCATATTTGTATTTCTCTTCAAGTAGGTTGTCAGCATTGTGGCTTCTGCTAAAGATGGCAAGTAGCGTGAGGTGGCCAGCTTAAACCACAGGGAAATTTTGCGTCAAATCATGTTATGATTTTTCACACGATTTTAGCTTTTGAATCGTCTGAGAAATCAGAATATGAAAAATCAACCGTGAAATCATTATAAAATCATTCCCAAATAACTCAGCGATTTTAGTAGTAATTTTATACAGAAATGTACTGTAGAATCATTTCAAAATCAAAAAAAATTGTTCAAGGATGATTTTTAAAGGAAATCATATACCAAATCACACAGAAATAATTATTTGTAATCATGAATGCATTTTTTTAGAAATGAAAAGAGTATAGTTCAGTTCAGTTCAGTCTACATCTGATCCTGAAGTGCATCTGCCAGCAGATGCACTTTCTTGTACTTGTGATTGAGGGAGATACTGATCTCTGCTTGCAGTACTACATGTTTCTTCAACATCCTGATCAGTTGCATCTGAGTTGGGTGTGCACACATTATGTTTTTTCCATCTTGCCTCTCGAGCCTTAGAAACACTCTCAAGTCGTCGCACCTTGCTGGCACCATCTTCATGATCAGCAACCTCTATTGTTAGATTTTCCAGTGGTATTGGCTTAACAGAGAAGCGTATTTGTAAGGTTTGGATTTACTTCCCAATGGAGGTAGTGTTAAAGCTGCTCTACTTGGCCTTTCGGCAGATATGCCTGCTTTGAGAAAAGTTGCACAATTCCTTGGTCACAAGGCTGACTTAGGGTGCTCCCATTGCATGTTTAAGGCAGAACGTGAACCAGGCAAACAAGGTGCA
Organism: Spongilla lacustris; assembly: GCA_949361645.1. Lineage (NCBI taxonomy): Eukaryota > Metazoa > Porifera > Demospongiae > Spongillida > Spongillidae > Spongilla > Spongilla lacustris. The sequence goes on along the minus strand of OX442433.1, from coordinate 1,757,970 downwards.
TCAGGGAAGATGAGTTATTGCACACGGTCGTATGCACCACAAAGATTGAAAGCCCAAACATTGATGCAAGCAAAGGAATATCAATCTGCTAAGTCCTTAACACAGGCACAGAGCATTCAAAGAAAAAATGGTGTCCGATACAGCGAACTTCTTAGGTTACCACACTTTGACATTGTTAGGATGACAATTACAGACCCAATGCATATGTTTTTGCTAGGAATGGTCCAAAACTATGTCTATCATCTCTTTCAGGCACAAAACTATCAGAGTTTTATAAACGTTTGAAAAACATAAAAGTGCCTTATGATATGGGAAGGCTACCAAATAACATCAACAGCAGTGAAGGGCTTTCAGGGCTCACAGCTCAGCAGTGGAAATTTTTTGCATGTATATATGCTAGGCCATGTATGTCAGGGTTGATATCTGCCAATGCATACAAAAGTTACTGTCTACTGTGTGAAATAATTGAACTATTGATAAAGCCTACCTTTACTAGTGAAGAAATTGAGGAACTCTTTAGATTGTTAAATGAACATCACAATTTGTTTGCTACAGTGTATGGGAAGTGGGAAATTAATTATCATATGGCCTTACATATACCTGATGTGATTTATGACTTTGTGCCATCCCATGGATACTGGTGCTTTGCATACATGAACGCTTAAACGGGTTCTAGTCTAATATTCCTAACAACAATCAAAATATCGAGCTTCAAATCTTGAACAAATTGCAATTCTCATCACAGATCGTAGATATTGATATAAGTTCTGTGACAAAAGGAGACGTTTCAATGATTACTAAAGGCAGTGAAAGTGATACATCATTCAGTGATAATTTACTTTTGATATCAAATTTGCTTAAACCACCTGAAGATGGATTTCAGTTTCAAATAAAGTTAGACAGAGGAGATGTTTTGAATTGGCCAATTGAACTTCTTCGTCCTAGTCAATTGAGAGTAAGAGTGAATGATGAGAATTAGAAGAACATTTGAGGATGTTGTACAGCACTGATGTAAGTGTGTTGCCACTAATAGATCAGTTTGGGCGCTGCTTTGTTAATGGTCAAACATTTTCCTCTGAGTACAATTCAACAGACAGAGGATCAGTCATTAAATCCAAGTTCGCGTTGAAAGAGAGCAATGATTTTCATCCTTACTTTGGGGTGGTTTGATTCTATTTCAAAGTATATTTTACATTGCAATGCAATATCAATGGGATTAATCAAACTGTGATGGAAGACAAGATATTTGCTTATGTGACATGGCTGACATTTACATTTAGATCACCCAGCAAAGATAAAACATCTGGCTCATGGTGAATAACACATTCTATGAACGTGATAGAATTTTAAGTCCAAGGCGCTTTGTGAACCGTTGTATTCTAGCTCCAGTTGCAGGGAAAACATCATCATTCTATGTGTGTGAACTTCCCCTGTGAATTAGAATGTTGACAATAATAATTGTATTGATATATATTTCTTTAATTAATGTCATGGATGTATCAAAGGCTTTGATTTCAAAATCACCCTTAGAATGGATGCATGGAATTTAATTGGTATAAAATCATTTACATGTGTATACTGCATGAACATGAATTAAAAACTTTACACAAGTGGATTCAAAATCATATTCAAATCGCATGAATCATAGAACAAATCATTTTAAAAATCACAACGTTATTTTTGGGGAACAAATGCGTTAAATAAAGTTATGATTTTCCACATGTGAATCAACGCTTGATTTTAGTGGATTAGGAATCATACTCAAATCATATGAATCATCTGACAAATCATTTGTAAAATCATAACATGATATGACGCATAATTTCCCTGTGAACGTATCAACGTAGAGGTAAGGACTTGGTCCAAGGAGCAAGGGTAGTAAGTTGACGTACGAATCATATACGACGGTCTGGGACGAGGAAGAGTTTACGCTGAAAATGAGATGGTGTACGGAAAGGTGTACAAACAAAAATAACAACAGTATGCGATTACCAAGATTCTTGGTAGTGACTAGCGGTAATGTCATTCATCCGCAGCTGCGATGCATTGGGTCTGTGCATGAGACTAGCATTGGATAGGGTCCTATTTCTGTGGTATGGCAACCATTTCAGCCATGAATATTATTTTTGAATTGACCAATATGGTCATCTTGATTGCATTCCAGTTGGCACAAGATACCCTATACCAAACGTAGTAGTGATGTAATCCACCCACTGCTGTGACGTATTTGGGTCTGGGTATGAGACTGCTTCATGGTAGGCCTACCTATGATGACTTACAGTCTTATGGAAGTGAGGAGGTATGGCTGTAACTATTCTTTTGCTTGAAATTCAAGTGATTACCATGTTAACATTGTCGACGAGTCTGAAGACTTTTTCCAAAGCAGCGTACTCAATGATGGGGATGAAATGGAGTTCAATTCAGACTCTGAATATGAATGGAAGAAGACGGTGATGGTGGTTCATACTACCAGTCTGATGATGAAAGCTACTATCCTTTTCCGTCAAAGATTTTTCCTCTCCTTTTTATACTTGTTAAAAGCCCACACCCACTGGTAAGTTATTTATGTTGTGCTTTGGCAGGGTGAAAAGAACTTGCTTGCATTCTGGCAGATAGGCAAGTTATTTAGTCCTTATGTGTTTTATGTTGTGCTTCGGCAGGGTGAAAAGAACTTGTTGTTGATATGGTACATTCTGGGTCATATGAGTATAAGGGTTCCAAGTTTAGCCAGTATCAAGTCATTTAAGTTGCCTGGTATGAAACCACCTGTTCGAGTAAGTGTGCATGTGTATCTTGTTATGTATACAACTGACCTGTAAGTTTATAATTAAGAGTACCCATATCTACTATTATTCAACAGATCATGGGACACCATGACATAGCTGGGTCTTTAGTCCGTTATCCTGTGTTTGGAAATGATGAATACACATATGCATATCTGTATTCCTATTCTACATGGTTTCAGTATACATGTATGTTGGCCTGAATAGTGAAATGTATCATGCAAATCGATGGTGCAAAGGTTCAAGATTTGCTCCACCCATGGCAACTTTAACAAATGGATCAGCTCAGTGTTTTTGTACGAGGCTGTGTGCCATTTAAGCATCCTATGGTTGGAACAGTTAAGGGAGTTGTGGTGAAATTTTTCCACCAGGTATGCTATTTAGTACTTATATATTCTGCATATTAGCAGGTTTACACAACTCAGGTGTATGCTCAACTAAAAGTACTTGTGAATCTCATACAGTTTTTAAAAATATTTGGTACCGGACACAACTATTGTTCATCTAGACAGGGACACCTCAATACTTTATGAGAACATTGCCGTCCTGGTATCTAGCATCAGTGGGTGTGTTACATTCCCTAATTCTATAATTAAATGGATGCCTCCAGCACGTTTCGGTAGATTCACTCGTGAGGTATGAAATTTAGCCATTAATTATATTTCCATTTATATATTTCTTGTAGGAATTTATCAAGCACCCCATCCTATGAAAGCCAAATCACTGGGGAAACCTGTCTATGTATTGCCTCTTATATTGTTTGCTGATGATACTAGTGGCAATGCAATAAATATCATGGTACTTGAAATTTGCCAATTTGCCACGTAAGGAACAAACGTTTGAAAACTGACACTTTTTGTGGCGTTCAGACAATTTGAGTGCTTTGGAGTTGGCAAAGCCAATGGCAGAGAAGTTGATCATGCTGGAAACACACAGACTGGAAGTGTATGATGCCCAAAGCAAGCAGATGGTGCTGGTGTTGGCTCCACTGATTTGTACCGTGGCAGACAATCTTCAGAGCTTTTGAATCACCTTCGTGGAGATGTCAGGTTAGAGTATATATAACTGAGCATCACTTCCACTCTAAAAGGTTGATCAGATCAGTTCTCAATGGACTGAAGAAGCAAAGGCTACATTGAGAGGACACTGTACGGGTTAATGGAGGATTACAGCACATTGCTACAAAATCTTCCCATGGTTGATTTACATCAGTAAAGTCTTTTAGAAACATTTTTTTTTTAAGTGAAGTTATATATGTTTATTTTACAGGAGCACACCAGTGGAGAATCTCCATGTGATGTCATATGGAATGTGTAAGTACCTACTTAAAGAGCAGATGCCACAAATGTCTGCAAAACAAAAGTGGGAAATACTTGCACGTCTAAGAGCATTCTACACATCCGGTTTGAAAGTAAAACTATATGGCAATGTATGTGCATATTACAACTCATTTCTTGGAAGAGACTTTCATCATTGGGCCATATCTGAATGACAGACAGATGAATGTGCTATTGAGTTTTCTAAGGTAAGTTAGCACATTTACTTTACTTGCATAGGTGTTTTGTACGTGCTATTGTGAATCCTATGCCCCTTCTGCTAAGGATTATTTACAGCAAAGGTGCCAAGATTTTGTGAATAAAATCAAAATGCACATTCCATAATTTCTGCAAAAGCGAAAGACACATCTTATTCTGCATGTAGTAGAATGTATGGATGAGTTTGGTCTAACTTCTGAATTTAATGCAGAACGGTAATGCATTGTACAATTAGTTATGAACTGCCTATTTAATATTTAAATATTTCTGTTTTCCACAGATTTAAGTCATTTAATTCGCAAGTTAGAACTTTCAACATTTTCCGTAATAGGCAAGCTCCAAGCAGAGACATTGGTATTCATTTCAGTCGGTTGCAACATCTGAGGTACTTAAGCCATTGCACCCATTTCAGTGACAACAAAAGGTTAGTTTATCGCTTCATAATAACTAATTTCAGGTGTGCAGTTGGGATGCAGGAAATTCTATCTTTCTCTGTAGTACAGCATGCACTGTCTGGTATTTCATTTCAACAGTTAATTAGTGTCAGAGCTATCTACTAACCAGGAGCAGCTCGAAAGGTTTTTTAAAAAGATTTGTAATAACATTACAAGTATATACATACACACCAAGGTGACACACAGCAATAGGATAAAAATCATAAAAGCACCCGTATTAATCTAGAGGGGGGGGGGGGGGGGGGGGGGGGGGGGGGGAAAGAAGGATAAAACACAAAAGAATTATATTACGGGTGTGTCATGGAATTATATGGATCATGCACATTTTCTGTTATGGCACTCTCAAGGCCAAATCTGTTCCAAGTCCAGTGTGTAGCAAGGGGGATCCCTGGTCTTGCAGAAGCTACAGATGGGAGGTTACCAGTTAAGGCACCATCATTTAGGTATCCAGCGTGGATGATGTATGGAGTGTGCATCATTGAGAAATTGTGGCCTGCTGTTGGTCTTTGCATTAACTTTGCCTAATGGGAGCTTTTCAGCAGTGAAGGCAACAACGGTAACTCTTGCTCACCAGCTGTAAAATGCTCTCTTTCTACCTAACCTGCAATATTCTCTGTGCACCTGTCAGCGACTACATACACTGTTCCAGACAAGTGAGCAGAATCCAAGAAGCTGCTCACAGGTCTGGTGGGTGTGGCAACAGTAGACCTCCAGGTGGCACTACGCATGCGTGCTGTGTTGTTAAATGATGACCCCAAATTTTGTTGAGTCGGGGTGGATCTGTGCGGTAGAAATATATGGGAATTGGGGTAGGGACAAGGGACATTTTCCCGGCTAGCTTCTCTTCTTAATCAAAGGCAGCAGGTGACATTTATGTATGGCTGTTTAAAACTGTCTCTAATCAGGTCTGTGGACAGGTTAATCTTTTTAATAAGTGTGTTGTGTGTTACCTTGCTGTGTAGTGTAATGGCGGTGCTTACTACGTTCGAATGCCAGCCTGATGGTTATACGTGCAGGTACATGTATACATGTAGCGGGGGTTGGGTCTGGGTACGAGAATAGTTACACATTTGTACCACGTGGGTATAACCAGCGTCGGTCAATATGTATGCTGTCCGGTTGTTGCATTCGAGGCAGTCCATTTGTAGAGCTTTTGGTAGAGCGTATTCAGCTCAATTTAGAGAACTGCAGCTTTCGGATGGCTTAGTGGAAAGGCTGAAGAAACAAGGCTTCGAATTCGCCACTGAGGTACAGCGAAAGGTGAGCCCTTCACTCCTCCATCCCCTCACACACACATTATAACGGACTATGAATTATTACGTTAGAGTATCCCTCTTGCCTTGGAAGGGAAAACTCTTGTAATAAATGCTGAAACAGGGTCAGGCAAGACGCTGTGTGAGTTACATCCCTTGAAGTGACAGTGCATTGGATGGAGGAGGGGATGGTGCATTGTGGAGGGGATGGTACATTGGGTGGAGGAGGAGGGGAGGGATGGTACATTGGGGGAGGAGGAGGGTGCATTGTGGGAGGGGTGCATTGTGGGAGGGATGGTACATTGGGTGGAGGAGGAGGAGGAGGGGTGCATTGGGTGGAAGAGGGGGTGGTAAATTGGGTGGAGGAGACACTACCAGAGAAGCCTTTTGAATAGTGTATTCATGTACATGTATAGTTAGCTTGCCACATGAACTATACCAAGTTCTCCAAATGTGTATGTTCTTATATCACAGGCTTTCTACTGCCACTTCTGAGCAGCTTGGAAAAGCTAGCCACAATTCCAGTTCCATACTGTGTGGTACTGGTACCAACTCCAGACCTTGCCCACCAGGTTGGCTTGGTAACTGATCTGCAGTTATTTAATTGCATTTCTTATTCACTGCACATGCAAGACTAGATATGTCGGTATATTGACACAGCCCATGGCACACACACACACACACACACACACACACACACACACACACACACACACACACACACACACACACACACACACACACACACACACGTGTACACAGACACACACACACGTGTACACAGACACACACACATGTGTACACAGATACACACACACACAGAGCCCATTTGCTGCACTATCACTTTTACCACGGCTGGTGGAGTGAACATACCATGTTATGCACAAATTTGCCATGTTAAGCACCACGCTTGCGTTCCATAATATGTACAAATGTGCCATATTAACACCACATTATTAACACCATATTATTAACACCACATTATTAACACCACATTATTAACACCATATTATTATCTTGTTTGGCATATATTTGGTTTGTTGTGCCCAGCTGCCCTGGGATAAAGTTTTTTTTTTTTTTTTGCTGTAGTAACCTGTACTCACACTGCTATCACTTTCCATCCACTGCACTATCCTCCTCCATATCCACACCTACACATGTATGTTCATTGCTCCTTCCTTATTGGTTCATCAGGTTTTGTTACGTGTAAATTATCAACATGTATGCACCTTGTTTAATTAACTCTTGCTTAATTAACTCTAGTGCCCTCTCTCCCTTGCCAAGGTAAACAGTGTGTTCGGGAGCCTCTCCAACCACACCTGGGGCTCGGCTGTGGTCCACAGTAAGTCTAGGCTTGCCCTCAAGCCAGACACCCACCTGGTTGTGGGCGTGCCCAGTGCCCTGGCCCAGTACGACATCCAGAAGGTGCTGAGGGGGGTGCGGCTTGTAGGTGTGGACGAGGCTGACACCCTCCTGACAGGAAGTGAGAGCAAGGTGACGTGGGACATCCTGAGGACCATGAGGGAGCTCCATCGCACAGACGTCAGCAGGGGGCGTGGTCGTACTCCCGTGCCAGAAGGGATGGGCAGATTGGACTGCGCTGAGGTGGAGGGGGAGGGGCTTCCAATGCGCCAGTTGATATTTACGGCTGCCACACTTCCCTCTGGTGGTCCCCAGACCATCCACTCTGTGTTGAGCGCATGGCTACCTAAAGAAGCCGTGTTTGTCACGACGGGTCAAACCCACCATCCAGTGGAGACGGCCAAACTGGAGTTTGTTAAAGTCAAGGGAGTGGGTACCCCTCGTGAAGCCAGTGACCATGGGGCACAGGTGGGAGGACCGGACAAGCTCTCCAGACAGAAGGCCAACCTGCTGGTTGCAGATCTGGACAAACTGGGGACTGGGGAGGAGGAAAGCAATGGAGCCAAAGTGCTTGTGTTTGTGAATACGCTGTCCAGCGCAAAGGCATTGTACACGTTTCTAACTGGTGCCCACCGTCATGCGCAGCACTCTGCGGAACTTGGGCGTTGGTGGCATGGCAAGGTTGGGCAGCTGAACAAGGAGGTGGAGCCGGGGGAGAGAGAGGTGGTGGTCAGGGAGTTCAACGAAGGCAAGCTTAAGGTCCTTGTGTGCACTGATCTAGCGTCGAGGGGGCTGGACTTCCCTGACGTGACAGCTGTGGTGCAGTTTGACTTTCCAGTCAATTCAGCTGACTACTTGCATCGAGCAGGAAGGACTGCCAGAGCTGGGAAGGCTGGGAGAGGTGAGGTGGGGAAGGATGGAAGGGGGTGGGTGAGGTGGGGAAGGATGGAAGGGGGTGGGTGAGGTGGGGAAGGATGGAAGGGGGTGGGTGAGGTGGGGAAGGATGGAAGGGGGTGGGTGAGGTGGGGAAGGATGGAAGGGGGTGGGTGAGGTGGGGAAGGGTGGAAGGGGGTGGGTGAGGTGGGGAAGGATGGAAGGGGGTGGGTGAGGTGGGGAAGGATGGAAGGGGCTGGGTGAGGTGGAGGGAGAGGTGAGGTGGGGAAGGATGGAAGGGGGTGGGTGAGGTGGGGAAGGATGGAAGGCTGGGAGAGGTGAGGTGGGGAAGGATGGAAGGGGGTGGGTAAAGTGTGAGGTGTGAGGTGGGAGGAGAGGGATGAAGTGAGGGGATGAGACGTGCAAGATGGAGGAGGGGGGTGAGGGACTGATGGGGGAGGGGTAGCATGGCTTGGTGAGATGTGACATGAACACTGCACAGATTATGACAATGCATGTTTTTTTGTACATTTAGTGGTAGCATATGTTGAGGAGGCTGATGCTGATTTAGCACACGAAATTCAGTGTGTTTTGGGTGATAGAACAAAGAGCTTTGACCAGATCTTCAGTCGGAACAAAATGCTGAGGAGAAAAATTAACGCTAAGAAAGCAAGGAGTATTGAGTAGTGGCCCTTCAAGGAACTGATGTGGTCATCATGGCTGTATGCACTGGTGAGGTCCTTGCTCAGATTTGATGTGCATTTGAACTTTTAAGTTTCATATTGGTGTAGTCAGTAGACGCATCAGTGTGCATTGGCCATGACATCATGGTTTTGTATTTCAGTATATGTGTTTGGATGTGTTATCATCATATCAGGCAATGAATTTCAAATCATTAAATAAATGCCTAGCTGTCTGAATAAAAACCTTCCATAAGCTTTGCCCGTGGTGCCTCGAGTAGCCTACTCTACTGCCTTGGGTAGGTGAAATTAGTGTGATGCCGCAAAATGGGATTTGGGATGTCAATTTTTGCGATTTGATCGACCACATTGTGTTGTTTAGCAATTTTAGCATCTGAGAGTGCTACACGGGTGTAATTTGGCACCAGATTCAGATTCCCGGCCCATGGAAACTAGAGGTCAGGAGTGTGCAGCCCTAAACTCTTAATACCCCAAATTTTCTTTTGCTGTGCCTACAGCACGCTCATTTAGCCAGGAACCTTGGGTGGCTTCATGAGCCATTCTGTGTTGTCCTTTCCTGAGCTCTGCGTTTGGTAAGGTTTCCTCTTGGCTGGCCCTAGGGTCACGCAAGTCCACTGATGTACTTTACATGCTGAGATGATAACTGCCCCCACTGCCCCCTAAAACAGGATCGGCTTGGTAACAGTGACAGATGTTTGTATGCTAGCGGATGGTTGCACTTTTAAATGAGGCACATAACTGGTATGGCAGTAGCGGTATGTGCACCCTTGAAGATATGTGGAGCGAGGGACCAATGGAACTGCATTGGATCACATGGGCCAAATACTGGCACTCGGGACAGTAGCAAATTCTTAGGATCAAGCTGGTATGGTTAGGTTCATACATCATACCATGTGATGTCATTCTTGAAATAACAAGCCCAACCAATTTTGTATGCCTAGCCTATACCAGGATTTATGTCGTGCATGTAGGCTGCCTAATGCACTATCTCAAATGCTTGCAACTCTACCTTCCTCCAACACACAAAGGTCGGGCTGTGTCCATGCATTGGGTGGTAACATGCAACCCAAATACATTTTCATAAATTGTTCGACACCTGGCTATCCACATGCACACATCCAGACACTCTGTCATCTATGCCTGTGGCTCGGTCACCGTCCCCATATCTGGCCATATCTGGATAATACGCAATGCATATACGCATAGCATCATACATGTGTGTGTGTATGAGTATGTGTGCATATGTGTGTGTGTGCATGAGTGCGTGCATGTAATTTATTATTCGGGCCCGATATGTGTGTGTGTGTGTGTGTGTGTGTGTGTGTGTGTGTTGTGTGCATTGTGTGTGTATTTGTGTGTGTGTGTGTACATGAGTGTGTATGTGTGTGTGTGTGTGTGTGTGTGTGTGTGTGTGTGTGTGTGTGTGTGTGTGTGTGTGTGTGTGTGCATGTGTGTGTATGTTGTGTGTCCTACTTTCGTGGCATTTTGAGGTAAAATACCAGGGCAATCCTTGCCAGATCGAACTGGCCTGGTAATGTGGACAGCTGAGTGATTTTGTCAAGTTTGTCTTCATGTACATGTGTAGCAATTGTATAACTATACACATGGCATTCTAACAGTAACAGTAGTTAAATAATAAGTTGCTAAAACATGTCTTACCTTTTTTAATTTAATTTTTAAATTTACATTCGATTCTTCGCTACAATATTTTGAACTTAATATCAGAGGATGTGCATGTAAACTTCCCCGCTAGGTGAAATTAAATTCATGCGAACATTATTGCGTAGTTACTGGGTACATGGGCTACTGAAATTTTAATCATTGCTTCAGTCTGATGTATGTAAATATGAAAGCAGCGGTGAGGTTTCTATACATTTCTATAGCACATGTAAAGGAATACCTTACCGCATTTGCTTTCGTATTAATATTTCACGTAATACACTATTTCACCTAGTGTCCGATCCGTTAAGTGTAACGTTTTGCTTACTAGTATACATGTAACCATAAACAAACACTTTCTCGTCACGTGCGGTGCAAAGTACATGTATACTCATTTTCTGCACGTGCGACATGGCTCTGATCGGAAGAGAAGGTGAATCAGTTTTGCCATACATGTAGATTATAGATTGCGTGTTATAACGGGGGCGGTGTGACTAGCGCGTGCTAGCGATGATCGGCGAAGGACTGGAGGTTTAGTTATTAATGCTCTTCATAGCACATTAACTTGTCCGACGGTCCACGTTTTCCCATGACTCTGGTCTGACTCTGGTCAAATAATTAGACTCGTACTACGTTGTCATTATTGTAATTCACATTCACAAAATTCGAATGTTTTCAGGTTGCGGTGTCACGAAGGAAGGGTTAGGTGAGTTATTTGTACGTATTGCAAGGAAGGGGGGGGGGGGGGGGGGGGGGGGGGGGGCTGGGGGAGCTCCATACTGTAAGGAGGGGGGCTGGGGGAGGTCCATATTGTAAGTAGGGGTAGCAGGGCTGAGAAAAAGGGAGCTCTGTACTGTAAGGAGGAGGGCTGGGCTGGGGGAGCTCCATATTGTAAGGAGGGGGCTGGGGAGTTCCATACTGTAAGGAGGGGGCTAACTATACAGCTGTGCATGGCTAAAGAGCATTTGGATTCAGTTCACTTTCTCTTTCCAACCTATATTCAGATAAGCTTTGTGGTCAACTCACTGATGTAATCAACTCAAAAGATTTTGAAAGAGCCAAGAAATTTGTTGAACTGCTGACGAAGCTGAAATCGCCAAATGGGAAATATCATGTTCAATTTGTTGGACCCTCCAGCAAAGCACAGACCCCTGACTCCCTAATGTATGTACACCTATCTTCAGCAAAGCACAGACCCCTGACTCCCTAATGTATGTACACCTACCTCCAGCAAAGCACAGACCCCTGACTCCCTAATGTATGTACACCTACCTCCAGCTAAGCACAGACCCCTGACTCCCTAATGTATGTACACCTACCTCCAGCTAAGCACAGACCCCTGACTCCCTAATGTATGTACACCTACCTCCAGCAAAGCACAGACCCCTGACTCCCTAATGTATGTACACCTATCTTCAGCAAAGCACAGACCCCTGACTCCCTAATGTATGTACACCTACCTCCAGCTAAGCACAGACCCCTGACTCCCTAATGTATGTACACCTACCTCCAGCAAAGCACAGACCCCTGACTCCCTAATGTATGTACACCTACCTCCAGCTAAGCACAGACCCCTGACTCCCTAATGCATGTACACCTACCTCCAGCAAAGTACAGACCCCTGACTCCCTAATGTATGTGTGCTTCTTGTGCCAGGAGTATGGTGGACATGTTGGGAGTATGGTGGACATGTTGGGAGTATGGTGGACATGTTGAGGAGTATGGTGGACATGTTGGGGAGTATGGTGGACATGTTGGGGAGTATGGTGGACATGTTGGGAGTATGGTGGACATGTTGGGGAGTATGGTGGACATGTTGGGAGTATGGTGGACATGTTGGGGAGTATGGTGGACATGTTGGGGAGTATGGTGGACATGTTGGGGAGTATGGTGGACATGTTGGGAGTATGCTGGACATGTTGGGGAGTATGCTGGACATGTTGGGGAGTATGCTGGACATGTTGGGGAGTATGGTGGACATGTTGGGAGTATGCTGGACATATTGGGGAGTATGCTGGACATGTTGGGGAGTATGGTGGACATGTTGGGGAGTATGGTGGACATGTTGGGGAGTATGGTGGACATGTTGAGGAGTATGGTGGACATGTTGGGGAGTATGGTGGACATGTTGGGGAGTATGGTGGACATGTTGGGGAGTATGGTGGACATGTTGGGGAGTATGATATATTTAGGTCTGTGTTTACCTTTTTAAAAAGGACACTGACTGTCAACATTGAGTTCCAGACTACCAGGGTACCATCCAAGATATTCCTTGAGATTGGTGAAACGGCCACCTTTGCAGATGCACAGCAGTTGGTACGTAAGCATGTGATCTGGATAGTGGGGTGGGGTGGTGTGATGTGATAGTGGGGTGGTGGGGTGTGATAGTGGGGTGGGATGGTGTGATAGGGGGTGGGTATAAAATCACTTGCATTGGACTGTAAAACCACACCTTTTATAACCACTGTAACATCTCTCGTATCGCAGTACCCTTGGTGACAATACACATGTAGTGTGACATGTTTTGGGATTACCACCAAGTCCTGCTCAGAATGGTTCATTAATGCATAATAAGGTGATTGAGATGGAAGACCCTCAGCAACTTGATGTATTTACTAATATGCATAGTAGTGCAATGCAACTAGCCAGCATTGATTCTAATTGATGCACACACTCATCACTGCATGAACCTTATTAAATAATAAATAAAAAACATTCTCAATGAGAAAGTTGGTGGCCTATAGGATTAAGTACAGTAGAACAATGGTGGTGCAAAAGCATGGAAACATGATTGGACCGGGAAAATGAAATAGGCTTACATGTATATTTAGCACACTCCTGTTCTAAAATAGTGCATGCTGACAAATGTGCTAAATATAGGCCTATCTCATTTTCCTGGTCCAAATCTTGTTTCCATGCTTTTGCACCACCATTGTTCTACTGTACTTAATCCTATAGGCCACCAACTTTCTCATTGAGAATGTTTTTTATTTACTTGTTTCGTATGGTTTCCCCCCCTGTCAGTGTCTTTACACATGTACAATACAGAAATTAGGAGGGGAGGGATGTATAGCTCCATCACCTGCAGGGAGACCTCAGAGGGTGAAAACTTCGAGATTTCCTCACAAATATTAATTTTTGGGGGCGTGATTACTTTGTCCACTCAAAAGGATTTGTAGCAGATCTACGTTATAGTGCCCTTCCATGTTGTTTTCATCCCAACTATATGCGCCTTCCAGAATTGACCATGTATTTATGGGATATTTTAATAATGAAAGTGATAGTTATAAAAATTCTTAATATACAAATCCCCCTCGGGCTCTTCCCCGACCTCCTCCTTTTCCATGGTGGCCTCTGCCTCTCACTGCTGCTGGTTCCAGCTCAGGTGATCAGTTCTACTTCAATTCCCAGCTACATGTATGGCAAATTTGATGTGTGGCAAACACACATGCAAGTACTCACGTTTGCCATAACATTGAGTGTAGTAGTATAAAACTGTGAGTGTGCGTATTTTTGAAGTTAAGCTTTTTCTTCTGGTCTAATTGCATTGACTTCACGGATACTTTTTTGCAATGACCCTGCATTAGCTCTTTCTGCACTCGGTGCTTAGCATGCATCTGCACTAATCCTGCTTACTGCTGCATGGGCAGATCTAGTAACAACCTTTTGAGCTAGCAATGGATGGGTCTTGCAAAAGGCATCATTCACTGCACTTAACAGCTCACTATTCCTAATAATAGCTTTTTCAAGACCACCATTATACTCCATTAGTGCGTGTGATTTGGCTGTTCGTACAGGGAGTAGCTATATGGGAGAAGGAAATGGTTGCAGTCATTAATTACTAATTTTACCTACAACCAGGTCTATGCACAAAATTCATGCAGGCATGTGTTAAGACACACACAGGCCTGCATGCAACAAATAATAAACCTACCCTATTACATGTACAGTTGTATATAACAAATCAATGATATCACAAAATGGGGGTCACCAGGGCTGAGAACATTTTAGTTACTACAGTGTATACTGTAGATACTTTGATCTACAAGTTGTTGTGCTACACGTGCATCATGCATGCACTTAACTTGTGAATCCTAAAGGGCCACACATGTACACAGACCATGCTATTACATACCTTTTGGTGGTAGTTTTTTCAGAAGTTCTAAGACTCTTACACCTCTTTGGAGATGGTTTCAGGTTTTGTATTGCATTCATTTAGCAAATCGGACAGCTTCAGGGTCTTTTCAATACTAGTACCGACTGCCAAAATGGAAGCTGTATTGTCACTGTACTGCTGTGTTTCAGCAGCACAGTTCTCCCACAAGGTCCCACTGGTATAGCTTACTGCTAGCTAGCTTCCTCGTGGCAAAACACCTAGAGTCAATATGTGCGTCGGTAGCTTTCACATTCAGCAGCCTTCGTTTTTTCTGGGATTGCTTTATAGATCGCTTGGTGTTCAGCCTTGTTCTCTTCTAATGATTTCTTACTAAAATTTTATAAAGTATTCCACTTCTTGCTTTTCTCTCTTCTTTTGATTGTGTGAAGGCTTTAGAAAAAACAATTTCTCCAGACAAATGTATTGATTCTAATATAAGAACGCTACCTTAACATATCGCCGATTTCATTCAGTGGTATTAATAGCAAAATACCAAATAAGGTACTGCTTGCTATAGTTCTTTCCTTGTCTTTATGACCTCTAAGGGCACCTTGCAGATGTATTTTGAAGGGATGGTAGGCCTACTATTTTCATTCTTCAGAATTGTTTCTAGCTAAATCTTATCAATCTCCTGTACCACACTAATTGTAGCACACCTCACTAAGTACATTAGCACACTACACTTTCTATAATGGAGTGGTGTGTGCACTACAGCAATGAACTTAAGTGTACTGGTGACTATTAAAGGGTTAAAGTATACTGGTGACTATTAATGGTTTAAAGTGTATGGTGACTATTAAAGGGTTAAAGTATACTGGTGACTATTAAAGGGTTAAAGTATACTGGTGACTATTAATGGTTTAAAGTGTACTGGTGACTATTAAAGGGTTAAAGCTAAAGTATACTGGTGACTTAAAGGGCTATAGTATACTGGTTACCATTAAAGGGTTAAAGTGTGCTGGTGACTATTTTAAAGGGTTAAAGTGTACTGGTGACTTAAAGGGTTATAGTGTGCTGGTGACCATTAAAGGGTTAAAGTGTACTTGTTATGGTAATAGGTGGAAGAACAGCTTCGGATTCCATGTGCCACACAGAACTGGATTGTTGGGGACAAGCTGGTCTCCACTAGCAACCTTGAAAAGAAGCTGGCTGACTATGGGATCAAGAAGGACTCTAAGGAGCCTCCCCTGTACCTGTATGTGGTCCATCCCAAGAAGGCCTGTGTGTCCAAGGAAGAGCTGTTGAGGGTGGGGATTACCCAGCCACTGGCTGTGCAGTCTGACACATCACAGCCCGGGATATCTCAGGGACCAGGTGTGGTTTGTTGACGTACATACTTTGTGCAGTGTGCTACATGTACATACTTTGTACAGTGTGCTACGCGTACATACTTTGTACAGTGTGCTACGCGTACATACTTTGTGCAGTGTGCTACACGTACATACTTTGTACAGTGTGCTACACGTACATACTTTGTGCAGTGTGCTACATGTACATACTTTGTGCAGTGTGCTACATGTACATACTTTGTGCAGTGTGCTACATGTACATACTTTGTGCAGTGTGCTACACGTACATACTTTGTGCAGTGTGCTACAATGCCTACATGTACAAACTGTGTGCATAGTTAGTATGATGTAGTTCATCTTGCAGTCTACAGAACAGTTTCCATGCAATGTCACCTCACACAAAATTAATGATTGTGCGTGCATATGAAGAACATGTTTTTATATGGGATAGAGGGATGGAAGTGGTGATGGTGGAGGAAGGAGGCTGGGGGAGGGGTCAGTCTCTCGGTTCTCATGCCAATGTTTATCTCTTTCCTTCAGTTGCTGCCAGTGGACAGTATCCTAGCAACCGATATCAGCCACCGGGGAGGTGGGAACAGAATGCGAATAATAGCAACTCCAGGGGTGTGTCTCGGCAGAGCCAGTCTGATGATATGGGGCTTCCCATGCCAATATTCCAGCAGCATGGCATACCACCTGAGGCCTTCCTCCCGCCTGGTAAAGTCCAACCCCCTCTGCCTCCACCCCCTCCACCCAAGCCTGTCGGGTGGGAGTGTCCAGTGTGCACCTTTATCAACAAGCCTACTCGACCTGGGTGTGAGCAATGTTCAGGTCCTCGACCTGAGGACTACAAGGTTCCAAATGATGCCTCCCTCGATGATCGTGAGAAGCGGGAAGCGGAACTGTTAATACAAGTAATGTCAGATTAAGATACTTAACTTTCATGTGCCTTTAAATTATAATCCTATGTGTAGCCATATGTGAAATTTGTTACCATAGGAACAGCATTTTGCATAGCCACACCCACTATATTAATTGCTACTTCTACTGTACAGCATGCACCTAATGTGTAAATGATGAGTGATGTCCTAGTCCAGTTGGAGTCCAGTGATCAGTGTTGTGGGGTTGTTTCCAAGACTTTGTAATTAATACTCACTTCACTCATCCACGTACCTGCACGCATCCACTGTGATCTACATGTATACCCTATACACATCACATATACCATCATCACTACATCATTACCTGATGCATGTGCCATCACTGTTACATCATTATCTATACACATATACCATCGTCATTACAGTGCATACATGTATTCACCATTAATCATTATTAATGCAATGCAATCATCATTACATCATTATCTATATGCTTAGCCTCGACCCCAGGCCCTGTTTTATTAAAGTTACGGGGATGTTTTTCACCCCCGTAACTTTAATAAAACAGGGCCTGGGGACGAGGCTACTATATGCTATAATCATTGCATCATTATCGGTATGCATATTGCATCACTATTACATCATTATCTATATGTATGTACCTTTGCTTTTCATTTCTATCCAGTTTTTTGAGCAAGAAAAGCAGGAGAGGTTGAAGCAAAGGGACCAGAACTTTGCTGCCCTCAAGAAGGCCGATGACACGCCTCTTAACACCAATGCTGAGGAGTTTGAGTGTCAGATCTGCATTACTCCTGTGCCGGCTGGAGAAGGTGTCATCCTGAGGGGATGCCTGCATGAGTTCTGCAGGTCAGTGTACAGGTGTTATGAGGAATGTTGTAATTTCAGATTTTCAATCTTTCTTGTTGCTTCCTTGGACAAGCATTCATCCCCTATTCAAACGTAAAAGTACCATATCCTCATTGATTAAACTTCTGAACTTACACATAGGCTTCAAAACTAAGTTACTGACTGTGGATAGATCATGAATGAGTGATGAATAAAACGTTTCTTGATTCCAACACATCCCACAGCAAACATGACATTTTCTAATATTACACTTTAACCTGGCAATGAGCATATCAATGAATAGAGAAATTTCATTCCCTGATTTATGGGAAGGGGAGGGAGGGTTTTTTTGTTATGTCTGTGCTGTTGTGACTGACCACTTGTGTTTGCAGGGAGTGCCTCAAAGGTCACATCACCACCACTACAGATGCAGAGGTCAAATGTCCTTTTAAGGATGACGAGTTTTCTTGTGACAGTCCCATTTCTGCTATAGAGATGCGAGCTGTAAGTACACAGCTCCAATGCATTATTCCCTGGCCACCCACCCACCCACCCTTTCCTATCACTGACTACAGCTTAATTAAATGTATTTGGAGGGGTGACTTGACAGAGGCACATATCATATCCAGTCCTCTGGCTTTTAGTAGGCTTGCAATGTAGGGGCTAGCTAGTTTGAAGGCAATTAAAAGTGCTTGTGCATGGAAGATTCGGACAGTTTCTAATCCAAGCATATAAACTTACATGTACATCGCATGTTATATGCACTCCAGATAGAGCACACTGTATGCCTGTACCTACATGCCTACAGTTGGCTGTTGTCCTAAAGGAAGAAGAGGAGAGTGGTAAAAAGCAATGATATTCATATCATTTGGTGTTCATACGTATAATAGGTTCTGATGTTCTCAATGTAGTCTGATGTAGCCATCATCAAGGTGTATTCATGTGTGTTGTCAAGGTGTATTCATGTGTGTTGTCAAGGTGGTAATTATCCGTTAAACCAGTCCATGTACCCATTGAGTGATTATAGTGTGAGATTATTTAACCCTTCAGGTTCCAAACCATCTGCAGAAACAAGTTAATAATGATGCACACAATTGGGGTTAAAGGGGAATTAACCGCCTTGTTTACAACATCGTTCTACATATATGTGGGCCTTATGAAGTTGGTTCAAAGCAATAGTAGTAGTGCATTTATAATTTTGATTAAATTCTTGTACATGTAGCCATTGATTGGTACTCTTGCATTTGACCCCTGACCTTTTGTTTCTATTATCAGCAATAATTTAATACTGTTGACATGTGTCTTGCACACAATAGCTACTGACAGAACAGGAAGTTGAAAATGTTCATCTTCGGAGTCTTCGACAAGCTGAAAATGCTGATGGACACAGCTTCCACTGTCGGACACCAAACTGCAAAGGATTCTGTTTCTATGACGATAATGTAAATGAGTTCACCTGCCAGGTGTGCAACAAAAAGAACTGCATCCTGTGTAAAGCCATCCATGATGGGATGAACTGCCAGCAGTACCAGGATGACCTCAAGAGACGTGCAGCCAATGATGAGGCTGCCAAGGCCACACAGGAGATGTTGGAGGTGTGTTAGAGGAAGTGGGGAGGTGGGAGGTAGTGAAAGGGTTAAGAGAAGAGGTAGGCCAATGATGAGGCTGCCAAGGCAACCCAGGAGATGTTGGAGGTGTGGTAGAGGAAGTGGGGTGGAGGGAGGTAGTGAAAGGGTTAAGAGACGAGGTAGGCCAATGATGAGGCTGCCAAGGCCTTGAGATGTAGGGTGGGTAGGGAGGGTTAAAAGGAAGGCTACAAGTATGTATTTTAAAAGACTTGGCAGACAGTTTACACACATTAAATAGTTCCCTTCTCTTCCCCCAGGCCCTGATAAGAGCAGGTGATGCCATGAACTGTCCCCAGTGTAAGGTCATCATTCAGAAGAAGGATGGCTGTGACTGGATCATGTGCATGATGTGCAAGACAGAGATATGCTGGGTCACTAAAGGACGTCGCTGGGGGCCCAAAGTAAGTGTGCATTATTTGGAGTATGGTGCGTGGGAGGTGTCTGGATGTTGGTTACAATGCAGTATCCTTGGAGAATCTGCATACCAAATCCAATTCTAATAGCAGATTGTACGAAGTCAGTTTAGATTACAATTTTATCCATAGTCGTTTGAACTCATTAGGATATGCATATACCGTACATGTACATAGTCATGAACTGTGTGTTTTTTGCAGAAGAAAACTTCAATGCGTCTTTTATGCAAAGAAACACAAAATATGGTGTGTTCATGGTTAACATGGTTGTGGATAAAATTGTGATCTAAACGAAGGCTTCCATCAAGATCTGCTATGTACATATACAGTAGGCTAATATTAGATTTAGTATATACAGGGTGTTTCTCAATCAAGGAAAATTTTAACCACAAGTAGTTAATTAACTATTAATTATTGTAAAAAGTTCAAACAGCAAAAGAAGACATGCTGGTGAACAATAATAATAATATAATCTTTCCTATTGATAAAAGTCTCAAGACCCTTATTCACATTATTAATGTTAATAAATGTAGGGTGGTGGTTAGTTAAAAGCTGCAAATTGTATTGAATTAACTACTTCCGTTTAGAAGTTATTCAAGCAATAATGTACTTGATTTAGGGGCCATTATATCTTGATTTAGTGGTTCAATTCGTCAAGTTATTGTTATTAACATTCAAGGAAATGTTGAAGGACGTTGCTAAAATTAGGCTTTGCAATTAACTTTACTTAATCTCAAGAGCAAAGAGTACACACATGGCTCAGATTTTATAATGTACACTATTTGTACACTATTAAGATCTATCTAAATTTCAGCCCTTAGTCACGATCGGTTGAAGTGCTACTTTACAAAGTAGAATTGGTATTGTTCCTCCTGCTTCACTGTGTTCTGTGGTTTGGGGCAGGTCATTCATCCTCTGGTGTTTGTTGAACATACATTGTACATATATGTGCACATGAATTCTGTGGTCATTGCATGTACAGGTAGGGTTCAGAAGGAGCGGCAGTGTGTTACCTAGTAACCATAATGTATTCATGACATGTACATGTCTGCTGCAGTAATGGCTCACAGTACAACAAGATAAGGCATGTCCATTGTGGAGCTGGGAAAACTGTTCGTGTTCATAGTGCTTTCATCATTTTAAGAAAAAACTTCTTAATGAAGCCGGATCAATATCGATAGATGAAAGCAGTAAGATGATGCTACGAACACCAACAGTTTTCCCCCCAACTCCTTAATGGGTATCTCTTATTTTCTCCTAACATGAGCTGGCGCTTATATAGGAGGTATTTACCTCCTGCTTACAGGAGAGTGCGCCATTTCCTCTGCCAGCAGCACTTCATGCACATATGTGTTCTCCTCTTCTCATTGGCAGGGTGCAGGTGACAGATCTGGAGGCTGTGGGTGTGCCCTCTGGCAGGGCGGGAAGGCCTGCCACCCTGAGTGCAAGTGCTGTCACTAAGGGTTACCAGTTTGTGTGTGGCCCAAGCCAGTGTTTGTATGGCACTGTAACTGTTAGGCCCAGAAAAGTGTGGTGGACTGGACTGTTGCTAATGAATGTCAATCGTGTTTGTGTTATTTGAACTGTCTCTACGTGTGTGTTTGTTGTGTGTGTTGTTTGTGTGTGTGTGTGAATTTCATCAATAAAGACATACAATATCACAAGACTACTTGGTGTGAGGCCCCTCTTCCTGTAATATTACAGGCAGGTATGTGCACAGGTCCATCTTCAACCACTTGTGTGCACATTCCGAAATATCACTTATCTACAATTAAAGTATGTAAGGCAAGACATGCAGGCTTTCCCTTGCTGGCATTTTTTAGTGGTTCCAAAGATCACCTTTGTCATCAGCAGGTAAGCACAGAGAAGTAACAAGGTCAATTTATAAGGTTACACGTACTAAATACATCCATGTAGTATTATACCTGACGGCAAGGACTTAGAACAGTTGCATGTTATGTTTAAATATATATATTGATGGTAAATAACAATCCTGTAAAGTGCACTTGCAATGCAATACTAGTGCTTGCCTTGCACCACTGAACATGGGTCACCAATCTAGATTGGTGAGCATCACCTCTTGCAGGAATAGTGGTGCTGTGATTTCAGTACTAGAGCCCATAAAGGGATGCAGTTTTAAAGGCTTCAAAACCACCTGACCCCACAAGTGGTTCACGCTGAGTGATAGTCCAGTCGTAGGCACAGGTTGGATAGGCAGGTTTGGAGGGTCCTGGGGACAGCAGGTTTGTGCCTTGTGAAGGCCTCAAGACGACACCTAGGAGTTGTCTACATTATCAGTCACCGATGCCATCACTGGTACAGCACTTCACCTCAATGCAGTATGCAATACACTTACATGTATGTGAAGCAGTGGTGGGAGGGGGAGGAGGAGCTGGGAACTTAGGCTTTCTCTGTGGTGAAATCCGGGGTTATTGGGCTTTGATGAATGTAGTTGTAGCACAGAGTCTATATAGTCACCTTATGCCATGCTATGCTTCATACCACAATATCATGGGACTGCAAAATGGGTTTGTTGTGTGAAGTACACGTCAGCACCTGTGACCATAGTCTCTGTGAGCACAGATAGAATATTGAGGTGTGGATGCATGGGTTGGTACTCTTGAAGCCCAGCTGCAAAGGGCCAGCTGTGAGCCTGGGGGCATGTGACATCAACATACCACAGACGTGTAATGTTATGACATTGAATTAAAAGAAGCCCTGGGAGTCACTTTTATATCCTACATGTAGGAGCTGGTTGCAGAGAACATTGTGATAATTTTGGCACGAATAACATTCCATATGTGGCTGGGTTTTGACCATAGACACCCCACAGCTTGTGCAGTGGTGCAGCTACAGCAGCAGGAAAGGTACTTTACCAAGATCTATGGAACAATCTCATGATATCTCCCACTGGACATAGGAGGGGGGCTGTTGGGTTAACATTACCATTGCCTTATCAAAACATCCTTATCTGTTCTACCAAAATAGGACTACATGTAGATACATGTACACAGCAAAAAGAAACTGTACATGTTGAAGTGTTCTTAATACAATGTTGTCATCACTCCCATTCAAAGCGGTTACCAATCAGGTAAAAATAATAGTTTCGTCTAGCCACTTGTACCCTAATCACATGAATCTTTTTGAATAAAGCAAAAAAAAAAAAACAGTACCTGCAGGCTGCAGCCTGCCGCTTGTAACTGTATACCCTCCTCGTCAAATATGTAGGGAAACTCGAACCAAAGTTTTTAATCACGTCCATCCAAAAACTACAATTCAAATAATGCACACCTATAATGTCAAATGTCTCACTATTCATATAACCTCACGGGATATGTTGCATTGACCCAGGCGTTGATGAGAGCCTTCGGTAAATCCACCACCTCCGGTTGACCAAGATAGGACGGATTGCGACTGTTCACACAGTCATAAATGTGTGTGATATCCGTGTTCGCATCTACCACATCACTCCAGCGCACCAGCCTTGCCACGCACAGAGCGATCACTATAGCTTTCTTCGATACGCCTTCTACGTCTCCTGTAAACCTTGCGAGACGTATGCTGGCATTGTTTACATTGAACCCGTAGTCGTCAAAGCCATCATTTGTATTGATCCTTTCAATGTGCGTATTCAACGCCTGCAGTGTAAACGAATTCGCGAATTCAACATAGATTAAATTGCACCCTTGATTACCAAGCAGTAATGTTACATCTGTTACCTGAAGCGGGTTGATACGTAAGAACAGCTCAAATGCAGCGTCCCAACGTGTCTTACTAATACCAACACACAAGTTATCAGCCATTGGTGAAGGAAACCATGCATGTAAAATTAATATAATAATAGTCTCGGCCCCAGACCCAACGGACGCAGCCTGCGGATGGATTACATCACCGCTACGGACGCGTAGCGGTGATGTAATCCATCCGCAGCTGCGTCCGTTGAGTCTGGGACCGAGACTAGAGTAATAACAGATATAATATTATATATATAAGGAGTGAACATGACAGATGAACTTTCCTCCCAGGGCTCAATAGCTACCAAAGCACACAATTAGAACAGGAAGTAAAAGTATCAAGTTTAAAAATAAAAAAAGTGTACTAACATGCAATATAAAAATTCCATTGCCACTAGTATTAACTACAGTACATAGTGCTACTCCAGTTTGCTCTTGCCCATCAGGCACAGAATATCTTTCCCCAGGGCAGCTCCAGCCAATGGCGACAGGACCAGCCATATACCGCTGGGGATGAGGAAGAGGAAGAGGTACTCCTGCCACGTGGTGTGGGCCATCTGGGCACTGCCCCCACACAGGTCTGTGTACAGCAGCATGTAGGTGACTGTCTTCCAGGTAGTGAAGGCACATGCTAGGAAACCAATAAGAAGACCTGTGTTGCTCTTCTTCAAGAGCTGCCGAAAAAGTGAAGAGAGGAGAGGGGAAGGGGAGAGGAAGGGAGGAGAGGTGAGGGAAAGGGGAGAGGAAGGGAGGAGAGGTGAGGGAAAGGAGAGAGGAATGGAGGAGAGGAAGGGAGGAGAGGAAGGGAGGAGAGGAAGGGAGGAGAGGTGAGGGAAAGAAGAGAGGAAGGGAGGAGAGGAAAGGAAGATAGGTGAGGTGAGGAAAATGGGGTGGTAGGTGGTAACTTACAAGAACAACAGCAATGATATTCAGGAGGCACTCAAACAGATTCTGCCTGTGGAAAAAAATGCAAGTAACCCCACACAGCACTTGAGAGCTACTAACCACCACTAACCACGACTGCGCAAGAACAAAGGGGTCCTCCATGTCCCCATAGCGCTTGTCCACCTGGGCGTAGATAGCATCTGGAGGAAAACAAGAATAACATACTTATGAATAGCAATGCAACCCACCCACCCACCACCTACTTAACCCACCCACCCACCATCTACCCACCCACCACCTACTTAACCCACCCACCCACCATCTACCCACCAACCACCTACTTAACCTCCACAGAGTCCTATAGTCAGCTAGTAGCTTGTGCACATTAAACTTATCCATTAGCAGCCATTACCCTAATGCATTGCAAGGGGCAGTACTACACCTCACAAGCTATGCATGTGTACGTGACCACTGGCATCTCTACTGCTGCTAATCATGCTTTTGTGTGTGTGAGTGTGTCATGAAAGGAGCACTAGCTCATTAATAATTAAGTCACATGAAAGGGAAGATTAGTAGTCGGGCGGGCCCTACCACCGTGGGTGGTAGGGTGGTAGGGTGACAAGCCTATACCAAGATTTGTGCTGCTGTAATGGGGATTGCAGTCCAATCAGATTGCAGCGTTCATTATCACCCAATTAGCAGCTGATGTGATTGTGAGATGATTATGGGTTTCCTATTTTAACCTTGGTTTGATGTAGCGAAGACATCGATTGTGTTACCAAGGAAGCTGAAGAGTTAAGCTACCCAGGTACGAAGCAATAAAAGCTGCAATAACGTTTGTTGAAAGCAGAGATGTATTTAGCATTCTTCTAGGAAGGCTTTCCACACTACAACAACGTCTTTGGCTTCTGCATTATCGATCGCCCGTCGGTCATCTGACATCTGATTTAACATTGCTACCACAGCCAAAGCATGCTCTATTGGCAGTATGGCCACACATGTACAAGTGTACACGTGACATCATTACCATGTAACCTAACACTAAATGTGTATATATAACATAATGATATTCACAACAATATTGCATAACTTGTCACCCTACCACCTGACCAAATGAGGTGATAGGGCCCACCTGACTAGAAGATGAGGTGGTCATTAGGTTGGCAAAAGGGAGCAGTAACACACCAGTTAACTGCACATCTAGCGAGGTGTGATCTGAGTTAATGGTAAATCAGCTGCACACTGAACTAGCAGATCTAATGATGTTCCCATGTGACACCCCTCCCCTCTCTCCCCCTACCCCATAACAGGTTTTTTATTTATTTATCGTGGTGAGTTGATACATAATTGCCCTATGCACAAGTAGCTCAGGCTACAAGGGTGTGCATAATTGTCAGCAGCTATAAAATCACACACACACGCACACACACACGCATGCGCGCGCACACACACACATACACACACACACACTTACACACACTGCATGTACTACACATACGACAAACTAAAAAGCTATCTAATCTCACAGACACAGGCGAAGGTGGTGCGGGGCACGTACATGGTTTCCAGATGAAGTGCAGGTCTCCTCCGGCCAAGGTGCGCGGTCTCAGTATGACGAATAGGGCGTCCCAGGTGCATACCAATGTGGAGGCGACTAGCCACGCAATCGTTAACCTTCTATAAGTACAACGTTAGAACATGCTTCGATAAACAACGTACATGTATTTACCTGCACAGGCACTGTGACATGGTAACACTGATGATCAAACAGTAATGCGTGGCGGGAGTGATATCGGCTCCAATAACGTGGGGGCGTGGCCGGTACTTTAATTATTATTTTTAAAAATACCGTTTTAAAACGCTCGATCGTAAACCACGCCCACGAAGCCAATCCTACATAGGACCCACTAGCCACTACCGTGGGTCCTGATAATGAATGGAACAACCATTGCATGCTGACTTCTGGGTCGCAGATCTAAAGCCAGAGCGTCACACCAATGCATGCAACGGTTTCACTGACATTACATAAATATATGAATTAGCCTAAATCTGTCTGGATCGATGCGTTTGTTCGGAAGCTTCCTACCTCTGCATATAGTTATGCCCATAGATTCAAGAAGGTCTTTAATCTATACCTTAGGGTGCATTGTACACCCTTTTATTCTATTTATTCACTCACATGAGGAGCTCACATTAAAAAAAAAAGTTTTCTCGCCACAAAATCGAATGCTGGAGTGAGTTCTGTCAATATGCATCCTTGGGAGCACAGCTTGAGATTGGAAGCAGTTTGGATCATGAAGAGTGGTGAACACAAGCCTGTATAACTGAGTTGGGGCAATCCTACAGCATTTGATCCTTGCATCACATTCCCAGCTTGGTTACAAAACCCTTCCTGGAGTGTGACTGTGTGATGGTGGGATCAGCAGCAATGCAGGCAGAAAAGAGGAAGCACCACAGTAATGATGATATGTAGGCGGGGCTTTCATCCCTCTGGTGGTGGTAAAATCTTTTTGGATGGTGGGGATAGATCAACTTGCTGGATGACAAACCATCAGAATGAATTAGCCAAAGAACATAACTATTTTTTGAAAAACCTGTTATCATAAATTTTATACATTACACCAAACAGCTCAGGAAGTCCACATGTAGCATGCACCCCAGAATGGAAAATGAGTTGCCCCTTTGAATGCCACAGGCTAGGCACTGAGAGGCATTGTGTTTCCCCATGGCACATACAAGGCAGTGGACTAGGACTTCTAGGAAGCTGTGGGACTGGGGACCACACACGCTGCCAGGAAGTCTCATTGTAAGTGGCTGCGCTCTAGAAAGCTGCATTTGCATCCGAGTCCTCATCTGAGTCCTCTACTAAACCTAGTGCTTATAATGAAAATGTATGAAGGGTGTTTTGAAAATTTAGCCTCTTAAATTCGAACTCCAGTATCCATGGTTCAAACCATGGAATCAAGATTAAATGACCACCCTCAATTCAAGTGAAAAAAATTGTTTTGAAGATTTCTTTGATTTCTGGTGTGACGGTTTAGAAGGGTTTTTAATTAACCATTGAAGTTACGTGTGTAACGTTTCCTCCAACAGCCCCTTCTCGCCTAGCCTTGAGATGAGGAATTTGATAGCACACCGGAAGCAACCATAACAAAGTGAAAACGGCGTCCGGAGGCAGCCACAGCGATATGAATCAGATTAAGTTCAAAGCTTGATACATTCCTGATCTTACGTGAGGGTCTCATCTCAGCATTTAGAATATATTATGATTATGATGACCATCTTATGAGATTATCTTCAGCCGGCCACCAGTAAACGAATAGAGAAGACAGTTTAAGAGAAGAATTTGGGTACCCTTTACAGCAAGACTTAGCGGGAACCAGGCAATTAACATATCGGCACAGCATCACACATTGTACCCTTTTTAAACGTTTGTGCATAAGACACGAACTAGATCTTAGTTCTACGCGTGCAGACTGCACCGGAAAAGAAATAATAAAAATTAAATGTGGGTGGGCGTGGTTCTGGGTACGAGATTTGTTGTCACAGGGACGATGATGGTTAACACTTCTCAGCAGTAAAATGAACACAAAACGAACAGCCTTTTTCTCGCTTCTTGCTATTAGCGGTCTGTTTACGATTCTGTATCTAGGTAAGTACGTGAGAGGTCATTCCGACATTATTGCGTTGTGCGTCGTGATTTAACCGACCCATTCTTTGTATGTGCGAAGTGTATGTGTGTGTGGATATGTATGTGATGAGTGCCCATCGTTTTCTCGTGCGTACTTGTGGATTGCGACGCAGGTGCGCGTACACAACGCGCACGCACAACCACACCCACACATACGTGCACCGATAAAGCTTTAGCCTTTACATGTAGGTCTACACTAACATGCACGCAGCACGCACATGACAAGCTTTAGGCCCATTGTACGTTACAAGCCTCCCAATTCCCAAGTAGCAATAAACTGTATGACTTGCACAGTGCGTTCGTGCAACCGGCTGTGATAAATTATTTTCGTTCTATTCACCTCTATGTTTCTGTCACTGTTGGATGTGCGTACTGTGGCATCGGTTTGAATGCATTATGCGATGCCTTCGTGGCATGCGTGCTCTTGTGTTAATGCTTTTTGATGTCACACTCATGTTTCATGCAGCTTGATAAAGCATGTGTGTACGTGCTTTTCATTCCAATCTGTTAGGTATACTTTTGCAATCCGATTTCAATCTGGGGAGTGATCCGAAGTACATTAATTTGGCAAAGAGGAGCGTTATGAGGAATGTCTCACTGACACCATTCCTGTATAATCATGTAAGCATCAAATATCTGTGTGTGTGTGTGTGTGTTGTGTGTGTTTGCATGTGTGTGTGTATGTGTGAAATGTGTTGCTTTTAGACCTACATGCTATTGTGTAGAGGCGCCATTATGTTGGCCTTTTGATCATCACTGCTTGCATCATTGGGTGTGTAGAATCTGTTCACACAATGTTAGGGTCTATAGCTCACCCCCTTATTGTACTACTGGTCTGTACACTCCTGTCCACTGGTCTGTACACTCCTGTCCACTGGTCTGTACACTCCTGTCCACTGGTCTGTACACTCCTGTCCACTGGTCTGTACACTCCTGTCCACTGGTCTGTACACTCCTGTCCACTGGTCTGTACACTCCTGTCCACTGTCTGTACACTCCTGTCCACTGGTCTGTACACTCCTGTCCACTGGTCTGTACACTCCTGTCCACTGGTCTGTACACTCCTGTCCACTAGTCTGTACACTCCTGTCCACTGGTCTGTCCACTCCTGTCCACTGGTCTGTACACTCCTGTCCACTGGTCTGTACACTCCTGTCCACTGGTCTGTACACTCCTGTCCACTGGTCTGTACACTCCTGTCCACTGTCTGTACACTCCTGTCCACTGGTCTGTACATTCCTGTCCACTGATCTGTATACTCCCGTCCACTGGTCTGTACACTCCCTGTCCACTGGTCTGTACACTCCTGTCCACTGGTCTGTACACTACATGTGTACCTTGTTCACTGTACTCTCATCCACTGGTCAGCACCACCCTGTCTTTGTGGTTTTGATTAGGGGGAGGGGCATGCACATACAAGGGGATGCAACTTAACTTAAATCAAGCTTATGTGTGCTGTTTTTAAGGGTGTGCTTTGGCACTGGTGGACATACATGTATAACCCAGGGGTCCATGTCTCATCCCCAGTCCACATCTAATCCTCAGCATTTTAGTGTGATATATTGACCTGCACATTAACCTGCCCAATGCACAGAATGACCTGTCCAGTGTGTAGTGTGTGACCTTACCCGACCTTGCCCAGTAACATATCCAGACCTCATCCTTATAGTGAGGAGGTTCCTTCAACATTAGTTAGATTGATTTGAAGGGGAGTTTGAGAGTTTAATTTCTTGATGCTATTAGTTGTGTGTATATATTATATGTTGGGGGTAGGGTACAACATTTGTTTGCACACTTTTATGTTAGCTTCTCTTAGCTTACAAGCCCTCTAATGACATCATCAACTAACTCTAATGACTAACTATCATTAACTCTTAATTATTCAGTTATGAATTACTATCCTCCATAGACTGCAGGCCACTTGAACTATGACATATGGAGATCGACAGTAGGCATTGCAGTGGATGACCTGAGAATCAAAAGGGGCTTCCCCCACAATCCCACAGTGAGCCATTCACTCATCTCTATCAGGTTGCTATGCCCCCTCTCCCCTTCTCCCTCTCTTCCTCTCTCCTTCCCCTCTCCCCTTTCCTCCTCTCCCCTCTCCCCCTCTCACACCACATATACTTTGTTATAATCTCTGTGACACATGTAATGTATGTGTGTATGTGTATGTGTATGAGTACATGTATGTGTATGTGTATGTGTGTGTACATGTATGTGTGTATGTGTATGTGTATTTGTGTATGTGTACATGTGTGTATGTGTATGTGTATATGTGTACATGTGTGTATGTGTGTGTATGTATGTGTACATGTATGTGTATGAGTGTGTGTGTATGTGTGTGTATGTGTATGTGTATGTGTATGTGTATGTGTATGTGTATAAATGTGTGTGGGTGTGTGATTGTTGACACTCTGTTATTTGGTACCACTAGTTCAGAACGTCTATAGGATCACTGAAGGTTGAATTCAATGAGATCACTGGATGGAGTAATGACAAGGGGAAGTATGGGCACAGGATCTATGGATTTCTGTACCCTCCTGCCACTGGTGAGTTTGAACTATGGAGGTGGAGGATAGGTGAAAGGTTAGGGGGTAATGGAGGTACCTAGGGAGGGTGTGAGGGAGGGGTGATGGAGGTACCTAGGGAGGGTGGGAGGGAGGGGTGATGGAGGTACCTAGGGAGGGTGGGAGGGATGGGTGATGGAGGTACCTAGGGAGGGTGGGAGGGAGGGGGTGATGAGGTACCTAGGGAGGGTGGGAGGGAGGGATGGTGGAGGTACCTAGGGAGGGTGGAGTTGCAGGGAGTGAAGGGATGGTGGAGGGAGGGGAGGGGAGAGAAGAGGGGGAACGAGGGAGGGAGGGAAGCTCTAGGAGGGGAGGGGAGGAAATGGTAGGGAAGGGAAGAGAGGGAAGTTAGGTGGGTAGATGGATGATTGAGTGTGGAGACGATGAGGGAGAGGATGTGGATGGGAAGGATAGGGTGTGATGGTGGGAAGGATGGGGTGTGGATGTGAAGGATGGGGTGTGGTGGTAGGAAGGATGGGATGTGGATGTGAAGGATGTGGGAAGGATGGGATGTGGATGTGAAGGATGGGGTGTGGTGGTAGGAAGGATGGGGTGTGGTGGTAGGAAGGATGGGGTGTGGTGGTAGGAAGGATGGGGTGTGGTGGTAGGAAGGATGGGGTGTGGTGGTAGGAAGGATGGGGTGTGGTGGTAGGAAGGATGGGGTGTGGTGGTAGGAAGGATGGGGTGTGGTGGTAGGAAGGATGGGATGTGGATGTGAAGGATGGGGTGTGGTGGTAGGAAGGATGGGGTGTGGTGGTAGGAAGGATGGGATGTGGATGTGAAGGATGGGGTGTGGTGGTAGGAAGGATGGGGTGTGATAGTGGGAAGGATGGGGTGTGGTGGTAGGAAGGATGGGATGTGGATGTGAAGGATGGGGTGTGGTGGTAGGAAGGATGGGGTGTGATGGTGGGAAGGATGGGGTGTGGTGGTAGGAAGGATGGGATGTGGTGGTAGGAAGGATGGGGTGTGATAGTGGGAAGGATGGGGTGTGGTGGTAGGAAGGATGGGATGTGGATGTGAAGGATGGGGTGTGGTGGTAGGAAGGATGGGGTGTGGTGGTAGGAAGGATGGGGTGTGGTGGTAGGAAGGATGGGATGTGGATGTGAAGGATGGGGTGTGGTGGTAGGAAGGATGGGGTGTGATAGTGGGAAGGATGGGGTGTGGTGGTAGGAAGGATGGGATGTGGATGTGAAGGATGGGGTGTGGTGGTAGGAAGGATGGGATGTGGATGTGAAGGATGGGGTGTGGTGGTAGGAAGGATGGGGTGTGGTGGTAGGAAGGATGGGGTGTGGTGGTAGGAAGGATGGGGTGTGGTGGTAGGAAGGATGGGATGTGGATGTGAAGGATGGGGTGTGGTGGTAGGAAGGATGGGGTGTGATAGTGGGAAGGATGGGGTGTGGTGGTAGGAAGGATGGGTGGGTGGGACGGAATTCTCTCTTGGATTCAGTGTTGTGCTTAACAAATCATTAGATCTACTTGGTGTACATGTAGTGCACTTGATAGTCATGTACTGTGAATTCAATCTTTGATTTTTGGGATTAACAATGCCCAGACCTTTCCCCACAGACAGGGGCGGGGGAGGGGCTGGCTTATGTAGTTATATATGTGTTCATGCATGTGTGTGTGTGTGTGCACGTGTGTGTGTGCACATGTGCATGTGTGTGTGTGTATGGTGTGTGTGTGCACGTGTGCATGTGTGTGTGTTGTGTGTGTGTGTGGTGTGTGTGTGTGGTGTGTGTGTTCACGTGTGCATATGTATGTGAACATTGTGTGTGTGTGCATGTGTGCATGTGTGTGTGTGGTGTGTGTGTGTGCACGTGTGCATATGTGTGTGTTGTGTGTGGTGTGCATGTGTGCATGTATGTGTGGTGTGTGTGGTGTGTGTATATGTGTGCGTGTGTTGTGTGTGTGTGCATGTGTGTGTGTGTGGGCACATGTGCATGTGTGTGTGTATGTGTGTGTACGTGTATGTGTGCGTGTGTTGTGTGTGTGCATGTGTGCATGTGTGTGTGTGTGCGTGTGTTGTATGGTGTGTGTGTGCATGTGTGTGTGTGTGTGTGTGTGTGTGTGTGTGTGTGTGTGTGTGTGTATTGTACGTGTAGCATTGCCATTGGGCTTAATCGCAGGTTGACTCACCAGCTACCTACGATGTCTTATAATTCCAATAATACCGCGCATGCGTAATATGCACAATGTCCACTACTACAAAATGTTCACTACTGCAGTGTGTGTTGTGTGTTGTGTGTATATGTATGTATGTATGTGTTGTGTGTTGTGTGTGGTGTGTGTGTGTGTGTATTTGTGTGTGTGTATGACTTGTGGTAGCATGTTGTGTATTTTCATACACTGTAGTTGTAAATGGCATATGGTGGCACAAGCATTTTGAAGGAGTCAACAAAATGATTGAAAAAAAAAAAAAAACAAACAAACCGAAATCAACAAACTCAAAACTTGAATTTGGAGCTTGATAATTTCAATACATACACATCTATGCAGACTGTATACATGTACAAGCACCGGACATTTTGCTGTATACATGTGGGCACAGGGTTTTACAGATATGGGGGGGGGGGGGGGGGGGTATACAGATATGGTACATGGGGTGGTTATACAGATATGGTACATGGGGTGGTTATACAGATATGGTACATGGGGTGGTTATACAGATATGGTACATGGGGTGGTTATACAGATATGGTACATGGGGTGGTTATACAGATATGGTACATGGGGTTGGTTATACAGATATGATACATGGGGTGGTTATACAGATATGGTACATGGGGTGGTTATACAGATATGGCACTTGTTCGTGGGGAAGTATGTGTGCGCGGTAACTATCCTCAGCAACTCACATGTGAATATGTTGCAACACGGAATGATTCTAATATGAACAATATCATAAACGCTTCCATTTTTAAGTGCACTCTTTTATATGAAGGAGGAGGAGAGAAAAGGAAAGAGATTTGGGTGGTGGAGTGATGTATTCATTGGTATGACTTCAGCTGTGGAACTGTTCTTAAAGAAATTTGTCCACCTGCACTACAGGTAGCTACAACTTTATCATAGAAGTGTACCACTACAAGGCTACCTATGCCTTTGAGCTCTGGTTGAGCCCTGATGCTGATCCCATGAAGATTTCAAGGGCCACTCTTACCCAGCAGCCACAGACAGTAAGTATTCTCTGTTCTGGGAGCTGGTTCCATACATGTACATGCGTGTTGCTGTATCATGTGCTGTATGATGTGCTGTATGCTGTGTGTTCTGTGCGTTCTACTGTGGTGTTGGCTGGGGAAGGTGTGAGTGTGGGGTGCAGAGAAGGGTGTGGCCTTTTACAGCTGTAGTCTTCAAACTGTGGCTTGGAGTTGCAGTGAAGTGTGCATTTGTAACCCTAGATGTTTTCCAAGTAGGAGAGAGAGTGATATAACTTGATATTGTGACCCTTATTTTCTAGATATAGTTTTGCTATTAGAAGAGGGTGGGAACGTGGGATACTGAGAGGAGAGGTAGAACATGATATTGTGACCCCTCTTTTCTAGATGTGGTCTTCAGTGATTACCTTGCTCAGTGGATCATACTGGTAAGATAGCATTACAGCGGATGTGTGTGTGTGTGTGTGTGTAGCATGTGTGTGTGTGTGTGTGTAGCATTGTGTGCATGTGTGTATATGTGTGTGTGCATGTGCATGTGTGTGCATGTGTGTGCATGTGCAGTGTGCATGTGTGTCATTGTGTGTGTATGCATGTGTTTGTGCATGTGTGTATGCATGTGTGTGTATGTGCATGTGTGTGTATGTGCATGTGTGTGTGCATGTGTGTGCATGTGTGTGCATGCGTGTGTGTTTGCATGTGTGTGCATGTGTGTGTGCATGTGTGTGTGCATGTGTGTGTGCATATGTGTGTGCATGTGTGTGTACATGTGTGTGTGCATATGTGTGTGCATGTGTGTGTGCATGTGTGTGTGCATGTGTGTGTGCATGTGTGTGCATGTGTGTGTGCATGTGTGTGCATGTGTGTGTACGTGCTTCATATTCCACTTGGGTTGCAGGCTTTCAGATGGATCCCCTTACTACTTTGAGTTCTTTGAGAAGGCATTCAATGGCAAGGTGTCAGCAGAGATTAAGGTACATACTGTGCATGCCTTGGTAGGCTGTGTGTACATGTACACACTGTACATGTATGTGTGTGCCGAGGTGTATGTCTTCCAGGTTGGTTAAGGTCCATACTTGGTTAGTTAAGTGTGTAATGTACTACATGTATGTGTGTACTGTGTGTACTGTGTGTGTACTACATGTATGTGTGTAATGTGTGTGTACTATGTGTGTACTATGTGTGTACTGTGTGTGTACTGTGTGTGTACTGTGTGTGTACTGTGTGTGTACTGTGTGTGTACTGTGTGTGTACTGTGTGTGTACTGTGTGTGTACTGTGTGTGTACTGTGTGTGTACTGTGTGTGTACTGTGTGTGTACTGTGTGTGTACTGTGTGTGTACAGTGTGTGTACTGTGTGTGTACTATGTGTGTACTGTGTGTACTGTGTGTGTACTGTGTGTACTGTGTGTACTATGTGTGTACTACATGTATGTGTGTACTGTGTGTGTACTGTGTGTGTACTGTGTGTGTACTGTGTGTGTACTGTGTGTACTATGTGTGTACTGTGTGTACTATGTGTGTACATGTGTGTACTGTGTGTACTGTGTGTGTACTGTGTGTACTGTGTGTACTATGTGTGTACTACATGTATGTGTGTACTGTGTGTGTACTGTGTGTGTACTGTGTGTGTACTGTGTGTGTACTGTGTGTGTACTGTGTGTGTACTGTGTGTGTACTATGTGTGTACTGTGTGTACTATGTGTGTACATTTGTGTACTGTGTGTACTGTGTGTGTACTGTGTGTACTGTGTGTACTATGTGTGTACTACATGTATGTGTGTACTGTGTGTGTACTGTGTGTGTACTGTGTGTGTACTGTGTGTGTACTGTGTGTGTACTACATGTATGTGTGTACTGTGTGTACTGTGTGTGTACTGTGTGTACTGTGTGTACTATGTGTGTACTACATGTATGTGTGTAATGTGTGTGTACTATGTGTGTACTGTGTGTGTACTGTGTGTGTACTGTGTGTGTACATGTGTGTACTGTGTGTGTACTGTGTGTGTACTGTGTGTACTATGTGTGTACTATGTGTGTACTATGTGTGTACATGTGTGTACTGTGTGTGTACTGTGTGTGTACTGTGTGTACTATGTGTGTACTATGTGTGTACTATGTGTGTACTACATGTATGTGTGTACTGTGTGTGTACATGTGTGTACTGTGTGTGTACTGTGTGTGTACTGTGTGTGTACTGTGTGTACTGTGTGTACTATGTGTGTACTACATGTATGTGTGTACTATGTGTGTACTGTGTGTGTACTATGTGAGTAATGTGTGTGCCGTGGTGGGTTAAGTGTGTGACTTGGTGGGTTAGGTGTGTGTGACTTGGTGGGTTACGTGTGTGTGACTTGGTGGATTGTGTGGCGTGCGTTTAACTTCTTTTGTGGTACTTACATTCTCTGTCCAGTGGAAGTTGTCTCATGAAACCAATTTCATCTCCATATCACCAAACTGCTTTCAAATGGCAGTTGAATGTAAGTGTAGCAGAACGCATGTGTGCATGTGTACATGTATGTGTGCATGTGTGTGTGCTGTGTGCATGTGCTGTGTGCATGTATGTGCAGTGTGCATGTATGTGCTGTGTGCATGTGTGTGCTGTGTGCATGTGCATGTGTGCCCTACTCTAATGTGCTTTGCTTTCCCCTCCTAAACAGTGGACTACAGTGGTCAGTATGCTCAGACATCACCCATGGCCGACTTGCTACAATCACCAGTTCCCAGCGTACGTTTGCAAGTAAGTGAACATTATCTAAAGCACACCAGCTGTATAGGAGTGATGTGGACTTCTGTGTTGTTGTGGCGCTGTAGTGTCATATACCCCCCTCCCTATGGTGTCATATAACCCCTCCCTGTGGTGTCATATAACCCCTCCCTATGGTGTCATATAACCCCTCCCTGTGGTGTCATATAACCCCTCCCTGTGGTGTCATATAACCCCTCCCTATGGTGTCATATAACCCCTCCCTATGGTGTCATGTAACCCCTCCCTATGGTGTCATGTAACCCCTCCCTATGGTGTCATATAACCCCTCCCTATGGTGTCATGTAACCCCTCCCTATGGTGTCATGCAACCCCTCCCTATGGTACCGCTGCTCTGTCATAAATTAATTTTTTTGTAATCAAACAGCACTGCTGCTGTATCAGTACTGTTACATGTATGAACCACTCTTGTTTTGTTACTGTCATACCATGATGTCTGCTGATCTATCATCGTACATGTACATGTACTTGCATCACCGCCTTTTTGTCATGTACGTATGTGTACCACTGCCATGGGTACCCACCATGCGTTGCCCCGCGTGCTCAGAGAGTAATAATAAATCTCACATTTCTCATCTCAGGACCTTAGAAGAGTTATCTTTGTCGGGGACACTATATTCCCAGGTAATCTCCACCCCTTACATTATGCCAGGCTTGTGTCCTGTGGGAGATTGGAATGTGTGTGTGATTTCTGGTTCACTTCATTTTTGGACAGTGACACAACTTGATGTGTTACCTCAGTGTGACTTCAAAGCTGAATACGCATTCCAACGAAAATTGAAGAAATACCATGGGGTTTATCAGGTGGGTGTGGTCTTGAAAGAGGAAATACCGTGGGTTTATAAGGGGTGGGTGTGGTGTTGAATGTGTGAATGAAGAAATACACAGGTGGGTTGTGTTCATGAAGGGTTGTGGTTAGGTGTGTGTTTGTGTTTGTGGTGAATGTGTAGCCCATGATTACATGTATGTGAAAGTGACAATAACTCACTCCAAAATTCCAATGTAAATATAGCCTCCTCTCCCCCCCCCCACACACACTCCCATGCCCATACAAAAGGTGTTCCAGTCTTACGTATACCCTCCTGATGAAACGTGGTCCAAAAATTATAACAGGATGGGCCAAGGGAACTTTGTTATCTCCAAGGAGGTAGGTTCTTTGAGTCCTTTATTCTCTTGTTCCTTTCAGTGAATTAATGTGTCTTCACCTGTCAGGTTGTCAGCAGCCTTCTGGTACTGTACAGGAAAGCTTTCAGTCACAGCAAGTATCGGTGTGTTTTCAACTGACCATGGAGTTTGTGTATATGGGGTTTGGTCCATTTCAGTAACTTTATATCCTAGGGGGGATACCATACAATGGTGGGTGCCTCATGCCTTGGGTGCATCTAGGGACATTGGGTCCCATGGGGCAGTACTAGGGACATTGGGTCCCATGGGGCAGTACTAGGGACATTGGGTCCCATGGGGCAGTACTAGGGACATTGGGTCCCATGGGGCAGTACTAGGGACATTGGGTCCCATGGGGCAGTACTAGGGACATTGGGTCCCATGGGGCAGTACTAGGGACATTGGGTCCCATGGGGCAGTACTAGGGACATTGGGTCCCATGGGGCAGTACTAGGGACATTGGGTCCCATGGGGCAGTACTAGGGACATTGGGTCCCATGGGGCAGTACTAGGGACATTGGGTCCCATGGGGCAGTACTAGGTACATTGGGTCCCATGGGGCAGTACTAGGGACATTGGGTCCCATGGGGCAGTACTAGGGACATTGGGTCCCATGGGGCAGTACTAGGGACATTGGGTCCCATGGGGCAGTACTAGGGACATTGGGTCCCATGGGGCAGTACTAGGGACATTGGGTCCCATGGGGCAGTACTAGGGACATTGGGTCCCATGGGGCAGTACTAGGGACATTGGGTCCCATGGGGCAGTACTAGGGACATTGGGTCCCATGGGGCAGTACTAGGGACATTGGGTCCCATGGGGCAGTACTAGGTACATTGGGTCCCATGGGGCAGTACTAGGGACATTGGGTCCCATGGGGCAGTACTAGGGACATTGGGTCCCATGGGGCAGTACTAGGGACATTGAGTCCCATGGGGCAGTACTAGGGACATTGGGTCCCATGGGGCAGTACTAGGGACATTGGGTCCCATGGGGCAGTACTAGGGACATTGGGTCCCATGGGGGCAGTACTACAGTTGTACATGTAGTACTGCCCCATGGGACCCAATGTCCCTAAGATTAGTACTTGCAACCTTCTGTTTGAATGGAACATTTACATTGTAAATGAACTTCAGCAATCTGAATTTAACACTTGCCTAGTCACAGATTACACTGAGCTTCCATTGTTCAGCGGTTTAAGTATTGAAACTAAAAATCTGCATCCTTGTGTGTACACAGTACATGTACGTTTGTACATGTACAATGTACGTGCTTATGCACCTGCAGTGGATAGTCACTTGAAACCATTCCCATTTTATAATGTTAAGAGGGTTAATTTACACTGTGACCCTCTTATGAAGTCATCATTACCCTTCAGGGGTGAGGTTATGAGTGTGCATTATTTGGAACAGACTGACAACAGGGACAAAGGTGTGCGTTTTCTTCTAGAAATGGTAAGTGGAATGCATATTGCCTGGCCTTGGATATAATTCTCTTCTTTTCTAATTAAAAGAAAGTCAAATTGGAAGGACAAAGTACGTGCATGTATTGTTTCAGAATGTTTATCTATACTTGGAAGTGTCACTGGTCATTCACTATGCGTGCATTGTGCATGATAGGCGAGTGCTGATATGAACATGTTCTGTACTCAACAGGCAAGCTGTCGTATACATCTGAATACATATACCTTCCAACTAATCACAGTGAACAGTTATGTCACACCTCGAACTTTGAGTGGACACCAAACGTTGACGTATATGCCATCATTTCGTGTGAGTTACATCATTTTAATAAGTCTGCTTTGAATTGGATGAGCATGTGCAAGTGTGTATGCTTTAAATATTTTGTTATCCTGCCCCTCCCTCCCTCCCTCCCTCCCTCCCTCCCTCCCTCCCTCCCTCCCTCCCTCCCTCCCTCCCTCCCTCCCTCCCTCCCTCCCTCCCTCCCTCCCTCCCTCCCTCCCTCCCTCCCTCCCTCCCTCCCTCCCTCCCTCCCTCCCTCCCTCCCTCCCTCCCTCCCTCCCTCCCTCCCTCCCTCCCTCCCTCCCTCCCTCCCTCCCTCCCTCCCTCCCTCCCTCCCTCCCTCCCTCCCTCCCTCCCTCCCTCCCTCCCTCCCTCCCTCCCTCCCTCCCTCCCTCCCTCCCTCCCTCCCTCCCTCCCTCCCTCCCTCCCTCCCTCCCTCCCTCCCTCCCTCCCTCCCTCCCTCCCTCCCTCCCTCCCTCCCTCCCTCCCTCCCTCCCT
Source organism: Spongilla lacustris (assembly GCA_949361645.1). Taxonomy (NCBI): domain Eukaryota; kingdom Metazoa; phylum Porifera; class Demospongiae; order Spongillida; family Spongillidae; genus Spongilla; species Spongilla lacustris. The sequence goes on along the minus strand of OX442433.1, from coordinate 1,717,937 downwards.
CCCTCCCTCCCTCCCTCCCTCCCTCCCTCCCTCCCTCCCTCCCTCCCTCCCTCCCTCCCTCCCTCCCTCCCTCCCTCCCTCCCTCCCTCCCTCCCTCCCTCCCTCCCTCCCTCCCTCCCTCCCTCCCTCCCTCCCTCCCTCCCTCCCTCCCTCCCTCCCTCCCTCCCTCCCTCCCTCCCTCCCTCCCTCCCTCCCTCCCTCCCTCCCTCCCTCCCTCCCTCCCTCCCTCCCTCCCTCCCTCCCTCCCTCCCTCCCTCCCTCCCTCCCTCCCTCCCTCCCTCCCTCCCTCCCTCCCTCCCTCCCTCCCTCCCTCCCTCCCTCCCTCCCTCCCTCCCTCCCTCCCTCCCTCCCTCCCTCCCTCCCTCCCTCCCTCCCTCCCTCCCTCCCCCCCCCCCCCCTCCCTCCCTCCCCCCCCCCCCCCCCCCCCCCCCCCCCCCCCCCCCTCCCTCCCTCCCTCCCTCCCTCCCTCCCTCCCTCCCTCCCTCCCTCCCTCCCTCCCTCCCTCCCTCCCTCCCTCCCTCCCTCCCTCCCTCCCTCCCTCCCTCCATTTTGCTTTCTTTGAACAGTGAAAAACTTGGGGCAATGGTTTGTACATCTTGTTGAAAACTTGGAGGATGTGAGTATGTGTGTGTATTTGTGTGTGTTTTGAAGTGCGATACATGTACAGGGTGTTTCTCAATCAAGGAAAATTGTTTATCAATTAACCACAAGCAGTTAATTAACTGGTAATTGTTGTTATTAAAAGTTCTAACAGCAAAAGAAGACATGCTGGTGAACTATAATCTTGAATGGTAAATTAATATTGATAAAAGTCTCAAAACCCCTATTCATATTATTACTGTTAATATATGTAGGGTGGGTGGTTAATTAAAGGCTGCAAACTGTATGTACAATGTAATTACCTACTTTCATTTAGAAGTTTGAAATCTTGATTTTTTTAGTTTTGCGATGTATTTGATTTAGGAGCCATTGTATCTTGATTTAGTGGTTTGAATTTATTAACCAATTTAGCCTGGTTGATGTTATTAAAACTCGAGGAAATGTTGGAGCTTTTGGATGCCTCTAAAATGGTATGTTTCTAATTAGGTGTTATTGGCAGTTATTAGTTCATTTAATCTCTTTGATTTTAGTTGGTTAATTTTTAAATTAATATTTAATTTGTTTACATCAACATTTAAGCCCGCGTTATTAGAGCATTTATCAGTTTTCAGTTAATTAACCGTTTGTGGTTAATTTATAAACAATTTTCCTTGATTGTGAAACAAGTTGTGTGTGTGTTGTAGGACTGATCCTGTGGTAAGGATATTTTAGCATTCGTGTACATGTTAGGCTGTATACATGTTCCATACGGATGCCCAACATTGCCAGTTACGTAACTGGATGTCGGTTTTCTGACTGGCTGTCCGGTTATGTGTAACCGGCTCTTCCGTTTCAATGCATAAGATAATAGCTGTCCTGTTACACAACCGGCTGTCCTGTTGTGTAACTGGCTGTCCCATTGTGTAACCAGCTGTCCGTTATTTATACATGTACCTGGTATACATGTATATACACACGTATATATATAATTATAATTATATATAATTATAATTATAATTATATATATATCAGGCTGTTTTGTTGGATAAGGCGTGATACAACCGGCCATCTGCATGTGACTACTGAATATACACGTTACAGTGGAAGATGTTTTGTTATATCGAGAAGGTGACAATGTATCTTTATGGACACTGATACAAAAGCTGACCTATAATACTGACATGAGGCTTACAACTGCCCAGTATGTAGCAACATGCAGCAGAAATATAAATGTACAATTTACATGTAAGACTGTTACAAGTAGTGGTAATCAGTTTATACTGCAGAAAGGGCAGTTCCACATTGACCTGTGATCGTTGTGACCACCTTTGTTGATCTTCATGCAGGCTACATGGAACCACTGAGCACTGGCAAATATCACACTGTATCATTAATTCATTAATATGCTGATAAATACAGTATACTGGTGTGTTCTTCCTGATAGACGCCTTGGGATGTCTACTTGCAGAAGATGGGAAGGCAGTCATCACTCCGTCCTCAATACTCTTTAAAATATGCTTCCTCATTGCATTCTGTTTATACAATAGAACCGCTGGATCTTGTCCATTACAAATGGAAGTGATATACGCCACAGTAAATAATCCACAGTCATGCGATCCTTCCTGCATTTGAACATCTATAAACTCAACAGAAAATTGGTTATCTTGTGTTTGAAGTAAGGCACTTATAAGCTTCTCTTTACCTCCATTGCTGTCAAATATTAAGTTGTATGCTGTTTGGCAACCAACAATGGATATAGCAATCCAATGGTTTTTATTCACATCTGTACAAACTGCTCCTGTGGTGGAATCATTGACAAATTCTGGCTAAGTGCAGGTGGTTGAAAGCCATTTGTGGATTGGTGCTGTTGCTTCAGCATATATTGTACAGCAGTTATTATAAGATCTACATTTTGGAGATGCAAGTATAGCCTTGTGGCAAATTGTCAGTTGAACAGTACAGATAGTAACCCAGGTGTCTTCATCATCTTCACTCAAACTCTGCTGTTAAATCCATCTTTGTATTGTGTGATCTTCATTAGTGCAAGAAAACGAGCAGAGCATGCAGGACGATTTTGTTCTTTTTGCAGCAGCGGTACTTAGCACTGTTGCATCTCGTCTTGCATGCACATGATAATCTATTAGATGGTGTTGATGATTTCATAGCTGATTCAGGTGTACAATTCTTGTTTTTGCAATTATCCCCTTTATGGCAGTGTGAGGTGCATTCAATTTTATTCTTCTTGCAAGGGCACCGTTGTGTGCTGCAGCCTGCTGTGCACTTGCACCTATTCTTTGAAAATGCGCTCCATGGTGTACCTTCTTTTGAAGCCGCTCGAAGTGAAACACGAGTAGAACTTTCCCATCCTTTCACAAATAGACAGAAATTCCCTTCAGATGTTTCTAATTGGGTGTTTATTCATCACTCCTGACTTTCACCGCAAGCGGTACATTGCACATGCCGTTCCAATCACCTGTATAATTATGCATGGCAGTCTGTTTGGGTCAGTGGAAGCCCGATCAATGCCAGGAATTCTCACAGTAACACAATCTCCCACATGAAATTCTTTGTGCTTCAAATATTCTTAGTTTGCAATCTGGCGAATAGGCAAGTGCTTCTCAGAAGTAGCCAAAACCTTTGAACTGGACTTCAATAAGCTACCTATACATTGAAAGGAACCAGAAAGATTAATTAGGTTAACATATATTGGAGCACTTACATGTACATTGTTGTTACCATTCTCATCACAATCACTTTCATGACCATCACATTTTTCTGAATCAGCAGAGTACTGATAGACAGGAAGATGGCTTGCAGCAGTGGTTTTGTTACTCTCCCCAATATTGCTTTCTAACTCCCTTGCAACAGTGCCCACATAAGTACCTTCCATTTCCTTTTCCACTTCGTTGTCCACATCTTCTTCCTCGTCATCATCCTTGTCTACACCCCCACTGTCCTTTGCTATTTTTGCCTCATCCTCCTGTTCTTTCCCTTCATCCCCCCCCTCTTCTTTGTCTTTCGTCACTTCCTCTGAAATTTCTCTGTCACAAGGCTTCAAAACATCTCATCAAGCTGTCTTCGAAAGTTGGAAAAAATTGCCCTCAGAGGTTGGCCAAATACTAACACGTATGGGGTTTGCTTGGTGGTGTCATGAACCTGAGTGTTCATTAGACAGATAAAACACATCATAACATTTAGAGCATAGAAAAACATTGGCCATTGAAACCATGGTGGGGATTGATCGCCACACTCAACAACCTTGGCACTGATCATTCTCTCATGTGTGTAGTGTGCCTGCTCAGCTAATCCTTGGGATTGGGGATGTCGTGGACAACCACTGATTAACTGCACATGACCTGGCCACGTAGAAACTACATCTTCTATGAGTTTTGTTTGCCATTATCACTGTGAATGAACTTAGTTGTGCAATGCTTTAACCACATGGTTTGTCTTCTTTTTCGCAAGAGGAAATGCAAAATTAAACTTTGACCAATGATCTTTTATGTGGCACATGCCTCAAATCAATCGGATCGATTTACTGATATGTATAAATATTTTGTATATGTAAGCATGAATAGTGATTAAACCTACCTGGATACGAGAAAATAGCCCATCAGCTATAATTGGTCTTAAAGGGGCTTTGGTGTGCTGTGGTTTCCTTAAGTTGCGTGTTGAACACAAGCTTACATACTTTTCAACCACAACTCTTGGTGTGTAGGAGTACAATGACTGGACCTGCAGTGTATAAGGAGTGACACACACATGACACAATGACTCGATTTAGCATGTACATGTACTTCACTTGCTTGGAGATACTACTTACCCTAGCATAGGTTGTTCTTGAACCAGCATGCAGACAATCTTTATCATGGATCTGTTTCAAAATGTGGTAGAATTCCTCCACTATAGCGACCCTTCTATAGCCTTTCATGATTGTGTAGTCATTAATGTTCTATATAACAACAAACAGTAATCAACTACAGCAAAATGAATACTAACACAAAACGAATTACCTCCTTTCTCCCTTGACTTGGACAACCAATGCATCCCTTATTCCAGCTTCAGGCAAGTCTAGCAGTTAAAATCCACTTCCTTTAATAAGGTGATGAAAGTTTCTATCCTCAATACATAGAGGATTCTTTAAAAAGCTAATGATACGTTCTCCAAACTGTTGGTGAATGACAGCACTTCTTGTTCTCTTAGCGTCTTTTGGAAATGCAGCAACAAGGTTTCTTCACCCATTTAGGGAAGAACAGGTGGGGCACGAGGTGGACATTCTTTATGTTACAGGGACTGCATGACCAGGGGGAAGAGGCGTTTTGGCCACTCCCTTGTACTGAGTGGGGTCCCCCCCCCCCCGGACAATATACATGTATGTACATGTAGTTCTTCTAATGCATCCATAACACGTGGATAAGTGAATGTGACACCTTGCCACGGTTAGTGCATGCGCAAGTCACCATCCAGTTATGTAACCGGTCGTCTGGTTGTGTATCCAGTTGTCCGGTTGCATAACCGGTCAATTGCTGGGCATCTGTAAGGAACATACATGTATAATCCTGAACAAATTGTGTTCAGAATGACAAGTGCTTATGGTTAGTCTCTTGTCACTCCAGCAGCAGTTTTATTATACAGTGGATGTGTGGGGGTATATGGGTGTGTGTGGGGGTATATGGGTGTGTGTGGTATATGGGTGTGTGGGGTATATGGGTGTGTGGGGTATATGGGTGTGTGGGGTATATGGGTGTGTGGGGTATATGGGTGTGGGGGGTATGTGGATGTGTGGGGTATGTGGATGTGTGGGGTATGTGGATGTGTGGGGGTATGTGGATGTGTGGGGGTATATGGGCGTGTGGGGGTATATGGGTGTGTGGGGGTATATGGGTGTGTGGGGTCTGTGGATGTGTGGGGGTATGTGGATGTGTGGGGGTATGTGGATGTGTGGGGGTATGTGGATGTGTGGGGGTATGTGGGTGTGTGGGAGGCACCAGAAGTTTGAACTCACTGTGCAGTGCACTGGGTGACTATTGCTAGCATTAAAAATGACATACATGTATTTTAGTGGCTTTTAAATTGCACTTTGTATAAAGAGTCATCACCATTCTCCACAGCTGTACGCACAGACTCATGACAACCACTTTGAGTTGGTGGTGGTAGACTTTGGAAGTCAGGATATTGATGTGGAGTATGTGTTGAAGAATAGTTCCCTTAAGAGGTAGGGTACCAGCAGTAGAGTGACTGTGGGTCACTTGTTATGGTCACCAGATGGAAGTTCATTCAGAAGACTGGGTCATTCTCAAGAAGTGCCGGTTTGCAGGCTGGAATTGACTATGTAACAGTAAGTACCCCTTGTAGACCACACCCACCATCTCCTCTTCTCACTTCCTCTGTTTCAGGATCTGAATAGTATAGTCCTGACCATTGATATGCACCTCACAATTCCTCCTGGGTTTATAGAGTACACCAGAAAGGTGAGTTTGAATGTAGTGCATGCCTACATGTATGTGACAGTACTGTCTCATATAATAAGTAGCATTGTATAAAGATGGCACTTGTTTAAGTGTTGTGTTATTAAAACATCTTGTTTTGCAGCACGTCATTCAGGGTAAAATGGGATTTTCACCCATGTTCTTCAGACTGAATCCTGGCTATACTGAAATCAACATTAATGGTATGTTGCTACCCTTTACTTAAACTGTCGTTTTATCCAATCTCAAGGGCAGACTTTCTTTGATTGATACATGTGCAGTTTGTCCCAAGGGCCTTTTTGGTTTTAGATTTTATGTGTGTGGGCAAATAAGTGCTGAAAAGAGTAGAATAGAAATATCATAGTTACTTTAGGTTAAACCATAAAGCAATTTGAAGAATTGATTTGAACACGCAATGTTTGTTTGCGAACAGGTTTTATGTACATCACATGGCCAAGGCAGTTTTAACTATGGATTGGTAAGGTCGTGTATAGTACGTGTACCTTCAGTGTTATTAATCTGATTATTATAAGTTTCAATGGTGCTATCAAATTCAAAATGTGCCATTGGATCTAGATCCTGGCAGTCAAACGGTCAGCATAATTGATATCATTATACGATATATACTAAATCATCAGCGAGAAGAGGCGCTGAAGCACAATAGTAAGCACAAATGTGAGCGGGACGTTATCACTTTTCAAGGTTAGTCAACCCTCAGGAGGAGCAGACCACTGGTGATCCATTGGCCAAGGGCCACACAAAAAAGGAGAGCGCTCTCATCTCACACGAGATCAGCACAAGAGAGTGGCTACTTCTGCCTTATGCATCCAATAGTGATCCTAAGAAGGATACCATTTAGTCAATTTTCCAGTTAAATTTTCATACTTGCAAGCTATTGGATGCATAAGGCAAAGGAGCCTCTCCTTGCTGCTGTTTATGAGGTGCTGTCGTAATCTATACGCTCGTGCCTCTTTCTATCCTCCACCTTCTAGCTGCCTCTTCAGTTACTGTCGCATTGTACCATATTCTGCACTTTTTGATTTTTTCCTAGACCTTTATCCTGCACTTGTATGTACTGCATGCAAAGCCATGTTAGTGTTATATTGTATTAGGTGATTGGTGACTTATATACGTGTCAACAACTTCAAATGGAGACTTATGTTGTCCTAGATCTAAGGACAATGGGAGATTAATGTTTGTGCATTAATTAGGGTTAGGTCGGCAGTGCTGTCTTTCTCTTTCTGGACGACATGTAATAAATCATGTTTGATGTGACAAAGAAAGCTGTGTTGGTTGTATGGACAGGAGCTTGTGTGTGTATTTTTTGTGTTGCCTGACCACAGTAACTTAATGTTGTCATCTTTGCTCTGTCACAGTACTAATTTTATCTGTGGTGTAAAGGAGTTTTGTTTCTTTAGCACCAATAATGAGATACCTGTTATATGCTATGTAGGGTTTTGGGAACAGATGACCTATGGCATATTTGGTATGTACAAGTCAGACTGGAACAAGTTTGGAGGATTTGATCTCCAGAAGTATACCACCAAGTGGGGAGGAGAGGACTGGGATATTGTGGACAAGTGAGTTATGGCACAGGGTTTTATAGTACCATGTACATGTATGAACGCCTTGCATTGTACTAGTATGGGTGGGAAAACTAATTAGAGGACAATATTGCTGCATCTGCTGTAGATATGGTATGTGAATTAATAGTCTCTTCTTGTTGAGGACTGAAGGAATTTGATGGGTATGGAATGTATTGAATATTCTCACCGTGAGTCTATTCATTGCATTCCATATTCTGGAAACTTATCTTCTGCTCTCACATGAAGTATTCCAGATTTATAATTATGGCATTAATTTATCCATTGGTAATAAATGGCTCTTGTCACTAAAAATACTTTGGTACTTATTCCTTGGATATTGATTAATGTTTACCTTTGAATAGAATTTTATTGCTTGAATCTTTACTTATATAACAGCAATTTGACCCATATGCCTTGCCTCGCACCCTTGATTAATGCAATATATAGGTAATCAGAACAGACTTGTCCAAATATAAGTACCAGTTTAGAATTAAGTTTGCTGGATCTGCTTTGCATCTTGAATACATGTACAAATGTACATAACATAGTTTGGTTTGAATTTGAGTTCAAGTTTTGTAAGTAAATTACTTTTGATCGTTTGAATGTCATAATCAACTAATTTCTTTCTTTATGCAACACTATTTTCTACATTCTACCATTACACAAATAGGGTTATTTCCCATGGATATGAGATATTCAGAATTCGGTACCCTGGTCTTGTTCATTACTTCCATACAAGGGCTGGAATGTGGAACAGTCAAAGATAGCACTTATTAATGTTAGTGTGTGTCAGGCATGCAGGTGTGCACATAATTTTTATATGGAACTGGTACCACCGGGTGGCTTGATGATGCAACAACAGAGCAGTGAAGTAGTTTTGCTGGTGAACATTGTATGAATATTATGTGTGCACATTATAATTTATTCACCAATCCTTACTGGTATATATAAAATAAAATAAATCATGACTAATTTTATAGGGCAAGTGAACATTTCTTTAAAAGAACGAGAATGTACGTGCATGTACTAGTAGGGTTCAGTGGTGTAACAAAGGCAAGCAAAGGGAGGTGGGTGTGATGGCTGAGTAGCACATGATGCAGGTTTGGTTTTGGGGTAGACAACCACCAGGCTGTAAACTTTTGATTTATTCTTGAGCGATTGGACATATTCAGACGCTATTGTGATTATTATTTGTGTTGGTTTTGCACACTTCAAGGCACTAGTACTCCTGCATAACGTAGTCTAGCTGTAAAAATTATGTAAACTGCACTTTGTTAAGTCTCTTTTGAAGAAGCTTCACGTCAGAAAAAGACAACAAGCGTTTACAAAACAGAACCGACAGAAGAAGGCTCGAACGGTGCCTGAAATACATAGAACCTGGCTACTGAACAATTTATGACAAGAAGAAGTGTACATGTGTATATGCATAGTGTATATTTTTTCAGCAGTAAAGAAAATTGCATAGAGTACAGAGCCAAATAATGTAATAACATAACATAGAACATGAACAGAAAGCGTAGTTATAATTCATTTCTTATCATTTAGCTCTTATTTTTACACCACTATTGCTTTTGAATAGCTAGCATTCTCATAGAGAATATTTACTTATACACAATCATTGCTTTTGAATAGCTAGCATTCTCATAGAGAATATTTACTTATACACAATCAAATGGGCGTACCTGTTTACACACTGAGCTAGCAGGTGCAGTTTTGTAGATGATAGATTCATGAGGAAGAAGGGTGAAAATAAGGGGAGGGGTGCTAAGTATGAGAGGGATAAAGAAATGCTCATTGATCATATTATAACCTGCAGAGGAACAAGATCTATAATTAAGGCAGATTTGTTGTATACTAAATGCCATGCTGCCATTGGTATGACCCCTTTGTGCACTGAAATATGATTAATATATCAACAGTGCATGTACTGACAATCTTAACTGTGTTCCTTTCCCATATGTCTGAACTCTGTCAATTGGATGTAGTATATCACACACATCAATTTTCTACAATAGAAACATGCATGAATCTTGCACGGAAGTTAAACTAGTAGTACCAGTTCCTTTGCAGCAATGCAATTCCTTGCCCATTTATGTAACTTGGAATACTGTGCATGACTTGTCACGTTCAGATAGCACACATGCATATGTACAGGCAAAAAAAACTGATAAAATAAGTTGGTATAGGATTTGAAAGCAATAGTGGTGTGAAAACAAGATTTAATGATAAAGAGTCGTATATTAACATTACCTTTGTCATGTGCTAAATACTGACACAGCTATTTCATCCCTTTTTTTTACACCACTATTGCCTATTTACACTTTAATTGTCATAGTATTTTTTACGTCTAGCATTATTTAAATAGTATAATATCAGGGTTTTGGGGGGGGGGGGGGGGGGGGGGGGGGTGAAGAGGCTCAGGAAGAATTTTGTAGGGTGACTTACTGGCCGTCTTGCTATCAAGATCTATTTACTGTGCTTGCAGAACTTAATGTCCATATTATGAACCCCTCATGGCATTCAGTCTTGCACACATCTTACATAATGACGTAGCATACAATTGCAAATAGTTATATAAATGGATCAAATTAGCGAACTAATGCGTGGGTCTGGTCATGTGTTGAAACCTCCTCAGCACTACAGCCCTGGCTTCCCTTGTTGCATCAGGGGCATGTGAAGCTGCATAAATGCCCCCCCCCCCCCCCCACACACACACAGTGACACACACTACTAACTCCCGTAATCGTAAATTATACCACACTAATTAGATGTAAAATATTTCAAACTGGAGGGTATAACTGTCGATCAGTTCAGCTAGTATCGTCCAGCGTAGCAGCTATGGACGGATTACACCTTACCCAAACGCTTGCAGTAGGGTCCGTAGACACTGGCGCGTACAATGTTTTCCAGCGTTTTTTTTAACCCCGCGGGATCGGATGAGTTCTTGGCTTCCAAAGGACGCACTTATCATATAACCTACATACTAGTAGTACACTCACGGCAATAATCGATCATATTGCACGTACTGATAATCTCACACGTATGTCCCCTGCCCTGGTAATTAGTAAATCCGTTGTAACATGAACACGTAACAGTCACTCTTTGAAGTATAGCAGATCGGGTGGCTAAAGTTATGGGAACATCTGTAGCCATCACTCTCTCATGTATATCCATTTAATTCCATTAATTACCTACATTTGTAATCCCGGCTGAAAAATTCGAAAAAGGTCCCCAGTTGAACTAGCTGCATGTCGTCTAGTCTGTACTGGACATAAGCGCAAAATTAGATTCTTTTACCAGGTGCACTATAGGAAATTTGAATCCATGCACCACTGCTTCGTTGGAATGATACACTAGTATGTATGCAACGATATATATTTTAAAAAGACGGTAACGGTTTATCAAATTTTTAGGGAGTCATGTGAATAATACCTGCACAGCAGTCCAGATACCGGCAGTAGGGAGCGCGGTAAGATTCCCCATCGGCCTGGGGCTGTTTTTAAGTCCCATGCAAAGTCCCACTAATTCCTATCTACAACCACATTTTGTGTATAGTGTACGTAAACGATCATTTAAATTTACCAAATCACAACATGTATACTGAACAAGGCAATTTTTCACTATGGAGGAAGGGGGTGGTTGCAACCCAATTACAACTACAACCCGCTTTTGCTCTTGCTCAAATAAATAGACGCATGTATTTAAAATTGATTATCGCCGACAGCCGGCCGGGGATTCCAGTGAACCCGTGCACGGCTTTACAATAATGCCGGCTAAAGGTTTTACTGTAAACGCAGTGAATTAAATTAAGGATCCTGCATAGCCGTAGGGAAATGAAAACGATAAAAATAAATACGCATTTTGTAAAAATGTACGGCGGCCCGCTTCAGTACATTTTCCTCGTATACCAGAGTTTGCTGAAGAAAAATGCCGACGCTCATTTACAGTGTTGACCTACACCTTGCAATGCACCTTGCAATGAATAAAAAATAAAATCAAACACCATATGCATGTAAATGTCAGTGGCGTATTTAGGGGGGGGGGGGGGGGGGGGGGGGCCTCAGGGGGCTAAGGCACCCCCCCTCCGACACAAGAATGAATATCATTAAAATGAAATGAACTCAGATAGTCCTTCGCAGCGAGCTAGTATTTATAGTATTTATAGTAGTAGTTATAAAGCATTTCTTTCCTACCCAGAGTAACTTCCTTGACACTCACTATTTGCCACTTTGACCTGGTTCCAGCTGAATTTAGAGATGTCTTGGTTGTATGCATAACCTAACAGACTTATCTACCAAGTGTGGTGGTTGTGGGGCCACACTAACCTCTTGATTGTAAGGTGTTATCCAGAGACACATGAAATCAGAGGCTGTAATGGTGATAGATTTGGGCACAGGTTGTCAGAGAACCTATTGTCAGAGACGCCAGTGACTCAGGATCATGGCCCCCAAGCAGAGGCACTGTTTGACATAAAGGTTACTATGATTGATAGAGATGCCCATTACACACCACAATCTGTTCTTGAATCAAGAAGAAAAAAAAAGATGATATACATGTATGTGCAAACAATGATTGTAAAGGTACATTAGTCACTTAATTCAGTATGCTGCTTCTCCGTGCCAAGCACTTCATCAAGACAATACACAAGCAAGGGGCAGAAAAGGTATGCACTACCAGAGCAAGACGTTTATTTGCCTAACAGACTCTGAGTCATTTATTTATGTACGTACATCAAAATTACCAGCCGGCCGCCAATCAATTATCTCCTGCTGCACTGGTACACCGGCACCGCATTAAAATCGCGATGTGATAAGATGTGATAAGAGGTCATTACATGGGCGGAATTTAATTTAAAAGGACACTCTCATTCCAATGGCCAGACTCGTTAACACGTCCAGCAAAGAATGAACAGATTGGCCGCTCGCACTATCATCTCGATTGCTCTGTCGACGATATTCATCGTACTTATCGAATACTACTGCATCTGTAAGTGAACGCGGTACTGGCCGCTTGTATTAAGTTTGCTTCTGTATAGCAAAAGGGATCGCACCCCACACGACCGTAGAATACTTGCGTGCCGAAAAGCGATGCTCCGGGTTCGGAACCTCTGACGCGCGCGACGAGCAGCGGCCACTAAACTCGACCGACAAGGGCGATCGCGAGGAACCGACCGCAGTTACCATTAACGGCAGTAGTGTACGCTTGTTTGCATGTGTAGAGAGGGGGTGAGGGATTGACTTGCGGGGGTGAGGTGTTGACTTGCGGTGTGGCATATTGAGGCAGTGCAGTGCAGTATCTCCGTAGATATTAAAGTAAGCTTACTTTAATATCTATGGTATCTCTCTCGATCTCTCTGTGTCTACAGCTAGCGCGCTGTGTAACGGTATTTAATGTGTTTCAGACTGCAGGTCACTTGAACTATGACGTGTGGAAGTGGATCGCTGGCTTTGTGGTGGACGACTTGAGAATAAAGAGGGACTTCCCCCGCAAGCCGATGGTGAGTTGTACATGTACGTGCGTGTATGAGCTTACTACAATTAGTTCATCGTGAGAAAAATGCCCGCAGAATGCATAACGAATTGACCCATGTCGAACTTTGACCCATATCGCAACGTACGTCGTTCCCATAGAAGCTTGGGCATAGAATTCTGTCTAAATAATCTATGGTTACAGCACGAGACATAAATGTATAGACTGATCATAATTATAGTCTTGCGCTATTCCATTATTTAACCGTACACCCCTACAGCGGTACAGATCAACAGATGACAGCAAACGTACCTCCCCCCCCCCCCCCCCCTCCCCGTGACAGACTTGTAAATGCCACAAGCTTGTATGTTGTTCATGTCCCACTCTCCCCCCCCCCCCCCCCCCCCCACCTGGACAAGCTTCTATTATGCCCTCTAACCCCCCCTCCCCCCCCCCCCCCCCCCCCACCTGGACAAGCTTCTATTATGCCCTCTAACCCCCCCTCCCCCCCCCCCCCCCCCCCCCCCCCCCCCCCCCCCCCGGGAAATATAAATATTCCCTATACCCCCCTGCCGGGACACCATTTATTGTCATCTGTAGGGGTGTATCACCGTGTATGATTAAATAATGGAATAGCCCATTTTATCTATATAATAGTATAATTACAATATCTGCAGCTCACATAGAAATTTCCAGTCCCTACATCTTTTATGCAAAACTCAATAAAGCGACTGCTCTGTCATTTATCCACTGCAGCACTAGCTGCACTGGAGTTATGGTACTCTCCTGCCTAGTAGTAGGACTGTAGGAGGCACACTAGAGTGTAGGTGTGCATCAGGTTAAAGGTTCTCTGTAGCCTGCCACACGAAAAGCACAATTTTACTTTAAATTTAGCAAAAATGCAGCAATCCTTTTCCTTTAGATCAATGTCTCGAGTTATTGTTTGATTGGTAAGGTGAATAGTGTAATAAGTTTCAAGTCATTTTTTTCCTTCTCCTCTCTGCTGACGAGAGCGAATTAACTGAAACCAGCTAATAATTAAGCATACAAAAGAGAGCAGTATGAGCAGTATGAGCACACTAACATAGGTGTAAAATTCTTCCACTGCAGTGATTTCGATATGGTACAAAGTTACAATATGTCTTTAATGTGTGCATGTAGCAGGAGCTGATCCAGAAATTTATCAGGGGGGGGTGCCCATGCCTGCTAACAATCAAGCCTTGAGGGGTGCCCCTGCTTGCTTATTTTCCATTATACTACATGCATTTTGTGTGTGTGTGTGTGTGTGTGCATATTGTTGTAGATACGGAACACTGCAGGGTCACTGAGGGTGGAATTCAATGAGCTTGCCGGTACCAGCAATGACAGGGGGGTGTATGGCCACAGGCTGTATGGAGTCTTGCATCCTCCAATCACTGGTGCGTGCACACTTGCATTGAAGGCGGTACTGTTGCAATTCTTAACATTTTCACAGGAGAGTACTCCTTCGTCATTGAGATGACCCAGGTCACATGTGCCTGCTCTGTTGAGTTCTGGCTGAGCACAAGTGCTGATCCCATGAACCTGAGAAAGATCCTTGCTGCTGAAAGGCCCTATATGGTAATTACACCACACTCGTGCTTTCTAAATTAACTGTACAGATGGATAGCAAAATCCAAAGCAGGAAAGAAAAAAAAAACTACCCACCATTAGAACTGCCTGGATATTGTAGGATGCACAAGCACTTGTATGATGGTGATACAATATGAACTCTCTTATTAGGACAGCACCTCTAGCTTCCAAGGTAATTCCCTTTCTTTTCATTGACTTGACTCCACGAAATGTCATGGTTTTTTTTTAAATTAAGCACATAAGTCAATGAAAGTTGAAATTAAATAGAACCCTGTCAATATACAATGTTGTGGTATAAAGTTACATATCCGCATTTCAGCATTTCCACATTTCAGCATTTCCACAACTTTGCATTAAGTGATCAATTGAAGTGTATCTGTACTGCAAATTACTGTTGTCAAATATCAACCACAGTTACAAGGCTTCCTTAGGTGGGCGTGGAGTGGCAGCAATAGAGATGAAATAGAGACCACCACACATCCAGCCACATGTAGAGAACCAGTATGTAGTTAGGGTAAAACCCACAGGATGGATTTTGTGCATTCAACATTGAAATCATTGCATGTGTGAGAGTGCGTTATTGGGGAGGTGTATGGGGAGGGTGGATATGTATGGAGTAGGGGGAACATGTATGGAGTAGGGGGAACATGTATGGAGTAGGGGGAACATGTATGAGGCAGGGGCATTCAGAAACAAAATTTAAATGTTAATAGACCCTTCCATTTAAGAAGTACTCCGTACGTGACATCACTAATCAACGTACTTAACGAAATGGGTTAAGTACGTTAATTAGTGGGGAAGGGTCTATTTAGTCAGTAATTGATTAAACAGATTGCATGCCAAGCACATGTTGAGCACATGCTGAGCACATGAAACTCATGCCTTAACCATGTGGGTAGTTGAGGTTAAACTGATTTGTGATTTGATTATTGATAGGTCACACACACTGACACTCCTACTGCAAGATTGAGCTATGTCATAGCAGGCTCCACAGGTGTCAGGTAACAGTGTATGTGTGTGTGTGTGTGTGTGTGTGTGTGTGTGTTTGTGTTGTGTGCATGTGTGTGTACATGTGTGTGCATGTGTTTATTGTGTGTGCATGTGTGTGCATGTGTGTGCATGTGTGTGCATGTGTGTACATGTGTGTGCATGTGTGTGTATGTGTGTGTATGTGTGTACATGTGTGTGCATGTGTGTACATGTGTAAATGTACTGGCTTGCTGTGTCCCTCTTGTTTGACAGATTGGACTCAAGTGGTGCCTATTTCTTTGAGTTTCTGGAGAAGGCTTTTGACGGAGCAGTTGTGTCAGAAGTGAAGGTTGGTCAGCTTGACATGCAAACTGCATTGTGTTTTATAGGGTTTCCTGCAGTGGAGGATACCAGACACAGCAAACTTCACTTCCATACCTCCTAGCTCCTTTGCCATGGCAGTACAATGTATGTGTATGTGTGTGTGTGTGTGTGTGTGTGTGTGTGTGTGTGTATGTATGGTGTGTGTGTGTGTGCACGTGTGAACTCCATCCCATAAACAGTGGACAACACTGGCCAGTATGTGGAGTCTCCCATGGCAACTGCACTTCTTGGGCCTCTCCCCTCCTTGGTCCTTCAGGTACTGTCACTTGTGTGCTGATCATTAATTAATTAATTAATGCTCTGAACTCTTCATCTTAGGGCCACAAAAGGACCTACTTTGTAGGAGATACAGTATTTCCAGGTCAGTATCTATACCAGGGGTGTCCATATCACATCTCACCAGGGGAGGATGTTTTTGTAATTTTACATTTGTGTTTAATGCATTTGGGGGATTTTAAATGGCCAAGTGGTACAACTTGCAGTGTTTGTTTACTGTGGCTTGTTATTTTTCAGTAACCCTGATCAGTGTGCTTCCACACTGCCAATTCAGTCCTGAGTACGTATCCATACACAACGTCTCCCAATACCATGGAATATACGAAGTACGTTATGGCAGTCATAACAAACCCACCCCCACAAATTGACATACTGTAGGTCTTTGAGTCAAGTGTATACCCTCCTGATGACACCTGGTTCAGGAAGAACACTGAGCCAGGCACTGGGAATAGTGTAATGAAGCAGAAGGTAATGCAGTGTGTAACTGCTTTCTCATGGCTTTACCCGAGAATTGTAGGTTGCATCAGATGTCGTTGAACTGTACAAGAATGCCTTTGATGGCCTCATGACAGGGTAAAAGATCTGGATTTTTGTAAATGGAGGCATATAGATATTTACATTCCTAACTCCATGACCTTATACTGTCTAAGTTATACGACCACTCTATATTAATAACTACACTATGATTATGAAGTTTATATTGTACCCCACAGGGGTGAGGTTGTAGGGCTTCACTACATGGAGGAGACAAAGTACAAAGAGAATGGATCCAGGTTCCTTTTGGAGATGGTGAGGGTTACAATGCAGGTTGGTGGGTGTGGATAATCGTTCTCCCTTTTCTTCCCTTGCAATGCCCTATAAGGATATTATGCATAAAGGTCAGTTTATTTTTGTATGCCATGAAACGTATATGCATAACTCTCTTTAAATCTCTGCATATAGCGCCTATAGTACTTTGGCCTAGGTCGTGTAGTACTTTGGCCTAGGTCATGTAGTACTTTGGCCTAGGTCATGTAGTACTTTGGCCTAGGTCATGTAGTACTTTGGCCTAGGTCATGTAGTACTTTGGCCTAGGTCATGTAGTACTTTGGCCTAGGTCATGTAGTATTTTGGCTTAGGGCATGTAGTACTTTGGCCTAGGTCATGTAGTACTTTGGCTTAGGGCATGTAGTACTTTGGCCTAGGTCATGTAGTACTTTGGCCTAGGTCATGTAGTACTTTGGCCTAGGTCATGTAGTACTTTGGCCTAGGTCATGTAGTACTTTGGCCTAGGTCATGTAGTACTTTGGCTTAGGGCATGTAGTACTTTGGCCTAGGTCATGTAGTACTTTGGCCTAGGTCATGTAGTACTTTGGCTTAGGGCATGTAGTACTTTGGCCTAGGTCATGTAGTACTTTGGCCTAGGTCATGTAGTACTTTGGCCTAGGTCATGTAGTACTTTGACCTAGCTAGGTCATGTAGTACTTTGGCCTAGGTCATGTAGTACTTTGGCCTAGGTCATATGCCTCACCCTTCCATTTTTAATATAGCCAAGAACGCACGTTTTATTGGCGATCTTATTTATCTGGCTTGTTGTTTCCAGTTCCAATTGTTGTCCATTGTTACCTGTTGTTTCAGTCCGCGTAACACTAAACATGTTTTTTCAGTTCCGCGTTGTTGCATACGTTTTAATTTTGAGTACATGCATGTATTATATTATGTTTTGTTAGTATGGCGCCCATACCATTTGTATTCATGTCTATAGTTGCAGTGTCTGCCTTAATGCCTGGCAGCCAGTGGTGGGCTAGGGTCAGAGAGCCGGGGCTGAGCCATCCCACGAAGATGACATTGTTAATTCTATGATGTGATGTGCAGGAAAAAAAAAAGTCAGACTCTTTAATTACAGTTTCCGAATTCGGAATGTAAAACCGGCATGGCACATTTAATTGACAGCTCTCATTGCAGTTGCTACGGACGGGTGAGTTGCATCAGCAGAACATTAACTGATTCGTTTTCAGCCATTAAATAAAAATCGCATAAACTCGGGGGGGGGGGGGGGGGGGGGCAAAAAAAAAAGTTATAGACACCATCCAAAAATCAACGGCCAGGTCCTTCGAACGCGCCCATTTTTCAACAACGCCCCTAAAAATCATTACGTAATTGACAATTAACCACATCTACAATGAAAAAAATGAAATGGATACTACAAATTGCCGCATTTCCAAGTATGCTGATTGCTGTTGTAGATGTTGTTACTTCATCGCTTGCAGCTGGAGACGCTGTTTTGTTTGTATCTTAGAATATCGCGATACTCAGTCTCTAGTGCCATGACGTAATGTACTGGCTCCTATCGAATATTACTTCCACCCCTGCCCCCATCTATTAAAAAAAAAAAAGGTTTGTGGTACTCCAACAATATTTTGAAGAACGGCACGCATTATCCTTCATGACTCGGTGAAGTACTCGTCTAAACAATAGCAGGTGGGGCTTGCTGTGACCATAAACTACCTTTTTAAAAAAAAAAAGCGCATATATTCATATGTTCAACATTACGCGCATGCGCGCTGTGCAAGCTTTTTTTTTTTTGCCATGACCCTTTCACGTAGGGCCATCTAATGCCGGCACTGCTAGTTGATAATAAATTTCATATGATTATTATGATATTTAATAACATAAATTTTATCATAAACCATGAACATGCTAAATTAAAATGTTTTAAACATACTATCCTTATACATCTAGGTGTACTAACTAGTAATGGTTTATTTATTAAAAGTCGTTATTTTAATGATTTTACAGTAGATGTATCAAACGCACATGTATAAAGTCCTAGTACTACAGCTCTAACCTAGGCTTAGCAGGGCATTTGCATTGGCTCTGACCAGCATCAAGTTTATTCTTGTATATATGCTGGACAGTGCTTTCGATCTTGGTACAGAAGTCTTCACACCGAAAGTCTTGTGGCCAAATGTGAGAAAGTGTGTTGAGCCTTCTCACCCCATGCTCTATACACCTCCACAGCCATTGGGACACATACCCAGTTGAGCTCGGTGCACTTTTCGTCGTTGTTGGTATGTTTTCTTCCTTCTGCTGAGAGGGCAGCTGACTTTGCTGTATGGTACTTGCTTCAACAATATGGGTTGAACCAAGTGGTGAGACCACTGTGAAGTCTAGGGCTGCAGGTTTGGAGCAAACCCAATTGGGCAGAAGGACATCAGCAGGTCTGGTATGCAGATATTCATGTCCTGGTCCACTCCCAGCTTCAATGCTAGCACTGACACCTGCAAAACACCATGTCTGCACAAAGGTATCCCTTAGATGATTGTGCCAAGACACTACATCCCCACCAAATTTACATGTTACAGCACGGTGGCCTAGGGGATCGAGCATGTTGTGAGGACACATTGCACATCTGGACCCAGAAGATGTGTCCATTCCAAGCCACCATTTGATGGCAACCTGAATTTCTTCAGGGTCCTAGACTGATGCATGTGCAGAGGACACAGACAGAAGTCTTGCTTGTCAGCTGCATAACTGTTATTGAGAATGTGATAGAGCTTTGCAACCTCCAATTTGGAAGAAAGGAGATGTTGTTGACGAGGGTGGTCTAAAATAACATCCAATGGTCAAAGCATCAATTACATTAGCATTAAAAGCTGTCAGTGCATACAATAGGTTACCATTGGTAACCAAGGGGGAGCCAGAGCTGCTGACAGAGGCAATGTATGCTGCAGTGCAAGCTATATGTGGCAGAGCTTGCTAAAACCACCACACATACGTAACAGCATAAGAGCTATGTGTGTGGTTCTTGCAGGGCAACCTTTTTCGATCTCTTTGGAGGCTGCAGAGCGCTTAGATGCTATATAGCTATAGGTTGAATAGTATTGAGCTCACCAATAGGAGATCCCAGGATATCGAGATTGGGGCACGTAGACATCTTCATCTCTGGTGGGAAAAGTTTCAAGGCATTGCATCTATTAAAGAGCTCACATTTTCAAGGATTCAGATTTAGACCTCAGGGTAGGACCCATATCGTGAATGATATTTAGAGCATTACTAACACTCAATGGTGGTCCTGCTGGAACACCATCGTCCATGTACCATTGTTTTAGGAGCAAACTAGTGTTAGGGCAGTCTGCTGCAATAGCCTTAACCACCTTATGAAGCACAAGGCAAAATAGCAGTGGTCCAAGTGGGTCTCCTTGCTGAACTGCAACTATGGGTGCCATAAAAAGGGATGCTCACCATAACACCACTTTACCCAAGGAAGTATCTCTGGAAAGTGGAGGACACATTCATCCTGAAGTGCCTGGTGAGATACTAGGTTGAAGGCATTCCTTAGATCTACATTGCAGACCAAAAAGTTGTCATCTATCCAGTGGTCATCATATGATTAATAATGATAACTTGCAAAACATCTGGAGTGGAAACCCCAGTGGGGGAGCGTACAGTGCCCCCTGGCTAGTGGCCGTGAGAGTACTTCCCTGCATTGGTGAACCCCCCCCCCCCCCCCCTCCCAACATATTTCCTGGATCCGCCACTGCATGGTCATTTAGTACTTTGGCCTAGGTCATGTAGTACTTTGGCCTAGGTCATGTAGTACTTTGGCCTAGGTCATGTAGTACTTTGGCCTAGGTCATGTAGTACTTTGGCCTAGGTCATGTAGTACTTTGGCCTAGGTCATGTAGTACTTTGGCCTAGGTCATGTAGTACTTTGGCCTAGGTCATGTAGTACTTTGGCCTAGGTCATGTAGTACTTTGGCCTAGGTCATGTAGTACTTTGGCCTAGGTCATGTAGTACTTTGGCCTAGGTCA
Organism: Spongilla lacustris; assembly: GCA_949361645.1. Classification (NCBI taxonomy): domain Eukaryota; kingdom Metazoa; phylum Porifera; class Demospongiae; order Spongillida; family Spongillidae; genus Spongilla; species Spongilla lacustris. Next base: position 1,696,801 of record OX442433.1, on the reverse strand, counting down.
TGTAGTACTTTGGCCTAGGTCATGTAGTACTTTGGCCTAGGTCATGTAGTACTTTGGCCTAGGTCATGTAGTACTTTGGCCTAGGTCATGTAGTACTTTGGCCTAGGTCATGTAGTACTTTGGCCTAGGTCATGTAGTACTTTGGCTTAGGTCATGTAGTACTTTGGCCTATGTCATGTAGTATGTGAAGTTGGGTGGGGCTAATGAAGTCACCCAAACCTCAGAAAGAAATTCCAGAACAATGACGTCGTCAGGTACTTCATGGGGCTATCTCTGCTATGAACTTCACGGGGCTATCTCTGCTATGTACTTCATGGGGCTATCTCTGCTATGTACTTCATGGGGCTATCTCTGCTATGTACTTCATGGGGCTATCTCTGCTATGTACTTCATGGGGCTATCTCTGCTACATACTATCTCTGCTATGTACTTCATGGGGCTATCTCTGCTATGTACTTCATGGGGCTATCTCTGCTATGTACTTCACGGGGCTATCTCTGCTATGTACTTCATGGGGCTATCTCTGCTATGTACTTCATGGGGCTATCTCTGCTATGTACTTCATGGGGCTATCTCTGCTATGTACTTCACGGGGCTATCTCTGCTACATACTATCTCTGCTATGTACTTCATGGGGCTATCTCTGCTATGTACTTCATGGGGCTATCTCTGCTATGTACTTCACGGGGCTATCTCTGCTATGTACTTCATGGGGCTATCTCTGCTATGTACTTCACGGAGCTATCTTCTCTGCTATGAAACTTTACCATTGCAGGCAAACTTTTATCTTTGTGCTTCATCAGTTGCTGTTTGCTATTGGGTGAAAAATATTGACTCAATGATGGCTGGCTTGCTATAAATGGTGCTTATTATCATCCATACACATATCTTGCATTGCTAAATTAGGACTATCTTAACTTGCAAAGTTCTCAACTGCAAATCTATTCTGTACTCAACCCACATGCTGTACATCCAATGCACACACGCATTCACTTGCAGGGACCTTGGTCCACACATCAGAGTATGTGTACCTCCCAATTGACAAAAAGCTCTGTCACCTCTCTAACTTCCAGTGGACTCCAAACACAGATGTATATCTCATCATCACATGTGAGTTTTATATGATGTTTGTCATCTGATCATGTTACAGCTACCCCCCCCCCCCCCCCACACCTATGCAGTAAAGAACCTAGGACACTGGTTCAAGCATCTTATTGAAAACTTGGAGGATGTGAGTGGCTTAGGCTTACGCACAGTCTCACGTTATTACAGCGAGCGCTTTCCTCATGCTAGCTGTACACACAGACACGTGATGACCACTGGGAGTTAGTGGTAGTGGACTTCCAAAGTCAAGACATTGATATTAAGTACCTGCTGGAGAGGAGCTCTCTTAAAAGGTAATGGTACATAGGTCCTATCAATGGAGCACCTATGGCGGCCACGGGCCACAGATGACATGTGGTACGTCGGTGCGGATGGTGTAGTTATCATTTGCTCACTGGTCACAGGTGGAAGCTCATCCAGAAGGCTGGAGCATTCTCAAGGAGTGCTGGTCAGCAAGCTGGCATTGACTACATTACAGTAAGTGTCTACCCATACTGCCTTATCCTTCTTGTACCATATCATTCTCACCTCTCACCTTATTCTTCTTTCCCTCTCCTCTCCCTCTGTCTCTCCTCTTCCTTCTATTTTCCCTCCTCTCTTTCCCATTTTCTCCTCTGCCTCTCCCTTCCTCCTCCCTTCCTTACCTTTCCTCCTTTCCTGTTCCTCTCCCCTTCTATAACTGTTTTGCTCCATCTCCCCCCTTGCTCTGCTCACTCTCTGCACCACTCTCCTCTCCCTCCATGTCAGGACCCCAACAGCATAGTGATGACCATTGATATGCACCTCACACTACCTGTGGGGTTTGTGGAGTATACCAGAAGGGTAAGCTGCAAAAGTCCCCTGACCATATTAAGAACCTCATTTAAGATGCTTATTTTCTGTGCATTTAGCACCTCTAGCACATACAGTTGCTGCTTAGATGGTTCAGGTGTATAATTGCGATGTCTTCCTCTTCCCTCTGTAGCATGTTGTCCAAGGGAAGATGGGGTATGCTCCCATGTTCTTCAGACTGGGGCCAGGCTACACTGAAATCAACGTCAATGGTAAAAAAGTCAACATGTGTTTAAATGGATGGCAAAAATTCACTTGATGCACTTATTTAGGTTTCTGGGAAGTTTATACATATGGCATCTATGCCATGTACAAATCCGATTGGATTGTTGTTGGTGGATTCAATGTTGAAAAGTACACAAAGTGGGGTGGTGAAGATTGGGACGTCCTTGACAGGTTAGTTGAAAGGGACCAGGTAATGGTATGTGTTGTTGTACTGCCCTCTCACCTCATACATTGTTTAATCTTCTTATCGCCCTCCAATACACAGAACACTGGCAAAAGGTTATGAAATCTTCAGGATAAGACACCCAGGTCTTGTACACTATTTCCATACTCGTGAAGGACTGTGGGGGCAATGACAGAGGAGCACGTAGATGATTTTAAATACATAACTTCACAGACTGCATGTGCTATTTATTTGTACCCTGTTTCAAAGCCAATTAAATTAATAAAAACATGAAATACATACAATTAGATGATAAGTAATTAAAAAGAGAAATAATAAGACAATAAATTTAATCCATGAATGAGGCCAGAGGAGCACCATCTTCAAACCCCAGCCCACTTCTCCATTTGGTGCGGGATCCTCTAAGACAGAGGCTCACTGCTCGAACCCCTGCAAAAGCAAGCCGTGATCTGACATAGCTGCTGGTAATGGAAAAGGCTTTGTCCCACTTGGAAGACAGAGCAGTGGCCATGTGCTTTAGGAAGTGACTAGCCTCTTTGTGTAGTAGTCCGTCCACGGAAAGGACAAATGGGGTGAAGGTGCCTCTTCTGTCTTCAACTGCCTTTTTGTACATTCTCTTCTTCTCCAATGAGCTTGACTCAAGAATGGCATTAGGTGCTCGATGGCAGTGTGATGGGGCGTCAGTGTCTATGACACGGACATCAAACAACGCCTCCACCTGTGGTTGCCAAACACCTCTGATTCCCAGGTCAAGCCTTAGTCCTGGATCACTTGAGGTGGCAGTAGTCTCATTGACAATAGGCTCCTTTATAACTTGGGGCCACACCTGACTGGCAAGGTCACCAAGGCAGTCACGGATCTCATTGTGGCGTAGTATAACACTCTCATCAATTTGTACTTATTAGACAGGGGCCAAAGTAATTTTAAACACTAGTAGTTGGTAGTACAAAGACATTTTGAACTACTGATAGTTGGCAGTACATGGGGCAGGTGGCTGATGTGGTCCATTGCATCAGCAGGACGCACATGTAAGTTGATGGAACAAGAAAAGGATAAACATTTAAATATACATGTAGTATGAATTTCATTTGTCATCTCTGACAGTGTACTTGACCCACAATTGGGCTTCGTGTTACCACTTGCAAACAAATAGGCTAAGAGGCACATTAGCCGCCTCAAGTAATCATGATGTCTGTTTGAGTGTTAGGCTGGAAGCAGATTGTGTGGATTAGACCAAGATCATGTTAATTATCCTGCTGACATCTGTGTGTCACAGGTTGATTTGAATTTGAAGCAGGATAAAAATTACGGTGATTTAAATCTAAGGATCTTTGGTGAGTATGCCTCCTGGTTCTTTGAGTGAGGAGGGATTTGCACTGAATTTAGCTATTATAGATTACATGAACCTATCATTTCAGGTTTATAGAATTGATGCTATTGGATCAAGCAAAAACAAGTGACCACACATAATTGTATGAATGCTAAAATTATACTATAAACCAATGCACACACAACAGTGTCATGCGACAGTGGCTTGCAATGATGGTTCTATACACACTTTGGGACAAACCTCGGTCCACAGGTTAGCTGTAAAATTCCTCAGATCATTGTGGCGCACAGATGGAAATCACCTGTCAACCTCAGACTCAGTAGCACAACCCAACTTAGCAAGGTCCTTGCATACATTTGATCTGACCAGTGTCACTTTCATCCTTTTGGCTGATCCATAAAGAGATGAAGGAGCTCCCTTAAGGTTTCCTTTGGTTTCATCGTACTTCCACTCACTCTAGATCTAGCATGCACATTTATAAGCTCCATGCAGGTAAGAAGGAGGATCCTGTCTATGTGTCTGTTTGTACCTCTCTTAGCTTGACAGCACATGTATCTCTAATTCTCTATGAAACAGTAGATGGACATATACATTATTCCAATTAAATGAAGAGACCAGAATTCTAAAAAGGCCAAAAACACAATAATCCTTATAGCTCCACTCTAGATCTGTTTTGGTTAACCTTAATTCTCCAGGTCCAAGTCCTACGCGTAGAACCAAAATTTGAAAATAGAAATGCAGTTTTTTGTCATCCATTTCTCTACTGTTGTTTGATGTGTCTATCATGCTAAATTTACCAATTGTCAGTCTATTTTTTAAATCACACCCTTGGTTACACGATGCAAATAAACAGATACGGTTCTTAAAAATGCATTATGTAGTGGATTTAATTAGAAAAAGGTACGACAAGTACAACTTTTTTTGAATGTTTTTTGAAGCATGATGTGTGGGCTACTTTATACATTCTACGGCAGAGTTTTTACTCTAATTGATTTTGCCATTTTTACCGAAAACGCACTGTACGTTTTCAAGATTTTGTCCATTCACTTGGCTATCCCCGCAACATGCGTCTGACAAATACCTATCGTTCATAAGCTTGTGGAGCTAGCATTTTCCAAATCTACAATGTACTTTTTAATATGCTTAGTGCAATAGACCTGTCCTACTACCCCTTTCTTTTAAAATGTTGCTCTGATCGTCCCAACATTACTTTTTGGTACTTTAAGTTGCTTTACAATCTACCGCAAATACATCTTTTATTACGACTTTTAGGCAGTTTTAGCAATGTAGTATTGATTGTATTTGACAATCTTTGAAAAATTGCAAGAAAGTAAAAATATATAACCATTTCTACAGTACAATCAGATTTTGGTTTATATTTTGTTCATTTGAGTTTGCTAAAAATTAATTTTAACTTGCGTCCTACGCGTAGGACGCTAACCCTACGCGCGCGTAGGACGACGGGAGATTAAAGGTTATTAAGATGCAAGTTGATTTTCTCCTTATTGCGATCTGCAATAATGTGCACAAGGTCCTCCTATATATCACAGACCCATAAAACATGTTTATTGAGGCCATTGATTTATCCTGCTCAGAAAGCAGGATCTCGGTTTGAACATTGTATATTATTTTTATACGTTAGTATGTATGCGGAAGCAGGCCGGACATTACATGTGTAATTTCGTGACGTATCTGTGACGTAACAAATGGTGGGAGACAAATGATTGAATTCCTGCGACGTGCATGGTAATTTTCATTCGGAATGAGGAGCGCGTACAGTACAGTTTACAAGGTATTGCGGTAATCCTGAAGATTAGGGTCCCCACCGTTATTCACGTTTTTAATGATATTCACAACTAGATAAGCACTTCCACAAAATCAGTCATCCGAGAACCACGTTATGAAATCATTATTTCACGCGCCTTTTCTGGATCGCTACCGTCTACCTCCCTACACCTTTGCCCGCTAAAAATAACCACCAGGCAGACAAACATCACCACCACTACATACAACAAGCTCCGTTAATCACGCCAAACACAGCACCACGCTTTCCACACTGCACAACCTCCACACATCAACCCGTACCACCGATCGCGTACAAGCTCTGCGTTCTCGTATTCTGCGTCCACACCGAGTCACGGACACTCACCTACATGTGGAGGTGAAGACAGATTCTCGGATCGGTGTTCTACAAAACTACATAATTTCTCAATACTAGTATTGCATCGCGCTTAATCACGTGATGGAGGCGTAGCGTGGTAGTGCCCAGGAAAATCATCCACACTCAATCGGGCCTTCGGGGTTCAGAAATATTTGAGGAAGATGGATAGCCTCTCGATCAAAAAGCGACACTATAGTACATATTGAATAATTGGCTCTGGTTCCAGTGAGCAGTATTTTAAACCGTTAATCATATTACTGTATCTTTGTTGACCCCGCGTCGCATGCCTACACCCAAACAATTGAAAGCTCCTGGGCACACGTTAAGAGTGAATACAAGCAGATGCACGGGACCTCTCATGGGTGTATAGAGGGGGCGTGGCCGATGAGTTCGAACGACACCCCTTCCTCAACACTAGAAAGTTTAATTCTATTTGGTACATACACTGTACGTATATACGTACGAAAAGTACTCACCTAATTCGACCCCCGCCCCCCCCCCCCCCCCCCCCCCCCCCCCCGCCGAAGGCGTTATGTTTATTTATGATATGATTTGTACATGCACTCACGTATTTGTTTTTACTTCAAATAAGTTAAACTAAACAGCAACTAGTAGTTAGCGATCGCGAGCGAAAGGGGGGGTATATGGGTAACCGTGAGAAAAATTTAAAAATACAAACAATAACTAATTAATAATTCGTTGTTTGGAGCCACTAATTAGTCAATATGTACTATAGGATAACTGGGTGTGTCGCTTTTTGATCGAGAGGCTATCCATCTTCCTCAAATATTTCTGAACCCCGAAGGCCCGATTGAGTGTGGATGATTTTCCTGGGCACTACCACACTACGCCTCCATCACGTGATTAAGCGCGATGCAATACTAGTATTGAGAAATTATGTAGTTTTGTAGGACACCGATCCGAGAATCTGTCTTCACCCTCCACATGTAGGTGAGTGTCCGTGACTCGGTGTGGACGCAGAATACGAGAACGCAGAGCTTGTACGCGATCGGTGGTACGGGTTAATGTGTGGAGACAGTGCGACGGTTGTGCAGTGTGGAAAGCGTGGTGCTGTGTTTGGCGTGATTAACGGAGCTTGGTGTATGTAGTGGTGGTGATGTTTGTCTGCCTGGTGGTTATTTTTAGCGGGCAAAGGTGTAGGGAGGTAGACGGTAGCGATCCAGAAAAGGCGCGTGAAATAATGATTTCATAACGTGGTTCTCGGATGACTGATTTTGTGGAAGTGCTTATCTGGTTGTGAATATCATTAAAAACGTGAATAACGGTGGGGACCCTGCTCCCGTTGTCTCTTACCCGCTTCTCTTCTGTACACAATGACGTGGCTTGACAAGTTTCACTCCCCCAAATAGTATTCTCCATATTAGCGCCGCTTATTGAAGGAAGGCACATAGCCTACTGAAGGTGACGCATCGCAAATGAGCAAGGCAGTGATCTGGATGATTTTGGCCATCGCGGTGTGTATGGCATTCATCCTTCTACTTGAACACTACAGTGTCCGTACGTATACAAGGCTTCATGTATGCATGTGTACGTAACGTAGATCACATACATGTATGCACGTGTACGTAACGTAGATCACATACATGTATGCACGTGTACGTAACGTAGATCATATACATGTATGCACGTGTACGTAACGTAGATCACATACATGTATGCACGTGTACGTAACGTAGATCACATACATGTATGCACGTGTACGTAACGTAGATCTACATAGTTGATACAGGGATATTAAATACATGGATTGGAAACGAGGCTGATATACGGCTGAATTACGGTATTCCTAATTTCCATCCGTGTTGCGCTTGAGGGCTATTCTTAGAGTCGCGATATCGCAGAAACGAAAAGCTACACTTAGTAAGTTGGTTTTTTTCTAATTAAGAGGCAGGTTTTACTAATGGGATCAATCAAGCTTTACTTTTGAAAGCAATGTATAAGCCTGTTAAAGCGTTCGGATCGCTTAAGCTTCGAGTAACGAAATCTCCTGAACAACTTCCCGTACAACAGATCTGAAAACTTTGAACTACACCCCTGAAACCCGTCCACTGGGATCAGCATCCATGTCATATTCGTCCGAGTCAACAGCAAACTCACCAATTCAGAATCCATGTAGGCGCAACACGGATGGTTTTCCGGTACATGTAGATTACGGAACCGTTTCCAATCCATGTATTTAAAATATCCCTGGTTGATAAGATTAGATTTGCGTACGCGTACGCGTAGGCCTGCATCCATACATGCCATACATGCACTAAATTAATACAGAATTAAGTTGTTACTGCTCTGACTTCCAGTGACGGATCTAGCTGTATGAAATGAGTACCAGGGCTGCTAAGGGATATAATTCCCCCCAAAATTTGCAATTTGCAAAAGTACTTTGGCTTATACTCTGAAATAAAATCCATTCTGTATGTGTTCTCATCTGTTAATATGTGGGACTACTTGGCCAATGACAGAACACTTACATGCTGAAAAATATTGTCCATTTAAAGTAAGGAAAGAGCACCAGAGAGCCATTGAAGCCACCAAGAATGACTCCATTGTACAAGTCTCCAGGGCACATGTACGTTTCTACTTTGTCATTTTGTGCTTTATTGTTATTTAATATTTCTAGATCGCAGGTCACTTAAACTATGATGTATGGAGGTGGATACCAGGTTTTCTGGTGGATGACCTGCGAATCAAAAGAAGGGACTTTCCCCACTACCCCAATGTGAGTACAATGGCACACACTATCCTATCAATGGCACCATTTAAACCAAATTTCTCAGGTTACAAAGCTGGTTGTTGCACCTTTATAATACACCCCTGAGTGCTACACTGGGGCAATTTAGATATTCCACTGTTACAATGTAATGAATGGACTCTAAATGTAACGTCTAGCACACTAATTCATATTATTATTAAGTATTGTAATGCAGCAATAGGATTCTATGCACTGTTCCTCTCTCTCTCTCTCTCTCTCTCTCTCTCTCTCTCTCTCTCTCTCTCTCTCTCTCTCTCTCTCTCTCTCTCTCTCTCTCTCTTAGGTGAGGGCAACGATTGGGTCAATGAGAGTTGAATTCAATGAATATTCTAATGGCTTCAATGGTAGGGGTATATATGGCCACAGGTTGTATGGGCTGCTATACCCTCCATCCACAGGTGAGGCTATTGCATACATGTGCATATGATGTGTGTATCGGATCTGAACTGGTTTGTGTTTTCACAGGAGAGTACTCCTTCATCATTGAGATGACCCAGGTCACATGTGCCTGCTCTGTTGAGTTCTGGCTGAGCACGAGTGCTGATCCCATGAACCTGAGAAAGATCCTTGCTGCGGAATTACCTTATACGGTGAATAAAATATCCATATATTGGTCAATGAAGATTGATCGGACAATTAATCATTGCAGCAAGTTAATAATTAACCACAATGCTGAGGTTGTGATTATAAGGACTGACCATAGGAAGCAGGGCATATTAGCATGATTTAGAGTAGCAATGACAGCAGTGGTGGGAGCATTACCACTCATTTGTGGTGCATATGGCACTTTGAAAGTGTGCTGGGGTGGAGGCATTTGCTGCCAATCCATCAGTATTTTGCAGCCTGTTTGACCATTGCTGTTGTTAGTGGCCCTCATTACCTGCAGTGATTTATTTAGCTCATGCAGTAACCTGCTTAACCTGCTGTTATCATTAGCCTATGCGACGTGCAATGTCTGATAGCTCTAACAACCATCTTCTTACTTACCAACCAACATTGTGGTCGAAAGTCACATGCACATGTTTTACAAGGGTGTTGGACTTGGATTTTAAAGGGTTAAGTGATAAATCATACATGTAACTATTTTTGTCATTAGATAAAGTCTGCTGGCATTGTCACCACTCCACTGAGCTACACAGTGCAAAGTCCAACTACTGTGAGGTGAGGGGTCAACTGTGAGGTGAGGGTCATCTGTGAGGTGAGGGTCAGCTGTGAGGTGAGGGTCAGCTCCTGATGTGTGTCAATTGTGAGGTGTGTCCACTTGGTGTAAGTCAACTGTGAGGTGACATGCTTATAGCGTCTTGTCCTCCCCTCTCCCTCCCCTTCTCCCACTCCTCCCTCTCCCTCCCCTTCTCCCACTCCTCTCTCTCCCTCCCCTTCTCCCAATCCTCCCTTTCCCTCCCACTCCTCCCTCTACCTCCCCTTCTCCCACTCCCCCTCTCCTCCCTCTCCCTCCCCTTCTCTGTGTAAACTGTAAGGAACTCACACCTTTCTTGGTAATTGTGATCATAATGAACTAGCTTACAAATAAAGTGTGGATTTTTGCCACAATAGACTACAGTCTGACAGTTCATACTACTTTGAGTTCCTTGAAAAGGCCTTTGATGGAGTCATTGTCACGGAAGTGAAGGTCTGCTCAATAATTGTTAGGACTGGGGACTATGTTTAGGCCCAGGGCTGGGGACTAGGTTTGGTTTTGGGCTAGATTGGATTGGGTACTGCATTAATTTATCTTACCAAACACAGTGGAGGGCTCCAGGAGGAACCACCTTCACTTCCATACCTCCTAGCTCCTTTGCCATGGCAGTACAATGTACGTGTGTGTGTGTGTGTGTGTGTGTGTGTGTGTGTGTGTGTGTGTGTGTGTGTGTGTGTGTGTGTGTGTGTGTACATGTGTGCATGTGTATGTGTGTGCCTTGCATATGTTATGATAGACTACTATCAACAGTGGAAAAGACTGGTCAATACATGGAGTCTCCAATGGCAACGGCTCTCCATGGACCTCTCCCCAGCTTGCTCCTTCAGGTAATAAATGTACATCCCTGCAGTGTACTGATTGAATGCTGTCTGTGTTCCATGTAGGGTCACAGAAGGACACTGTTTGTTGGGGCCACGGTACATACATTACCAGGCAAGATTATTGAATCGTATATCTGTGTCTGTGTGCATGCATGTCAGTGTGAGCCTTTGCGTGCTTGTGTGTGTTTGTGTGCATATGTCAGTGTTTGTGTGTTTGTGTGTATGATGCCCTTGATGGCAATGGGATGTGTGAACTGATGCCACAAGTGGAAACAGTTGTTTGTTTGTTGTTTTTTTTGTTACGTGCATATGAGCAATAGATATCTGGCTCTGCTTTGACTTATAATCCAATGAAACAGGAAGTTTGTTTGTGTTTACAATGCACTTAAACAGTTTCAAAACACTACACATAGAGACAAATCCTTATCATCAGCTACCCAGCTCAGTGTGCTGCCGTCCTGCAACTTCAAGGCAGAGTACGCGTACGAACACAACATCACACAGTACACTGGGATAATGGAGGTGTGCTCTCTCTAAACCTGATCTACTAGTAATACAATGTTTTGAAACAGGTTTTTGAGTCAAATGTATACCCTCCGGATGACACTTGGTTTAGAAGTGGCACTGAACCAGGCGGGGGGAATGGCATTGTGCAACAGAAGGTAGTGCAGTGTCTGCTCCTGGCTTAATTTTATTATCTTGCGACAGGATGCATCTGAGGTGGTCTTACTGTACAGTAATGCTCTTGAAGCACACAATGTTAGGTAAGTTCACAGTACTAGAGGTGAAATGTGTGAGGGTTTGGCTACAAAGACTGGAGGACTGAAGGGGTACAGGGGTACCACCATTTGTATGGGCCAGAGGTTACAGGGATGGTGAATAGTAAGGGTGAGGGGTACAGGTACATTGAGGGTACAGGTACAGTGAGGGTACAGGTACAGTGAGGGTACAGGTACAGTGGGGGTACAGGTACAGTGAGGGTACAGGTACATTGAGGGTACAGGTACAGTGAGGGTACAGGTACAGTGAGGGTACAGGTACAGTGAGGGTGCAGATACAGTGAGGGTACAGGTACAGTGAGGGTACAGGTACAGTGAGGGTACAGGTACAGGTGCAGTGAGAGTACAGGTATAGTGAGGGTACAGGTACAGTGAGGGTACAGATACAGGTACAGTGAGAGTACAGGTACAGTGAGGGTACAGGTACAGTGAGGGTACAGGTACAGTGAGGGTACAGGTACAGTGAGGGTACAGGTACAGTGAGGGTACAGGTACAGTGAGGGTACAGGTACAGTGAGGGTACAGACATGGTGGCAGGTACACAGGATAGGACCCAATTGTCAGTAAGCTAAGGCAGGTAAACCCAAGGAAAGGTAGTAAACATCTTGATAGGATCAACACACTATAGTATGTGCATGCTGGATTGTGTGTAACCTACATGTAGTGGGTTCTCTTCACACAGAGGAAAGGTTGTAGGGCTTCACTACATGGAGGAGACAAAGAACAAAGGGAATGGATCAAGGTTCCTTTTGGAGATGGTGAGGGTTATATGGTTTGTTTTGATGAATGCATTGACATAACCATTTTCAATACCCCACTCACTCCACCTCCTCTTTACTTGTAAGGATGTCATGTTGGAAGGTCAGTTGATTTTGCTTTTTTTAAAATGAAAAGTGAGATGGTATATTTATTTGCTTAGAATTAGTACTTGTGTAGAAGGGGTTAAAGACTCCTTAGGTAGCATCACAAAGTGGGAATGAAGGGTCAGTGTTCATAGACCAGACACAGCAGTACTTATAACACACTGTAAAATGTAACATTCGTTAACCCTGCTTATATTTTGTTCTAGATAGTTTGGTCCACTCCTCTGAGTATGTGTTCAAACCAGCAAATAGCAGTGTGCTGTGTCACACCTCAAACTTCCAATGGACGCCCAATGTGGATGTGTATCTTGTCATCTCATGTAAGACCAGTTGGAAATGAGGCTTATAATCTTGTCATGTGACAGTCATCCCCTTATGCAGTGAAGAACCTAGGACAGTGGTTCAAGCATCTTGTTGAGAACTTGGAAGATGTGAGTGGTTGGGAGCTTGGTATTGTGTACAGAATCTCCCTCCTGCCTCTTACCCTCCCTCCTCCTACCCTCCCTCCTCCTACCCTCCCTCTTACCTCCCTCATCTCACTTTCTTCTCTACACAGCTGTATGCACAGACTCATGATGACCACTTTGAGTTGGTGGTGGTGGATTTTGAAAGTCAGGGAACTGATATCAAGTACATGCTTGAAACTAGCTCTCTTAAAAGGTACAACACGTGCATGTAAAGACTAGTCAATAAACAAGCACCAATTAACCACAATGGTCATGTTATTGCAAGTGACGATAGGCAGAAAATTGACACACACATCAGTATATGTACATTTGCGCCTTCTCACACTGTGCACACAATGCATGGAGGAATTTGAAAGTGGCCATGGTCTTCTCTTGGCTTCTCCAGATGGAAATACATCAGGAAGACTGAAGTATTCACGAGAAGCTTAGGTCTACAGGCCGGAATCAACTCCATTGTGGTACCTGATTATAGCCTGTGTTTTAGCTCCACCCACCACCACCACTCTCCTCTCCCTCCATGTCAGGACCCCAACAGCATAGTGATGACCATTGATATGCACCTCACACTACCTGTGGGGTTTGTGGAGTACACCCGAAGGGTATGTGCTCTACATTAGTTACATACAGTACATAGTATACAGGTGTGGTGTTGTAGCAATTGTCTTTACACTTCAGTATATATTAAATCAAGATACAATGACCACTCATTTCAAGTCAATAATATTAATGTTAATGATTGATTTTCCTTGATCGTGGAACACCCTGTACAGCTAATAATGCAATAACTAACTAATAACTAATTACAGGTGCCGGCATCCTGTAGTGGGACCAATATACAATGTCAATTTTATGCATCCCTAGGGTAGGGACGTCATTTGGAATATCTACTGTTATAGGGTGGCATCTTTTACATTGCCCTCTTCCCCTTTTCCACTCCCTCACTGTATTTGTTTTTTATAGAAATGGGGTGGGGGGGGGGAGGGGGGAAGTTAAACTTTTATAATATGACGCATGTACATAGGTTGTAGAGTGCGGATAAGGGACATGTACATATGGTTAGAGGGAGGATGAGGGAGGAGAAGGGGCATGTACATATGGTTAGAGGGAGGATGAGGGAGGAGAAGGGGCATGTACATATGGTTGTAGAGGGAGGATGAGGGAGGAGAATGGGCATTTACATATGGTTGTAGAGGGAGGATGAGGGAGGAGAAGGGGCATGTACATATGGTTGTAGAGGGAGGATGAGGGAGGAGAAGGGGCATGTACATATGGTTAGAGGGAGGATGAGGGAGGAGAAGGGGCATGTACATATGGTTAGAGGGAGGATGAGGGAGGAGAAGGGGCATATACATAAGGAGATCACTGTTTGGGGCACTGTCTTTGCAGTATTATGTGCATGCTAATTAACTAACTGACACAATTTTACCATCCTTTCCTCTTCCCTCTGTAGCATGTGGTGCAAGGGAAGATGGGGTATGCTCCCATGTTCTTCAGACTGGGGCCAGGCTACACTGAAATCAATGTCAATGGTACTATCAACTGTACCCAATCATAATGATTCCATTACATTTACTTATCCAGGTTTCTGGGAGACACTTACATATGGCATCTTTGCCTTGTACAAATCCGATTGGACAGTGGTTGGAGGATTCAATGTTGAAAAGTACACAAAGTGGGGTGGGGAGGATTGGGACATCCTTGACAGGTTAGTTAAAGGGCATCAATTGTACTAGCGTACTCTCACTGCTCTTTGTGAAATGCCTTCCTTGTTTGTTCTTTACATTCTTCACACCCCAAAATCCATCTTCTCTCTCCCTCTCCTCTCTCCCTCTCCTCTCTCCCTCTCCCTCTCTCCCCTCTCCTCTCTCCCTCTCCCCTATCTCCCTCTCTTCCTCTCTCCCCTCTCCTCTCTCCCTCTCACCTATCTCCCTCTCTCCCTCTCTTCTCTTTCCCTTCTCACACCCCTCCTTTCTCTCCCCTCTCCCCATCACTCTCTTCCTCTCCCCATGTATCTGCATTGTATTTCATTCCTATCGCTGTAACACCTTTCATTTCCCACAGAACACTGGCAAAAGGTTATGAAATCTTCAGGATAAGACACCCAGGTCTTGTACACTACTATCATACTCGTGAAGGACTGTGGCAATGATAAGAGAAAGCAGTGTTGAGATGGAACAAAAATCCATTTTAATTTCAAATAACATAATTCAATTATCACATGTATTGCACTGGTTGATAATATAATCTCCATTCTGAACTTTGCATTACATGTGCAGAAGCCTAATGATTTAACTTGCCAATGCCTAGGACCACTTTAATGCTCATTTCCCCCCCCCGGCGACAATCTTTCTGTCACTTCTGTGGTCCTCTCACCAGTTAGTCTGAAGCTCCTTAGTACCATCAAAAGTGGGTGACTATTTCTTTCTAGTTCATTGTGACCAATCCTCCCATGCTAACAAGGCTAGGGTGCTATCAGTTCCCCCCCACGCGTCATCGTTTCCATGTCTCTTGGTCTACACTTTGAATTTTGAGTTGTTCAGTGTCAAATGGTAGCTATGCCTGGATACCTCCAAGGGCTCTCAGTGTTCCTTCTGCCCTGCCCACAGTCTGGACCCCCTTGGACACCACACTCTAACCTCTAAAAATGAGGGGGTGATGCTATTTCATGCCATAATGCACTAGGGGACACCTTAGTGTACTTCCACACATGCTTCTGTACATGCAAGTAGAAGCCAGCGCTGGAATCAGTTCTAACCTCTAAAAATGAGGGGGTGATGCTATTTCATGCCATAATGCACTAGGGGACACCTTAGTGTACTTCCACACATGCTTCTGTACATGCAAGTAGAAGCCAGCGCTGGGATCAGTTCTGGCCATTCACAGCGCCTGGTACCCTTGCACAGAATGCCCATACTTGAGGCAACAGAGAGCAGGAAACACCAGGCCAATGATCTTAAGTGCCTACCTCTGGGTCGGTCTCAACCTCTCTTGTAATCAACTCCTATATGGGGGATGGGCTTTTAGTTATTGTGCTCAAGTCATATTCAGGCTGGTGATTCACAGCTTACTACACAGGCTGCAGGTGTCTTTCCACGCTAAGCATTTCCCTTATCAAGCTAGAGCAGATGGTAGAGCTATCCTGCAGAGGGTACAGAACTCTAAGTGTTGTTTGTCCTGCATTTCTATAATAAGCATTATGTAGGATTTATCTCAATGTGTTTTAATAATATATTTATAGTAGCAGTGTGGGCAGATGCCATCAGTACCAAAAGGTGACACTCCCTCCCACATGCGCACTGTATAGCACCTTCCTTCTCCCCCAAATAACCAAAATAGAATATTGGTTTAGCTTCATTGTGCACGCTGCCACCAAACACACACAACCACTTACAACAACCACAACAAGACGATCACAGCCACCAAGGCTTGATCCGCCAACCACACACACATAACACCACACAGCATTACAAAACACCACACAACCCTTAGAGCGGGGCCACAAACAAAATTTGATTTAGAGGGGGTGGGCCCACACCCCCTCACGGAAAAAACCCACAATGAGGAAAAACCCATTTTTTTGGGAGAAAACCTCAAAGCAGGAAAAATAACCCAACAAACAGGTCCACACACAATTAGTTCATAGAAAGATCCAGTCAATCTTCAAGGTCTACTCCCTGATCAAGCGTTGCACCTATAGGACAGATAAAACACCAAAAACCACACAAACAAGAAAAAGTTTGCAGCACGTGCACGCAAGCTTAGAATGAACACTCATACTAAGGTACCAGCCTTTTAAACCCCCAACCACGTGGCCCAATCACGTGCTATACAACCAATCACATTTGGGAGGGAGCTAAATTTCTGCCTAATTCACCGTGTTCAAACGTCAGAGATGTATATCAGTTAAGAAGAGGGTGAGCTCAGCAATATCGTTATCTCAGGATGGTCTCTTTGGTAAGGCTTGTCAAGTTCTTGTGTCACCTGGAGTAGTACATACCTAATAATGCTAAAACATTTAGTTTCCAAACATCCTGAGTGTGCTTGTCCTTCTGTTCCCACCTTGCCACCTGTGGATACTGGTATCCCATCTGATTTTAATCTGATGGCGATCCTTATGTCTTTCCCAAAGTTAACAGCAGCAGGACCTTCTGGTCTATGCATCCAACATATCATAGATGCATCAGAGGTGCCTCAACAGATACCCATCCTCCAGTTGCTAAGGGGTGTCATCAACCTTCTTGCAGCTGGTAGAGCACCACCTGAGGTGCCCACTTTCCTTGCTGGTGGCAGTTTGGCAGCCCTTTACAACTAAGTCAAAATTCATGGATATTCGTCCGATTGCTGTAGGTGAAAGCTTATGTCGTTTGGTGGGTAAATGTCTTTGTGCTGCAGTTAAGACAAAGGCAACAGAGTTCTTCAAACCATTTCTGTTTGGTGCCGCATGTTCTTTTGGAGCAGAAAAGTTTGCACTTGGTTTGAGAGCATGTATTGAGAACCACAGGCCAGTGGCGTAGTGTGGTTGTTCGGCGCCCGGGGACATAATGCAATAATGGCGCGCGCCCCCCCCCCCCCCCCCCCCCCCTCCCAAATAAAAGGGCGGGTCTAAAATTTTGCAGCGAGGGTTGGTAGGCAGCCGCAAGGGCGGAGAGGGATATGCCGGGCCTCGATCCTCCCAGCAAGGGGGTGTGCAAAGCTCACCCAAAGGGGTCTGTCACGGAGGAAATTGTCCGCGAAGTAAAGTGTCCGCCCGGACCATTTACTCCGGTGTCATAGGGTATACGGTCCGGCCCAATTTTCGGTCCGGCGGACCGTATTCCCTTAGGAACACGGTCCGTGTAAAATATTGTACATCCAGGGAATACAGTCCGGGGGAGGTGGCGGACTCAATTCCCTGACAGAAAGGAGATTTGATTTTGACAACCACTGGTAATCATAGCGTGTGTATTAAAAAGAGAAATCGATTCTCACCGAAATCGCAACCATTATCGTTTGACAACCACTGGTAATTATAATTAAAAAGAGAAAACGATTCTCACCGAAATCGCAACCGTTAAGGCAGACAAATTTATAATGAAAACAATTTTAACACAGAACAGAAGTTCTAATTGATAATTTGGAAGTTATATAATGAAAGCAATTTAAAACCAAGACAGAAATTCTTTCACGGCATCAGATGTTTAATGTATATATTATAATGAATAGCTAATTTATAATTTAAACATAAGACAGAATTTATATAATGAAAGCAATTTAAACACAAGAAGACAGAAGTTATATAATGAAAACAATTTAAAAACAAGACAGAAGTTCTTTCACAACATCAGATGTTTAATTGGAGGCGGCTGTGCTCCTTTCTTCTGTTCTTGGCATGAAGAGTGTTCTAAAGAATAATTTTGATTCGATGTATACTGGCAGATTGTTCTTAAAAATTCCTTGAGGTAGGTGTTGTATGCATTCCTTGTAGGAAAACAAACCTCTTTTTCAGAGCATATTTGAACAATATACTTCAATGTAATCTTCATGTCACTAAATCAAAATTGACAAGAATGTTAGTATCCACACAGTATTGGCTTACTTGTTGACATATATGTAGGGTGGAATTTCCCTGCCTTCCACATTTTAGTTTTTTTTTGTATGATTTTCATAGAAGCACCTCTCTGGCAGGGGTTCCACTGACTTCACTTCTGGAATTGGTTGTCTAAAAACTGGGTACTAAAAATCTTTATATGTATAGCTTTGGAGAACCCAAAAACAATGATATAAAAGTAATGATATGAAATGAAAAGTGATAATAACTACTGGCATCAGTGTTCTATACATTGTTTTGCTTACTGTGTACTACTTCCTCACACTTTGTAGGATAAGGCAAGTCACTTTGCACTCCTTCACACATGGAGACAAGTTGCTGATCCAACACCTGCATGTACGTCAATGTTTCAAAACCAACAGTTGTATTTTAATCATTTGTGTGCTATTTACCTTCTGAAGAGCTGTAGTGACATCTGAAGCTGCAAGCATGGCTAAGCATCATAGCCTTATATGTGACATGTGGACTGTTGGGGTTGAATTTGTGTTAGCACAGTTATTACTTTTGTGCTTTATAGCTTACCTTTGAAGAAGCCATTTTGCTAGCCAAGACCGAAGCTCAGAACTGTCTGTCTATAAAATCAGTTAAATATTGTGGGTTTAGAATCACACATATGGAGAAATTGCCCATACATAGGCGGACATTTAGCACTTTTTTTTCAAATTGATTTTTAAGCACATGTACTAAGTACGATAAATCGGTCTAATTGTGAATCTGTAATTTATAGATTTATATCATGAGCCATTCTTGTACAAAAATCAAGACAAAAAATTAATTTCTACCGCACTAATTTATTCGTAAAGTAGACATGTTACGTAACATTTATTAACAATTATGTCATTTATCAATAAGGTTTTTAATTAATGGCCTAGCTCACGAGACGCATACAAGCCGATGACGTATTACTGATACTAAGTAAGTAAAAGTAATTGTATATAGCTCCCGTAAACACAGATTGAACACGCACCGCAAAAGACCGAAAGGATGATGTTGGCTTCGTCCAAAGTGGCCGGTCCGCAATTACTAGTAGTTCACGACGGGAGACCGAGTCCCAACTCTCAACATGTCATCATATATGCTCCGCCATGCATATTTACCCATCCTTTCAATATTGGCCGGGTGCAGCGTCCGTTGTGCACGTCACGCCACCAGCACTTTTTACGCCACCTTTCTATGCGGCAATTCATTATTGCCATGAAGCCTCGATCGCGATAATCGCGCGGGCAACATATCGTAAAAGCAGAGATAATATAAAGCGATACTTCCTATGATATATGCTATTACATTTATAGTTTCTCTTAGCCCCTTCCGTAGTCAATCATCGACTCAATGTGATATGGGAGATGTAAACGATGGGCGGACCGGCAGCGTGGGCGTTTCTCTAGAGCCGAACACATTGGTAAGCTAGAACCCGTACTTCACGTTTATTTCATGTCAAGATATCGAACTTCTTATAGGTTAATACATTTACCGTAGTGATCAGGTCGACGGGTCATGCTGCCCTTCCTCATCACTGAGTTACTAGTACGTTTACAAATTGACAATAACCACAAAGACCCTGCTGCACTTCTTCCTCATCGGATGGCTATCACAGTTACAAGCAAGTCTAGTGTCATATTATGAGCACCAAACAAAACAAAAAAAGATAAGTGCCTAAGTAGCATCATATAGATACTTGATGGTAGCACATCTCTGTGGAAACAGTTGCAAACAGACATTTAAACAAATTCGCAGCTCCTGATATTGAAACCTAGAGGAAAAAAGTGATGGTTATGCATCAGAACAAATGCCCCTACCATAAAACCAAAGCCCTCAGCATCATGCACAAAGCACACTCCATCCCCTCCCAATGCAAAGCTCAACCAAGGCATCAGGACTAGTGCTTGCCCAACAGGCCCCTGTCATTCATTACCCCCCCCCCCCCCCCACACACACACACATTCTGCACACAGTGTGTGGTTTGTATGACTTATACATGTAACTTCTCTGTATGGTTTCTACTAGAAAGGAGTACAGTGTAGGTGGTACGGAGGTGAAGAGGAAAGACACATGAACACTTAACCTTCAGTACTCACGATAAGTCTAAGTAGAGACCATGCAGCCCTGGATCAAGCATAGCCTTGGGGGTGGGGGGGCCAGCTTCCCCCCCCTCCCCCATGGCATATGAAATGCCACCCCTCTGGCAGCAATTGCCCCCCCCCCCCCCCCCCCCCCAGCCACACACGCTTCCGTTGATGATTACATATACCTGCGAGTAGATTACATGTTGTGTCATACGTAAAAAAAAGTCCGAATACTTGCTGACAAATGTCAACAAAGCGGTGGAGCACAACAGGGCATGTACAAATGTACCACTTCGACTGCATCCCCTCCCCCCCCCCCCAGTTTTCGTGCGCCCTCTGGTAAAACCAAATTCATGTAGGTCCACGGTAGTCCTACATGCATAAGTACATGCCAGTAGTTAGATAGATGTACACATGTACATGTAGGTCTTGTACATGTAGATATGGTAGTCTTAGGTAGGGACATATAAGTCCAGGTACATGTACAGGGTATGTTTATTTTATGTCTAACATCAGATAAGGTTGTGGGTTCCTTTCAAGTTTAATTATATTCACAGCACAGAAGGGCAGATGTTACATGTAGTTTGAAAGGAATACATGTACATGTAGACAAAAGACACAAGTAATTTTCAGTACTCAGGTAGGTACATGTAGGTCTATGTAGGTCCATGTAAGGGTTCATGCAGGGTAGGTCTATGTAGGTCCATGTAGGGTTCATGCAGGTAGGTCTATGTAGGTCCATGTAAGGGTTCATGCAGGGTAGGTCTATGTAGGTCCATGTAGGGTTCATGCAGGGTAGGCCTATGTAGGTCAATGTAGGGGTTCATGCAGGGTAGGTCTACATGTAGCTTCAGGGCAGGCAAGGTAGCAGCACTACATGGGCCTCTAACATCAGATAAGGTTGTGGGTTCCCCTTTCAAGTTTATTATATTCACAGCACAAACCATGGGCAGATCTTAGGATTAACATGTATGACAAAACCTTCAGTATTCTGGTACATGTACATGTAGGAGCGTGTATGGGCTGGTTTTTTTTAAGTATGATGTATAGGCTGATGTATGGGGTATGGTGCATAGGCTGGTGTATGGTGTATGGTGTATAAACTAGTGTATGGGGTATGGTGTACAGGCTGGGGTATGGTGTATAGGATGGTGTATGGTGTATAGGATGGTGTATGGTGTACAGGCTACTGTAGTGTATGGTGTACAGGCTGGTGTATGGTGTACAGGCTAGTGTATGGTGTACAGGCTGGTGTATGGTGTACAGGCTGGTGTATGGTGTATAGGCTGGTGTATGGTGTACAGGCTGGTGTATGGTGTACAGGCTAGTGTATGGTATATAGGCTGGTGTATGGTGTACAGGCCGGTGTATGGTGTATAGGCTGGTGTATGGTGTATAGGATGGTGTATGGTGTATAGGCTGGTGTATGGTGTACAGGCTGGTGTATGGTGTACAGGCTGGTGTATGGGTTCTAGGCTAGTGTATGGGGTCTAGGCTGGTGTATGGTGTACAGGCTGGTGTATGGGGTCTAGGCTGGTGTATGGTGTACAGGCTGGTGTACAGGCTGATGTATGGTGTGTATATAGGTATAGGTGTATGGTGTACTGGCTAGTGTATGGTGTACAGGCTGGTGTATGGGGTCTAGGCTGGTGTATGGTGTATAGGCTGGTGTATGGTGTACAGGCTGGTGTATGGTGTACAGGCTAGTGTATGGTGTACAGGCTGGTGTATGGGGTCTAGGCTGGTGTATGGTGTATAGGCCGGTGTATGGGCAAACACATCATGCAAACACCAGCACATACCTACACAACACACCAGCACACACCAGACACACCAACCTTCAAAGTCGCAGTAGCCTGCCTCCTTGTAGTCTTTGCAGATGTCAGGTTGGTACTCCCAAAGAACAGTACAGGGGACCTTTCCTAGGGGAGGGAAAAATGGCCCCTACATGTAGAATGCTGTCTGCACATTATCCCGCAATGGATCCCCTACGAAAAAATCTTGGCATGACATGTTCCAAATTTATGCGTGATATATTTTTGCAAGTGTTCCAGTTTTTCTAGAGCACTGTTGAACATGCTTGCATGTACATGTATGTCATTAAATTGCAGGCATATCACTCTTCTAACTTGCACAGGATGAATAGTTTCTAAAAAGCGATTCCCCGATGAGGCATACCCGCTAATATGCTAAGGGGTGTGCCACTATAACTTCTCGGGGGAACGCGTTTTAGAAACTCTTCAACCTGTGCAAGTTAGAAGGGTGATATGCCTGCAATTGAATGACATAAGCATGTTCAACAGTGCTCTAGAAAAACTGGAACACATGCGACAACATATCACACATGAATTTGGAACATGTATGCCAAGATTTTTTTGTAGGGGAAGGTGTGCCCATTATGGTGTGCTCCTTTTAAAGTGTGCCCATTAAGGTGTGCTCCTTTTAAAGTGTGCCCATTAAGGTGTGCTCCTTTTAAAGTGTGCCCATTGAGGTGTGCTCCTTTTAAAGTGTGCCCTTTAAGGTGTGCTCCTTTTAAAGTGTGTGACATTTTCTGTACAGTTTATGTTCATGCATCGTGTGCTTGCTACCATACATTGCAGACACACACACACACACACACAAATACACACACACACACACACACACACACAACACTCATGGAATCGTACAATTGTATGCCACAATATTTGGCCTCATCACATCTGCTACCACCTCCCTTGACCACACCCACCTGCTGGCTGCACTCCCTTGTGAGGTCTCCCTCCTCTTGCGGCCTCGAAGTACTCGGTGTAGTTCTGTCCTCTCCTCCTCCATACTATATATGGAAAACAAACAATATTAATTAATCATCATACAACAGACTGAGTTTTGCAGCATAGTTGGAGGACATGAATCACCATGGCAACTAGACATATACAAATAAAAATTTGTTCTGGAGAATAATGCTGATATTGCTGTCTTTACAGGGTTAAAACTCGTGTCACTAAAGGGCTAATATCACTGTATCTGACTGGCCTATAAAGGGTTACTGCAAGTGGTGACCAGTGCCCAGACCTGGTTCAAATTCTGTGCCTTCTCCATGACACCCCACTGGTCCCTGTTCTGTTCTGTCTCCATCTCCAAGGTGAGGGTGGCCTCCATGTCATGCCTCCCTCACAGACTTAGTATGTTGGGTCACCTTGCTGAGTTTGTCCTTATCTTTGTCACTGAACACTCTGAGCCTCCTCTGATGAAGGGAAGTGGAAGGAGAGGATCATGGAAGGAGGGAAGAGGCGAGGAGGGAGGGAGGGAGGGAGGGAGGGAGGGAGGGAGGGAGGGAGGGAGGGAGGGAGGGAGGGAGGGAGGGAGGGAGGGAGGGAGGGAGGGAGGGAGGGAGGGAGGGAGGGAGGGAGGGAGGGAGGGAGGGAGGGAGGGAGGGAGGGAGGGAGGGAGGGAGGGAGGGAGGGAGGGAGGGAGGGAGGGAGGGAGGGAGGGAGGGAGGGAGGGAGGGAGGGAGGGAGGGAGGGAGGGAGGGAGGGAGGGAGGGAGGGAGGGAGGGAGGGAGGGAGGGAGGGAGGGAGGGAGGGAGGGAGGGAGGGAGGGAGGGAGGGAGGGAGGGAGGAGTGGGTAAATAGAGCTTGCCATTGGTGAGCATTGATAGCTGGAGTTGAGTTGTGTACTGTGGAAAACAATGCAGAATGTCATCAAAACTAGCCAATTACATTCATGTGCATATGCATGCATTGCACAAGTACAAGAACTGATTCTTAGCATATATATATACATGTACATACTGACTTACATGTACAGAGAGAGGGGAAGAGAGGATTCATAGCCACTCACACAACAACACACGCACACACAGTCATGCATACATACTCACACACATGCTCACACACACAATCACACACACATATGCTCACACACACAATCACACACACATATGCTCACACACACGCTGTCAGCTGTGGGGTATCTGCCATAGGATTCATTTCTTAGGTGCTTGCTATATGGGGTACTTGCCATAGGGCCCATAGCTTCTTGCCATGGAGTACTTCATAGCTGTGTGCAATAGGGATCACTCCAACTCCATACACTGTAGCTGTTAGGTGTCTGCCATAGATTTGAGTTCATGGCTGTTAACTGTGTGATTCTTCATGCATCGCTTATTGCCATAGAGTTCACTCCATACATGGGCCAGGGGTATTCCGTCGCTGCCTGCCGTAGAGTCCAGAGTATAGTACCAGCTTTATAGCTGCCTGTCTGCAATAGGGTCCGTGCACTCCCGTACCTCCGTAGCAGTTAGCTGAGGCCTGTGGGGTAGTAGGCTTCAGTTCTGCCATAGAATCCAGTCCACAGGCAGACTTCCAGGTCTTTAACCTGCATCTCATATCCTCGTGGGATTGATCTTCGATATTGTCGTCTTCGTACCGTTCGAAATCGTCCGCGGAAGTACCGAACCAAAAGCGAAGAGCAGGCCTACAGCAGATTATCTCTGCCTACAGTAAATAGCGGTTAATAAGTTATTTTGCACGTTAAGTTGTTGTGTACATTATAGTGGTGGGTGGGGTCGTGGTTATAGACATCAATTTGCAATACATATTATCATTAACTACTTGTACTTACAGAACAGCTCGGTCTGGGCACGGCTAACTGACGAAAGAGTAGCACGTGATATTATGCGTTTTGGATTTGGGGTGTATCTCACTAACCATTCAAGGGAAGCGCGATTTGAAGGCCCTAAGCTCTGAAAAAATGATGAAAAATAAGTACATTGGTTACTCTCATATAATCCGGTGGCACCGAAGGAAAATATCATTTGGTTGGGAAAATATTGATGACTGAATAAGTAAATGAGATAAAATGAATGGACATTGGAAACCTTGCATAATTAATGTGGAAGTGCGGATATAGGTACCTACGGTGCGTTAAAGTACTCAAAATATGCTAAATAGTCCCCACATAGCAAATCCGAGAGCACCTAGTCAATATAATTTTTATTTCTGCAGTTAGCTGCAGTTTTCTGAATGCGTCCATACATTTTCTATAGACATTGAATTACGCAATGACCGAATACCGCGTAATCCTTTTGACCGCCAATTTCTCGATATGAACATTAAGCTGGTGAAATAACACACCCAGTAAATTTCAAAGGCAAATTCTCTGCTACACACTCACCGATCAGGTAAGAAAATTTCAACATGACATTCTTGGACTTGATGTGGTATAATACAACCTTGCAAACAAAGATGCCGCAGTCTGAATGATTCTTTTGCTTTAGTTCTGGTGCCTACGTGTATAATATGGCATTAACGTCATACAGCATTCACCCCGTGCACTCTGACATACATTATGAAGTGAAATGGTCCACAAAATTCCTTCTATTTCCCATGCAGTCCTCGCATAGTACACATTGCAGAAAGTAACTGATACAAAAATACATTATACAATACTTGTATCATCACTATTAAGATACCTGATTATTTGTAATGTTTTGCCTTGAATTGATTCAAATCATTTATTAGCACACATTTTGAAGAGACATCAACAACTTAAATGGAAGCCATATACTGTGTATCAGCCACATACATGAACGAATGGAAGTGCATTAGACATATAGCAAGAAACCAGTGGCTTGGAATGTTATACAAGGCAGAAGAACATAATCATTTGCGAATACCTCTTTCCTAAATGAAATAATTATATTATTGGAACAGTTTCCACTAAAATTGTGCTTCATTAATAATAATAATAGAGAGCAATTTTCATGTAAACTAATTTGAATATTATGAGGCACCTTTTTATTGTTTGGTTCATTCTTTCACACAATCCATTAGATTGTGGATGATAGGCTGGCATCATTCAATGATCGATTTCTAGCATAGGCAATCAACAACCTGCATGGAAAGTTCATATACTTGAAACGTAAATATTTCTGCAGCTTTGTGGAATGAGATCCATGCAGAGTGTGTCATTTATATATATGAATTGAAGTGCTTAGAAATGTAAGGATGGCATGGTGTGGGAACTTGGGGGTGTACATGTATATGAAGGTGCAGCTGGATCTCAGGTGAGTGTGATCTGTGGAATGAATCTTCAGCTGTGTGTGACTGTGGGTACATATAACATTGGCGAAGTTGTGTTAATTAAATGTTACCTCGATCAACTCACTGCCCTGTTCAGTGATTATGTTGGATGCTAGATAAGGTGTGCTGCAATGGTGCAGCTTCTGGCCATTTCGAAAAGTAGTCTGTTGCAACAATTATGTACCGATTGCCACGTGGTGTAAATGTTAGTGGACCAATCAAATCCACACCCCAGAGGTTCCACAGGCCAGTTATGGGGATGGGCTGCAATGGCAGGTGTGGGGCTTTGATTGAATGGTTGGTTCTTTGACATGAATCACATTCAGTCACCTGCATTGAGATTTTGTGCAGCAATCCAAACACAGTATGTACCTCTCATACTTATTACATTGTGCTATCCACATGCATGGCCATAGTCCTTTTTTCTAAGGCCTCACCTTGACCTACCTCTGGATAATGTGCAATGGTTTGAGAGGTGCTGTATATAATGGTGTTGCGCATATTGTGTACACATATGCAAAATTTCAGTTTAATTCATTTTGAATACAACACACAATCCAAAACTTTGCATGCACATCTAACACCGGCCAAGGTGCACGAGGTACATATAGTACACAAACGACTAATATAATGCATGTACATGCACAGAATACATGTCTGCATTGCGTGTGCATGATGTGTGTGCGAGTATTGATGGTATATGTACGCATGCATGCACTTACCCAACGACGTATGTCCAGATGCATGTGCGACCAGTATAGTACAGTGCCTCAATTTGTCTTCGGTGCGGTCTCTTCCCTGATGGCCTCCACTTTTGGACGCGTGATACTCCGAAAACGCCTTTGTTCTATCTTCTGTTAAAAGCACCGCTTTTGCATCTTCGTTCTCATGCAGTTCCATCCCACATACAGCAGAACATCATCATGGCTTAGCGTCGAACGTATTCGTATATCAGCCACTTCTCTGACTCTATTCCTGCATGGAGTAATAATAATAATAATAATAATAATAATAATAATAATAATAATAATACTTTATTTGGTAAATTTACACCAAAAAGGCAAGTAATGGCATTAGGAAATGCACTTATAAACTGCGTACAATGTAATTTCTTACTATACTGACACATGCACTGGTAAAGAAAACATACTACATTTAAGTAGAACAATGAGTGCTCAGTCTCGGAAGTTCATAACATAACCTACCATTCACGGCCTTCTTGTTCTCAGTCTTACGTGACGCGCATGCACGTGATTTTAAATTGGTGATGTGGGATTTGTATAGGCACCAATTTACTAAAAGTAAGTAAAAAAGGGATTTTGGATATTATCGCAATTATCAAATATTATACAGACCTACATTTAGCAAGTTAAATATATAAGGTCTGTATATTTGACAAATGCTATGCTTAATACAATTCATACACTGATAACCATCTTGTTTCTCTCATCTTTTATGCAGTTTGTTTGTGAGCGCAACATATTTTTATATGTGTATCAGTACTTGAGTGCAAGCCAGCAATTACGATGGTTCATGTCGCAAGCTTTCATGGCACATATACATGTGTGTACATCGTTGGCAAAAGTGGTATTTCATTCTTCATTTTACACTAGATTAGCCAACATCGCTTGCGCGTCCTATAATACTAGTTCAGCTAGTGTCTGCTAGTATCTGTCAGGTAGGATATTGATGCAACTGAACTGACGAACTGACAGTCATACTGTTGGAGTGGATCACTGAACTCCATACTGTCCCCTGTATAGGCCTATTATATTCCTGAATCATGGGCGGGATAAACTGTATGGCATGGTGTTGGTGCAAGGTGCTAATTAAGGCTTGGTACTTTACACTATAAGTGCACAGGAAAAAAACGCGTAGAATCAAATTTTGATTTTATAAAGGATTTTAAAATCCTCTGTAAAATCACTATGTGATTGAACATTAAGATTGTGATTCTATGTTCAATCACGCGTTTGATTTCATGCATTTTTTTCCTGTGGTGGTATAGAAGCCTTACTACGGTATGGGCATAAAAGTTATTGAACAATTCTATACATAGTGTTTTCACTCTCTGGAGGCATGGAAATAGAGGCGAGTAAGTTTATATTGCTATACTGGCGCGGCGTGAGGATTGATATCGACGATTCATAGCAGTATATCACAGGTACTGCAGTGTAAGAATAAATTGCTATTTGCAGTGAATCAGTTGTAGTTCTTTTTAAAATCGTTTCATGACCGTTACCCCGGTAGAGCTCTAGTCAGTTTGGTCCATTCCTATTAACGCTCTTTCCTAACTTCACAATCAATGCACAGACTACGGTGAATACGAGTGTGTTGGTCACTTAGATTTGGCGATAACTCCCCATTGCTGTGTTTTCTAGCAGTCTAAGTTTCTACTCGGCTCTAGTATGGGTACTAGTAATAGGGGGAGGATGGAAAACTGTTCATTCAGTGTGTTTTGAAGGTGCATTCTTATTGATGCACAACTCTAGGAGGAAGACTGGTGACAATGTGTTTCTATTGGAGAGAATCAGTGTCAATGTGTCATGTGTGTTTACACTTACTCTCAGATGATGTATATGTATTGCATTCGTATAGGATGTAGATGCGCACCTCTCCAAGGTGATTGGAGATCATGTGTTATCATAGGTAGGAATTTTAAGGTCAGTGTGTTTGCACGTACCCTCAGATGACATACACCTGTATGTATATGCACCTCTAAGACAAGGATTGGCGACTGTGTGTTTCCACTGGAGGGAATCAATCTATTAAGGTCAGTGTGTCATTTTTGTTTGCACTTACCCTCAGATGACATATATGTAGGCAAGTCTTTTTACATGCACACAAAGACAAGCCAGACGGCTTAAATTAAGACATGTGAGGATATTACAAAGAGACGCTGTCCCTACAAGATATGTAAATTTTCGATAAAACCTACACAAAGGCATCCAGCCCATACAACACCACTAAAACAGTTAGTTATTCAGTATAATTGTAATCCTTAAGCATGGCTTTAATCATATACAGCAACAAGTAGCTATCTTGCTAATGTCATGTGTCTAATACACAGTGACACTTAAAACTAAAAATTCATTGGAGACACAAGCAATATTAATTGATGCTGCCAAGCTTATACTTATCTATGAAATTCACTTTTTGGCTGGTTTAATTAGGTATGAAATTGATTACATTCAATATCAGCATGTCTCTTGACTATTATCCCCCATTCATTCCTCTCTCGTCCCATTTCTTTTTCTCCTGACACAGGTGTATAGAGGAAGTATGCAGTCACACTTAAAGAGTGTGCCAGGTCGATTTAACCACTAATTAAGGACCAAGTTGTTGAGGGCCCATGCTATGTGTCCTTTTACCTCTTCTCACTTCTGTTCTCATCCCTCTTCTTTTTCCTAACTCCCCCTCTCTGCAGAAAATATCTGGGCACACGAGCAGCATTATTTGTCTGTGAAATTCACTTTTTATCATGCACATGAAAACACTTATGAATCATTCTCTAAACAATAATGGCTGAAGTGTACTAGTTTTATTTTCTTTTTTACAGGTACGAAATTGAGATTTATCCAGTACCCTCATCTCTCATATGTTCAGTTGACTATTATGATATGTGTATATTTTTTATTTCTTTTCATCTTTTATTAAATTTATTCTACTTCGTCTGCACTTGTTGTTCACACGGTTTGATAATATTAAACAGAGTTAATTGTTACATAAGCTGCATGCATGGTTGACGACCTGCATGCGATCATTTTTGATATGTGTATCTTTTAATCTTATTAAATTTATTCTACTTTGCTTGCACTTTGTGTTCACACAATTTGATAATATTAAACGGTGTTAATTGTTACAGAAGCTGCATGCATATTTGACGACCTGTATGCGATCATTTTCGAACCAAATCATAATGGGAACATATATAAATAGTAACAACTTAATATAAATATACATGTAAAATTCAATATACATTTGTATAACAATTGGTTTAATAATAAGCATCCCAGACCGAAGAAAACAGTTCAATGTTACAGAAGCTGCTTATATAGTTGACGACCTACGATCATTGGCTTTTGCTTTCGAACCAAATGTGCCAGCCCTTACGTGAATGCAAGGGGTGGAATATACATATACATGCATGTATTTAAAACCAGGTCCAGGGTCAGGGAATACCCTAGGGAATTGAGTCCGGTTAATTGGTTTTGTACAACCAGGGAACTCGGTCCGGGGGACCGTATTCCCTAGGGAGTTGGGTCCGGGGGGGGGACCGTATTCCCTTAGGGAATACGGTCCGCCGGACCGAAAATTGGGCCGGACCGTATACCCTATGGCACCGGAGTAAGTTGTCCTGGGACACTTTACTCCGGAGCAACCTGTCCCTCTAGGACAAGTTATTTCGGAGTAAGCTGTCCCCATCTGTCCCTACCCCAACTTTCTTCCCGCGGACAATTTACTCCGGAATAAGATGTCCTAGGACAATTTACTCCGGAGTAAGATGTCCTAGGACAATTTACTCCGGAGCAATATGTCCTATAGGACAGTTTGCTTTTCGCTGGTTTGCCTGGGGTTCAATACGAATTGCCATAAATACAGTTTTTGAACACAAATTAATACACCAAGGACAGGAAAGAGCAAGAAGCAATAGATACAATGTCTGCAGTTCTTTTTCTAGAAGCTGGCTCTGAGATTTTTTCTTCATCCATGTGTGTATCCCAGGTACTGTGTCTGTCACTGCAGAATTTCAAGCATTAACTGAATAGTTTGATTGAACTGCTCATCCAAACCGTTGGTCTAAAATAAAGGATGTTAATGCCGGTTTAATACCTGAATAGCACAGTTCTATACAAATTCGTCTATATTTATGTACCTGTGGATGATAGGCAGTGCTCAAACGATGGTCCACTTTAAGCAATGTCATGAGTTCTTCATTAATCTAGTTGTGGAATTCTGTGCCTTGGTCAGAGGTCACAACTCTAGGTATACCCATTTGCATGAACACCTGCAATGTATAGAATTTTTTGCATTGGGTAAAAGTGATTCAAACATAGTCATACATTTAATTACTTTTTACCTCAAACAATGCCATTGCAACACCACTGGCATGTTTAGATTTAAGTGCATTGCTGCCACCCACCCCGTGCAATAATCAGATAGTCAGCACATACTTATGTCCAGCAGAGGTTTCAGGAAGTGGCCCTATTAAATCTATGCCGATATGAAACCAAGGTGATTGTACTTTGATGGAATGTAGCTCTGGGCATGGTTTGTCAAACCTTCGGGTATTAGTATGCTAGCACTGGTCACATGACATCACCTACATTATGTAGTGAGATGTCTATGTCATATAAATAAGCAAAAATTATTTTGGGAAAACACTTAAATGACAGATTGACCGCACGCCTACATGTAGGCGAAAAACGTGGTTTTAACCTACATGTAGGCGTTATATTGCGACCTCTGGTCCTCGCATTGAATGGCGCATAAAACTTTCAGTTCTAATAATGTACCACAAAACCATCGGGCATCATTTTTAAATCGATTCGGAGACTCTTAAACCATCGGCTCTGTAGATATTCGATCAAGATGGAGGAGCGTATAAATTAAAAATTGCCTACGATCTTGATGGCGGATGGCATAAAAGTTGGAAATCGCGTGTGTTTGGCGACAAGAGGTCAAAAAATAGCTGTCTAAACAACGAAAAAGCCTATAGCAAAGTTTTGAGAAAATTAGAACAACTTGAGTAAAAGAGGGGCGTGTCCGAACCAGAGCGTACGTAGTAGCTGGCGTTGTTTTCTGACGCCACCTTGCAAGTAGCCCTCTTTGCTGTACTGATTATGCTTATTTCAAGCGTTGGCTATTTGTTCATTGCTTGGAATAACGCGATTTGCAACGCCTACATGTAGGTTAACGCGCCTACATGTAGCTATAGTGGTCGACCTACACAGGAAAAAAACGCGTGGAATCAATTCTTGATTTTCAATTGACTTGTCACTTACATCCTGTTACAGAATATTGACATCCTGTACCAGGAATGATTACATTCTGTAACAGAATGTAAGTGACAAATCAATTGAAAATCAAGAATTGATTCCACGCCTTTTTTTCCTGTGCTATCGTAAAAAAAATTAAATGTCAAGCACAATGTAATTAATGTACATACCATTTTCTCCACATCATTGAAGATTCCAGGCCAGTAAAAACGTTCTGATACCTTGTAGAATGTTCGTGTTCTACCAAGGTAACCTGCAGTAGGGTCGCTGTGGCAGGACTCCATCCGTGATCTGCTTCCTCTGGTGCTTGCTGAATATCACTTCCACCCACATGCCTTTCCTTGTCTTGTACTGCATTTTTTAAATCTTCCACTCTGAACCTGTATAGTATTCGAAGGAATAAAGCTGAACTTTTGATGCATATATAATTTTTCCGCAGTAGCCTACTTCACGAACGTTAGAACATACATTTAAATACTGCTTGTAACTAGTGCTCACACGTAAGCCGGCGAAGAACATGCGCTACTATATATATGAAACTACTGGTGAACTATCTATACCTGTCAGTTTGCTTTTCTTCGTATAGGATTCTCTTTTCATTAGCGGTGCAGTCATTGCGATAAATACCTTTAGTTAGGTACCTGTGGACATCAGCAAACTCTCGTTCCTCGTTTTCATCTGTCCTCTCATCCATTTACATTAGCTATAGAAGTCACATACAACCTTTGAAAGCCAGCTGGGAGCTACGCTCCTTATCGGTAGCGATGAACAACGTGGCTGCGCACTAGTTTGAATTGCAATTAATTTACACTACCGGATATGACGGACCACTTACTCCGTTGGGGGACAATTTACTCCGGAGTAAAATGTCCGGTAGGACAATTTACTCCGACGGACACTTTCCTCCGTGACAGGCCTCCTCCCCCCCCCCCCCCCCCCCCCCCCCCCCCCTTCAAAAGAAAAGAAGGTCCCGTGTTTAAACGAGCGCATCGACGTAATCATGAACGCAGCTGCGTGAGCTGCGTGCCATACTTTAAACTCCTGCTGGAGTGCCAGTTCTTTCCTGAAATGTTTAAACTAAACGCGGAAGTTTTAACGATTACGTCGATATACGTTTGTTAAACACGGGCCATTTTTTTCTGTGGGGTGGATGGGAAGGGGGATATATCGCGGTGCTCTTAAGCATTCGTCAGGTTAATTGGAATTCCCACTAAGTAGAAAACAAAACACTAACTCTACTTCCATTGTTTGGTCGCGCGCATTTCAAGGTGTACGGCAGAGTTTATATCTCTCATATAAAAGAACTCTAGCTGCTCAAAGCTAAAAAGCCCCCACTTGAACAGTATTTTACAATGAAGGTTCCCCATTATCTGTGTCATGCACCACTCATATCTGTTGATCACAACTCCATGCATGAGTTGCCTTATACATGTAAGTACACTGTTTACTGATTTCACCAATACTATTGTCAATGAATTCATCAGTAGTAAATCGCTCTGTAAAATTCTTTTGTTGGGGACCTGAATGTTGCTGGTTCATCACCAGAGTCGTCGTACCTTTTAGGAGGTCGGCGTGCTCTGGAAGCTGTGGTTGTGACAGTTGCAGCTTGGTACATTTACGTACAGTCTCTTGCCAAAAAGTGTCAAATTCTTTATCACTTCTTCTTCGCATCAGAACAGTTGTTTACAAGTAATGTTACAAGCGTTTTTAGCAGCACATGCATATGCTGTTATGCGGCTTTTGGACTGAAGGGTGCAGCTTAGGTTATCAGTCAATGATTTCCCCTAAAACAGCAAATCAAATGATTCCGTACTTCTATTAATGCCTCCTGCCTCGGCTGTGGCATCAAAGTTACAGTTCTTATCTCAGTTGAACAATTTCAACCATTGTTTGCATAAGAGCTTCATAATTGCTAAGCACTGATAAAAATGATTTAACCTTAATCATAGATTGACCAAGAAATTGTTACTTAGAATTTTGACTTAAGTCACAATTCTACAAGTAAATCAAAAACTTCTCTATCGAGAAAGTGATTAGTGGGATGTAGGATTGGTGGTGCAAAAAGCAAGGAAACAAGGTACAGTGTGTTAAAGTGAGGTTTGGTAGGATCCTACAACTTACAGTCCTGAATTTGCAAATGAAGAAGCCTATTTGCAAATGTAGGACTGTTATAGTTGTAGGTTGATCCTACCAAACCTCACTTTAACACACTGTACCTTGTTTCCTTGCTTTTTGCACCACCAATCCTACATCCCACTAATCACTTTCTCGATAGAGAAGTTTTTGATTTACTTGTTCCCCTAATTTTTTTTTCTCTGCCAGGAGTGATCATGGCTAGGCTAAGGCAAGGCTTTTTTATTTTATGCAATTAACGGAGCGCGCGCGTACGTCGCTTGGTTTCAAATTACTAATGGCAGCTGATGCGTATCAGTGAACAATACATGCACACGTAGCTGTAGATAAGCGTGTGGAAAATAGCAATCTTTATATGGACTAGTTCAGTTTTAGGTGTTGTTTAAAGGAACAACTATTGCTTCTTTTGTTGTTTGGCAGCGTATCACCACCGCGATTTGTCGGAATCGAGTGACACGTGCAGCTGTCGAGGTGGCCGTATAGGACCTTAAGGTAAACATATATAGGCTTTGCCGGAGGGTATGCCAAAGGGTTTCTGGGTATTGTATTAGTCCGATCCACTCACTGAACTGCGTAGAATCCGTTTTGGGGTTGGGGTTGGAAGGAATAACTACTTGAAGCATACTGGCAAATTAGAACCGGACCCAAAGTACCGGGTCCAATGTTTCAGGCTTCTATCTTAACCGCGTTAGTCGATTCACTAAACCCCAATAGGTATATAGTAGATAGTTGTAGCTTTAATTTGAACCAAAAGCAAAGATACAGGTAGATTATGCAGTTCCCCCCCCCCCCCCCCCCCCCCCCCCCCCCCCCAATTTGCTTTTACGTAATTATTTATTGCTTGTGGGACTTAATTTGACTCTTTATGTAAGAGGGAGGGGTCCCTCACCCTCCTCACTTTCTTTTACGGATGTAACCAACACTCCATGAAATGGAATAAAAAGGGGAGGGTAAGGAGGCGGAACCCCTCCCTCCTTAAAGAACACTGTTACATGGTGGTAAGGTTGATGAAAGTTGCATTGTTTGTATGGTTAACGGTAAGATGCTCTTTTTATTTTGTTGATAGGCCTACCTATATAGTTCTCCTTTCTAACCGAAACGAGCCGTTTTCTTTGGCTTGGTCCTTTGCTGAATTATTAGAACCGCCTGTGCTGCAGCTGTGTACGTACGTTAATTGTGGTAGCCTGGCAACACTAAATTAAGACGCTATTATTGCATACTGCTAGGCAACCGAGAATTTTCACCGATAATGAATTGCACCTGCTCGCGTCATTTCACGGCATTTCATCACCAGCTTACAACTGTAGGTCTTATTTGTATGAAAGGGCGCGTTTGGAAATCAAATGCAACTTTTTGAAGCTAATCTCGTCTTCTTACGACGTTCCTGTCGCGAGTTATACATGATGAACGGAAGACGACGGAGGAGGAGGAGATGAACAAAAATTAAATGGCGGAATTTTGGTACCGACTTGTCACTCCACGTAAACGGCACTGTTTAGCGAAGCTCACGTTATATGTGCATATCTGTCATGTTTGTGATGGATTATATGCGAGCTGGCGAGTAAAGGCAACGCTTTGTTACCGTTTTAAAACGCTCGATCGAAAACCACGCCCACGAAGCCAATCCTACATAGGACCCACTACCGTGGGTCCTGATATCAAATTCAAACACTTTATCGAGAGTTACGGCAGTAACTCTCATATAGGAGTTGTGCCGTATCATGAAATCATTAAAAACGCGATCCACGTATAACTCACGAACCGAGAAACGGATAGGGTAGCTATTTATTGATATCGAGCCACAATGGAAAGACGATCATTTTCATACTTTGTTCAAGTCGCCAAACCGTTTACTTTATGAGAACAAAAAAGGTCGTAGTTCTCGTTCCCAGGCCTTGATTTGTCCATAGTCGTCTTTATGGGTGAGTATAACTCGAGATAGGAAAGGTTTTAAAGAGCGCCAGTTACACCAAAAAATCTAGAAAAATCCTACCGACTGCCCCTTGATGTCAGATATACATGTTTGGTATGAAGCAATAATTACGTCCGAGGACACAAGCGTTCCCATGACAATACCCATACGTATAATTAGACATTTATGATACCATTAATACTGGCGTTGTCAAAATGCCTTCACGGGAACGAAAGAGGAGAAAAAAGCGACACGAGGAATACGTCCTAAATCGAGACTATATATATGAGTTAGAGTCCTCTCAAGTTCCGGCGGTACGATGCTGATGCTGAACAAAGGCGGGCGTCTGCTCGTGACATGTACATAGCAAATCTGGAGTCGAACCGAGCTTCTAAGAGGTGGCGACAGGAAAAGAATTCTGTTGCGGTGCGAACTTCTAAGAGGCGGCGTTATGAACTGAACTCAGACGAGAAACGAGCTTCTAAGAGGCAAAGCTTGGCGCGCGAGTTTCGATCTAGAACAGCTGCAAATGTAACATAACTGTAAACATTGTGTTGCTAGGCAATAAACATGGGAATTACAACGGCTGGATTTTGTCACACAATTGTATTTACTTGTACATTGTACTCATAGTATGTACGGGTTGCAAAGTACATGTACACCTGTATACTATAGTAGTCACAAAAAAAAAAAAGAGAATGAAACAAGATATAAAAACATTCTCTCTGATCGAGAAAGTTAGTGGTATATAGGATTTGAAGGCAATGGTGATGTAAAAAGGAAGGGAACAAGGGATCAACGATGGTACAATTTTTTTGAATAGTCCTATATTTAGCAATGTAAAATTTATACATACAACGAAAATGCTAAATATAGGACTTAAAAAAAAAAAATTGTACCATCGTTGATCCCTTGTTATCTTTCTTTTTACACCACCAATGCCTTCAAATCTATATATATACCACTAACTTTCTCAGAGAGAATGTTTTTATATCTTGTATAAATAAACGCCAGTGATGTGGCGGATTGTTTACATAGATAACAAAGCTACAAATTGAATGAATACACTTGAATACAGTCATTACACGTATATGCAACTAAATGTATCGGTACTTTTCAATCTTTGACTTTAGACCGAACAATGCAACAAGGTGTCACATTGGATGTGTCTGAACAGACTTGACAACGTACTTGCAAGTACCTTGCACCTTTGCAAATCGTGATTAGCAATCAGTCTTCATGCGTATGTAGCAACACCTCAACGCGAGTTTTTGTTACAGTACATGTATGTAAGAGAAAAAAGACAGGCAATATGTCGTGTGTCAATGACTCTGAGTTGCTTGCATGTATATGTACCCAGGTACTCTGGGAATCAACATGCAGGCCTTTCCGACCATGCACTGAACAGCATCAATGAAGTCCGAATTGCTTATTTTAGAGCACCCAGGTGAAACGTTTTGTACAGGAGGTATATAGTCTCTACTACTGCTAACTGTTTCAAGCTTCGAGTGGAAAAGGCTCGTTGTTGTAACTTCATCATACTACGTACACTGACCACATACTTGCTCCGTCCGCTTCCCTTCGTTCCCTGAACAACACCTTGGAGTTCCTTTCGGAACAGCCTTCTGTACCTCTGCTTTGCTGGCTTATTGCCTATAACTTTGTCTGCACTGCAAACTATCCGGTCTGCAAAGTCCGAAAAAGGGGCGTTCTTCAATTACTACCGCAGTATACCGCTCGCGTCGAAAGTCTACTGTTTTGACCTTTGTGTTATCCACACCGTGTAGCGATCTAAGCAGTTTTGTTAGCACAGTACAAATCTGCATGCATTGGAGTTCAATTTCATGTATAAAAAGTCATAGGTACTCGTAGAAAATACTACAAGTTGGACTGTTAAAAGCTGTGTGACTTAAGTCACAATTTTTTCCGTCCGCGATACCCGTTAGAGGATTGGTAGGGAAAACATCTTGTAACTTCTACATAATATATTTTCAAGCAGTTTAAATGCTATATTATGAGAGCACATGTCTCTATTATCATGATACATATTTTAAAAGTACTCTAGTTGATAGAAGGCTCTTGATATGGTATTTTGAAACGTATTGTGACTTAAGTCACAATGAATCAGATGCGGTATTTTGCGTTTTGTGCGAGATCGCGTACAGAAAAAGCCTTGTATTGTAAAAATTATGTACATCCAAGTGTTGATAAAAACATACTAAGAGCACGCATGCGTCCAGTGTGTGGGGGTAAGTTTCAAAAAGACAGTTTGTTGCTTAAAAATGTCGCATTTCTTCATTGAAATGTATTGTGACTTAAGTCACAATTTTGTGACTTAAGTCACAATTGGTCAATCTATGATTAACAGTCCATCTGGTCATACAGAGTGGTCTCATAGTTGGTCCATCGTCACATGATAGATCAATTCTTAATTTCTCCATAAGTGCCTTTCTCTTCCCAGAGTACTAAATGAGGTAAGATAATTCCTGTATTGTACTTAGTGCATCTCTCACAAAAGAAAGCTGCACAGAACTATCTTGAACTGCTAGATTAAGAGAATGACAAAAACAATGGATGTACATTGCTTTAGGATTATTACCCTGCAGATATTCTTGCCTGAACACCTGAAATTTGACCACTCATATTCGATGCTCTATCATAACCCTGCATGTCCTCTACAATCCTGTAAATCTAATCCAAATCTATACAAAGCATCTTTGATCATGTAATCATTGTCAGTGTTTCTGCAGTTGTATTTGAAGTTTCATAAAATCCTGCAAATTCTTCATATATGCTAAATTAACTGGACACATGGCGAAGGGATATGCTAACTTGCTCCTTGTATGACACGTCAGCTGATTCACAACTAATATCTATTCAGTTTTACTAAACCCAATATCTTATTCAACACTTTTTGAGCCATTATTTCATTTTGCATAGTCATGATATGAGACGGACCCTTTTTATACGAACAGTGAACTATGCCTGCTACGTAAAATAAACTCAGAAGCACCTGTTCAAATACATGCAGACGCGGATATACTAAACTCACTCGATCTCCGGTCTGACGATACTAGCAGCCTACAGGCACTTCAAAACTCGCTCTGCTCTTGCCAAAAGTAGCTTCAAACTCACTTTAAAAGACAAAACTAGCTCTAAATTTGAAATCACGGCCTTTTAACTTCAATTTAATCACTACACTTTTAATCATGGTACGATACGGAGAATATCGATCGCCTGCTGGTTAATTTCATCATGGTTATAGTCGTATTGAGTTAATAACTTGCATATTGCTAGGCCGGATTCATTGGTAGGGCTATGCCCTACCTTCGGAGGCTTTGGTAGAGCTACATGCCCCACCTGCCCTATGGGCTCCGCCGCCACTGTTAGTAGGCCAGCTTCTCTTTCAATACATACAGAGGTCATGCTATGTGGATATTACGAAACCCTGAAGAATGCCTTTACGATGTCGGGAAGCATTGTTGTAGAGAGTTAGAAGTATTTACAGAGCCACTCATATGCTGATGATTCTTCATTTCTTGAACTAGGAGAACACACTAAGAGTACATGTACATGTAGGACCTATAAGTATATGGAAATTGCAAAGATTGTGTGATTGGAAAAGTGTAGAATGTGTAGACAAATTGTCACAAAAGCACCTTAGTTGGCATTTGCATCTCTGACCAAGTCTTTGCAGTGTGAATGGGAATTTCTCCAGAGATGCTTTGGAACCACTAAATGCACAAGGTTATTAAGAAGCATTTCTTTCCTACCCAGAGTAACTTCCTTGACACTCACTAGTTGCCACTTTGACCTGGTTCCAGCTGAGTTTAGAGATGTCTTGGTTGTATGCATGACCTAACAGACGGCTTATCTTCCAAGTGTGGTGGTTGTGGTGCCACACTAACCTCTTGATTGTAAGGTGTTATCCAGAGACACATGATATCAGAGGCTGTAATGGTGATAGATTTGGGCACAGGTTGTCAGAGAACCTATTGTCAGAGACGCCAGTGACTCAGGATCATGGCCCCCAAGCAGAGGCACTGTTTGACATAAAGGTTACTATGATTGATAGAGATGCCCATTACACACCACAATCTGTTCTTGAATCAAGAAGAAAAAAAAGATGATATACATGTATATATGTACAAACAACAGGGAATAATTTACTTTTTAAAAATTGCATAGCAATTTTGCTCCGCAAAATCGAAACTGATTAGCAACTTGGTTCAGTTGCATCGCAATTTGTTCCCGCCGAGATGTGTGATGATTCTTCATTTGAACACAAAGCAGAGCTATCCCACGGACACGCCCGCGTGCATTTGGACCGCTTTCAGGCGAACGAGTTAAACGACTACTTACTCCCCTCCCCCGTCTATACAAAACGAGGTCACCATCACATTTAAAAGTTTTAATATTTGTACATTTTGTCCACCCGTATTGCGTAGGCGTTCTGGCATATTCATTTACAGTACGTACATGTACCACGTATGTTTGCACGTAAACGTACATTTTAATTAGTAATGATTTGGTAACTTGATAATTCTATTAATATAAAATTCGACACCCCCCTTCCCGAAGCCGGCTGTGTACGCTGCGCGCTCATGTCATTCGTACGCGTACGCAATCGTCATGAATTGTCGCGATCGCGATATCACGTGAGTGTGGCTGATGCGACGTGGCGCCAGCTTTCTGATTGGAATTCTTTTGTACCATAAATGCACTCTCTTCGCGTAGCATTTACACTGAGCAACGTGCCAGCAAACACGGATAGATTGCATCGCAGTTTTCTGCGACAATGTTTTGAAGTTGTTTCTCATCTAATAAAAACTGCTTCGCAAAATGCGATGCGAATCCGGTTAAATTATTCCCTGTTGTAACAATGATTGTAAAGGTACATTAGTCACTTAATTCAGTATGCTGCTTCTCCATACCAAGCACTTCTTCAAGACGATACACAAGCAAGGGGCAGAAAAGTTATGCACTACCAGAGCAAGACGTTTATTTGCCTAACAGACTCTGAGTCATTTATTTATTTATTTATTCTGTGTACGTACATCAAAATTACCAGCCGGCCGCCAATCAATTATCTCCTGCTGCACTGGTACACCGGCACCGCATTAAAATCGCGATGTGATAAGATGTGATAAGAGGTCATTACATGGGCGGAATTTAATTTAAAAGGACACTCTCATTCCAATGGCCAGACTCGTTAACACGTCCAGCAAAGAATGAACAGATTGGCCGCTCGCACTATCATCTCGATTGCTCTGTCGACGATATTCATCGTACTTATCGAATACTACTGCATCTGTAAGTGAACACGGTAAACTTACTGGCCGCTTGTATTAAGTTTGCTTCTGTGTAGCAAAAGGGATCGCACCCCTCACGACCGTAGAATACTTGCGTGCCGAAAAGCGATGCTCTGGGTTCGGAACCTCTGACGCGCGCGACCAGCAGCGGCCACTAAACTCGACCGACAAGGGCGATCGCGAGGAACCGACCGCAGTTACCATTAACGGCAGTAGTGTACGCACGTTTGCGTGTGTAGAGGGGTTGACTTGCGGGGGTGAGGTGTTGACTTGCGGTGTGGCATATTGAGGCATAGATATTAAAGTAAGCTTACTTTAATATGTATGGTATCTCTATCGATCTCTCTGTGTCTACAGCTAGCGCGCTGTGTAACGGTATTTAAAAAAAAATGTGTTTCAGACTGCAGGTCACTTGAACTATGACGTGTGGAAGTGGATCGCTGGCTTTGTGGTGGACGACTTGAGAATAAAGAGGGACTTCCCCCACAAGCCGACGGTGAGTTGTACATGTAAATGTGCGTGCGTGTGTGAGCTTACTACAATTAGTTAATCGTGAGAAAAATGCCCGCAGAATGCATGACGAACGTTGACCCCATGTCGAACTTTGACCCATATCGCAACGTTTTACATGTATAGCACCACAGAAGTCTGTCAAAATAATGTATGGTTACAGCACGAGACATAATTATAGTCTTGGGCTATTCCGGTTCCATAATTTAACCGTACACCCCTAATGCCTTCTAACCCCCCCCCCCCCCGGGAAATATTCCCTATACCCCCCTGGACACCATTTATTGTCATCTGTAGGGGTGTATAATTAAATAATGGAATAGCCCATTTTATCTATATAATAGTATAATTACGATATCTGCAGCTCACATAAAAATTTCCAGTCCCTGCATCTTTTATGCGAAACTCAATGAAGCGACTGCTCTGTCATAACTCCACTGCAGCACTAGCCTCACTGGAGTTATGGTACTCTTCTGCCTAGTAGTAGGACTGTGAGAGGCACACTAGAGTGTAGGTGTGCATTAGATTAGAGGTTCCCTGTAGCCTCTCACACAAAAAGCACAAATTTACTTCCCTTGCTTAAATTTAGCAAAAATGCAGCAATCCTTATCCTTTAGATCAATGTCTCGAGTTATTTCATGTTTTGATTGGCAAGGTGAATAGTGTAATAAGTTTCAAGTCTTTTTTTCCTTCTCCTCTCTGCTGACGAGAGCGAATAAACTGAAACCAGCTAATAATTAAGCATACAAAAGAGAGCTGTATGAGCACTAACATGTCATAATTGTAAAATTCTTCCACTGCAGTGATTTCGATATGGTACAAAGTTACAATATATATGTCTTTAATGTGTGCATGTAACAGGAGCTGATCCAGAAATTTATCAGGGGGGTGCCCATGCCTGCTAACAATCAAGCCTTGAGGGGTGCCCCTGCTTGCTTATTTCCATTACACTACATGCATTTTGTGAGTGTGTGCATATTGTTGCAGATACGAAACACTACAGGGTCACTGAAGGTGGAATTCAATGAGCTTGCCGGTACCAGCAATGACAGGGGTGTGTATGGCCACAGGCTGTATGGAGTCTTGCATCCTCCAATCACTGGTGCGTGCACACTTGCATTGAAGGTGGTACTGTTGCAATTCTTAACATTTTCACAGGAGAGTACTCCTTCGTCATTGAGATGACCCAGGTCACATGTGCCTGCTCTGTTGAGTTCTGGCTGAGCACGAGTGCTGATCCCATGAACCTGAGAAAGATCCTTGCTGCTGAGAGGCCCTATATGGTAATTACACCACACTCGTGCTTTCTAAATTAACTGTAGAGATACATTATTTTGAATAAATACCAGAGTCTGGATAGCAAAATCCAAAGCAGGAACCCCCCCCCCCCGGGGCATTAGAACTTCCTGGATATTGTAGGATGCACAAACACTTGTATGATGGTGATACAATATGACCTTTCTTATTAGGACAGCACCTCTAGCTTCCATGGTAATTCCCTTTCTTTTCATTGACTTAACTCCCCAAAATGTCATGGTTTTTAAAATTAAGCACATAAGTCAAGGAAAATTGAAATTAAAAATAAATAGAACCCTGTCAATGTACAATGTTATGGTATAAGCATGTCTGCATTTCAGCGTTTCCACAACTTTGCATTAAGTGATCAATTGAAGTGTTTCTGTACTGCAAATTAGATCTAAATATCAACCACAGTTAACAAGGCTTCCTTAGGTGGGCGTGGAGTAGCAGCAATAGAGAT
Source organism: Spongilla lacustris (assembly GCA_949361645.1). Taxonomy (NCBI): domain Eukaryota; kingdom Metazoa; phylum Porifera; class Demospongiae; order Spongillida; family Spongillidae; genus Spongilla; species Spongilla lacustris. Next base: position 1,652,728 of record OX442433.1, on the reverse strand, counting down.
GAAATAGAGACCACCACATATCCAGCCACATGTAAAGAACCAGTATGTAATTAGGGTAAAACCCACAGGATGGTTTTTGTGCATTCAACATTGAAATCATTGCATGTGAGAGTGTGTTATTGGGGAGGTGTATGGGGAGGGTGGATATGTATGGAGTAGGAGAACATGTATGGAGTAGGGGGAACATGTATAGAGTAGGGGAACATGTATGGAGTAGGGGGAACATGTATGGAGTAGGGGGAACATGTATGGAGTAGGGGGAACATGTATGGAGTAGGGGGACATGTATGGAGTAGGGGAAAAATGTATGGAGTAGGGGGAACATGTATGGAGTAGGGGGAACATGTATGGAGTAGGGGGAACATGTATGGAGTAGGGGGAACATGTATGGAGTAGGGGGAACATGTATGGAGTAGGGGGAACATGTATGGAGTAGGGGGAACATGTATGGAGTAGGGGGACATGTATGGAGTAGGGGGAACATGTATGGAGTAGGGGGAACATGTATGGAGTAGGGGAAACGTGTGGAGTAGGGGGAACATGTATGGAGTAGGGGGAACATGTATGGAGTAGGGGGAACATGTATGGAGTAGGGGGAACATGTGTGGAGTAGGGGGAACATGTATGGAGTAGGGGGGAACATGTATGGAGTAGGGGGAACATGTATGGAGTAGGGGAAACATGTATGAGGCAGGGGCATTCAGAACAAAATTTAAATGTTAATTTAGTCATTGTAATTGATTACACAGATTGCATGTCAAGCACATGTTGAGCACATGTTGAGCACATGTTGAGCACATGTTGAGCACATGCTGAGCACATGTTGAGCACATGTTGAGCACATGTTGAGCACATGCTGAGCACATGTTGAGCACATGCTGAGCACATGTTGAGCACATGCTGAGCACATGTTGAGCACATGTTGAGCACATGTTGAGCACATGCTAACACATGTTGAGCACATGCTGAGCACATGCTGAGCACATGTTGAGCACATGTTGAGCACATGTTGAGCACATGCTGAGCACATGTTGAGCACATGCTGAGCACATGTTGAGCACATGCTGAGCACATGTTGAGCACATGTTGAGCACATGCTGAGCACATGTTGAGCACATGTTGAGCACATGTTGAGCACATGTAACTCATGCCTTAACCATGTAGGTAGTCAGTTGAGGTTAAACTGATTTGTGATTTGATTATTGATAGGTCACACACACTGACACTCCTACTGCAAGATTGAGCTATGTCATAGCAGGCTCCACAGGTGTCAGGTAACAGAGGTAACAGTAGCTGCATGTGTGTGTGTGTGTGTGTGTGTGTGTGTGTGTGTGTGTATTATGTATGCATGTGTGTATATGTGTGCATGTGTGTACATGTGTGTGCATGTGTGTATTGTGTGTGCATGTGTACATGTGTGCATGTGAGTGCGTGTGTGTGCATGTGTGTACATGTGTGTGCATGTGTACATGTGTACATGTACTGGCCAGCTGTGTCCCTCTTGTTTGATCGACAGATTGAACTCAAGTGGTGCCTATTTCTTTGAGTTTCTGGAGAAGGCTTTTGACGGAGCAGTTGTGTCAGAAGTGAAGGTTGGTCAGCTTGACATACAAACGACATTGTGTTTTATAGGGCTTCCTGCAGTGGAGGATACCCGACACAGCAAACTTCACTTCCATACCTCCTAGCTCCTTTGCCATGGCAGTACAATGTGTGTGTGTGTGTGTGTGTGTATGTGATGTGTGTGTGTGCATGTGTGTGTGTGTGTGTGTGTGTGCATGTGTGAACTCCATCCCATAAACAGTGGACAACACTGGCCAGTATGTGGAGTCTCCCTTGGCAACTGCACTTCTTGCGCCTCTCCCCTCCTTGGTCCTCCAGGTAATGTCACTTGTGTGCTGATTTTTAATTCATTCATTAATGCTCTGAACTCTTAATCTTAGGGCCACAAAAGGACCTACTTTGTAGGAGATACAGTACTTCCAGGTCAGTATCTATACTAGGGGTATCCATATCCCATCTCACCAGGGGTATCCATATCCCATCTCACCAGGGGTATCCATATCCCATCTCACCAGGGGTATCCATATCCCATCTCACCAGGGGAGGATGTTTTTGTAATTTTGCATGTGTGTTTAGGAGATTTTAAATGGCCAAGTGGTGCAACTTGCAGTGTTTGTTTACTGTGGCTTGTTATTTTTCAGTAACCCCAATCAGTGTGCTTCCACACTGCCAATTCAGTCCTGAGTACGTATCCATACACAGCGTCTCCCAATACCGTGGAGTATACGAAGTACGTTATGGCAGTCATTACAACCCCCCCCCCCCCCCCACAAATTGACATACTGTAGGTCTTTGAGTCAAGTGTATACCCTTCTGATGACACCTGGTTCAGGAAGAACACTGAGCCAGGCACTGGGAATATTGTAATGAAACAGAAGGTAACACAGTGTGTAACTGCTTTCTCATGGCTTTACCTGAGAATTGTAGGCTGCATCAGATGTCGTTGAACTGTACAAGAATGCTTTTGATGGCCTCAAGACAGGGTAAAAGCCTAACTCCATGAACTTATACTGTCTAAATTATACAACCACTTATATACTCTATATTAATAACTACACTATGATTATGAAGTTTTTATTGTAGTGCTCTTCCCCACAGGGGTGAGGTTGTAGGGCTTCACTACATGGAGGAGACAAAGAACAAAGAGAATGGGTCGAGGTTCCTTTTGGAGATGGTGAGGGTCGCAATACAGGTTGGTGGGTGTAGATAATCATTCTCCTTTTTCTTCCCTTGCATTGCCCTATAAGGATATCATGCATAAAGGTCAGTTTATTTGTATGCCATGTAAGGTATATGCATAACTCTCACAGTATGGGTAAATGCCTATGCTCTTTAAATCTCTGCATATAGTGCCTATAGTACTTTGGCCTAGGTCATGTAGTACTTTGGCCTAGGTCATGTAGTACTTTGGCCTAGGTCATGTAGTACTTTGGCCTAGGTCATGTAGTACTCTGGCCTAGGTCAAGTAGTGCCTAGGTCATGTAGTACTCTGGCCTAGGTCATGTAGTACTTTGGCCTAGGTTATGTAGTACTTTGGCCTAGGTCATGTAGTACTCTGGCCTAGGTCATGTAGTACTTTGGCCTAGGTCATGTAGTACTCTGGCCTAGGTCATGTAGTATACTGGCCTAGGTCATGTAGTACTCTGGCCTAGGTCATGTAGTACTCTGGCCTAGGTCATGTAGTACTTTGGCCTAGGTCATGTAGTACTTTGGCCTAGGTCATGTAGTACTTTGGCCTAGGTCATGTAGTACTTTGGCCTAGGTCATGTAGTACTTTGGCCTAGGTCATGTAGTACTTTGGCCTAGGTCATGTAGTACTTTGGCCCAGGTCATGTAGTACTTTGGCCTAGGTCATGTAGTATTTTGGCCTAGCTAGGTCATGTAGTACTTTGGCCTAGGTCATGTAGTACTTTGGCTTAGGGCATGTAGTACTCTGGCCTAGGTCATGTAGTACTTTGGCCTAGGTCATGTAGTACTTTGGCTTAGGGCATGTAGTACTTTGGCCTAGGTCATGTAGTACTTTGGCCTAGGTCATGTAGTACTTTGGCCTAGGTCATGTAGTACTTTGGCCTAGGTTGTGTAGTACTTTGGCCAAGGTCATGTAGTACTTTGGCCTAGGTCATGTAGTACTTTGGCTTAGGGCATGTAGTACTTTGGCCTAGGTCGTGTAGTACTTTGGCCTAGGTCATGTAGTACTTTGGCCTAGGTCATGTAGTACTTTGGCTTAGGGCATGTAGTACTCTGGCCTAGGTCATGTAGTACTTTGGCCTAGGTCATGTAGTAGTCTATTGGCTTAGGGCATGTAGTACTTTGGCCTAGGTCATGTAGTACTTTGGCCTAGGTCATGTAGTACTTTGGCCTAGGTCATGTAGTACTTTGGCCTAGGTCGTGTAGTACTTTGGCCTAGGTCATGTAGTACTTTGGCCTAGGTCATGTAGTACTTTGGCTTAGGGCATGTAGTACTATGGCCTAGGTCGTGTAGTACTTTGGCCTAGGTCATGTAGTACTTTGGCCTAGGTCATGTAGTACTTTGGCTTAGGGCATGTAGTACTTTGGCTTAGGTCATATGCCTCACCCTTCCATTTTTAATATAGCCAAGAACGCACGTTTTATTAACTGAATTGGCGATCTTATTTATCTGGCTTGTTATTTCCAGTTCCAATTGTTGCCCATTGTTACCTGTTGTTTCAGTTCTGCGTTGTTGCCCATTGTTTCAGTTCCGCGTAACACTAAAAATGTTGTGTCAGTTCCGCGTTGTTGCATACGTTTTGCATGTACTATATTATCACTAAGTTAGTATGGTATAGGTATCGCGATATATCGCATATCGCGATATATAAAAAAAATATCGCGATTATTATATCGCATGCATATCGCGATATATCGCGGCAGCCCTGGACTGGTATACCAACAAGATTTTGAAGAACGGCACACATTATCCGTTCGTTCATTACTCGGTGAAGTACTAGTCTAAACAAGAGCAGGTGGGGCTTACTTGGTAACATGTGTATTCGTGCCTTACTAGCGTTAGTATAGTCTTTATCTTTACATTACTTTGCGACGCTTCGGTTGTTGTACTAGCGGGCAGTGATGCCGCGGCCAGCAATATACGATGCGGTCACGTTCACAGCTGGCCGGATTTTGCCGGTCCGACGGTCACGATCGTGGTCAAAGGCTGACCGCCACTAAGCAATAGTCCAGTGGCGTCGGAAGGAGATAATAGTAGGGGGGGGGGGGCGCTAAGGGTGCTGCCCCGGGGAGGGTGCGGGAGGGGGGCACCCCTCCCGCCCAGCTAGGGGGCATGGGGGAGCGCTGTGAGCTCCCCCATCGGGGTCTGGGGCGGAGCCCCAGAAGCCAACGCTTTTTGCGTTTAAAAAAACTCCAAAAACTACACAAGAACGCGGCGAGGCCTAGGCCTTTATTACTGATACATGTATAAATACGTGTACTAAGCGCCCCCACAAAAAAAAAATGGCTTGTACGAGCGTATCGTCGTAATCATTAACACTAGCGCGTACCTGTTTCAATATTTTTGGAAAGAAAATTCAAATGGTGCTCTAACAAGATTTTGAAGAACGGCGCTCGAGATTTCGACAATACACTCGTTCAAACACGAGCAATTTTTTGGTGGGGGCTGAGGGGGTTAGTATTATTCTTTGCTGACACTTCATAACTGCGATACGCGATCCAACCAGCAATTGATATGGCAGTTAACCCTACGCGAGTGGGAATTGGCAGCTGTTAGCATTATCTACATGTTAATTGATTGTGCTGTGTGGATGTTCGATCGTAATTGGCACTACATGCAGTGATACTACTTAGGATTGTGAATAAACTTAATCCCAGCCAATAATGGGGGGGGGGGGGGGGGGGGGGGGCGATAGCCCCCTCTGTCCCCCCGGTTCCGACGCCTATGAATACGGTCACGTACGCGGCCTGGCTGGCAGCCGTCTAACTTCGATGCGCGCGGTCACGGACGGTCAGGCTTTAGGCATTTATATTACGTCATTGCGTAACAAGAATTAAAACGTATCATAACAAACTGAGAGCTTTAATCGTGCTCTACAGGCTTAGCCATGCAGTGGCAACAGCCTCGAGCTCAAAAGCTACAAAGAAAATTTTAATATAAAAGCGATCTCTTGCATTCAGTGTAAGTATTTTAGAAGCAGTTAATAGACATATTTATAATCGGGCCACGCGTTCAAAAACAAATGCACGTGACAACTTTGGTCCAACGCTCTGTTCAGGGCTGGCGGAACCGGTCCGGCGGTTGCCGGACCAATATTTTTACCCAACCACACCCATTTTATTGATTAAAATGTAATAACTGCAGTACCGTTCTATTTATGACATGTATTTGGTAGCGCAAAGAAAGAAGAAAGGTTCTTTAGGGCAGATTGGTGCCTTCACAGTAGATACCCATGGTTGCATTACAATTTGGCATTTTTCCACGTGTGTACAAAGAAAGCTCCTTGAGCAGTATCAACAAACGCAACCCAGCATCAGTTCAAATTTGTTTGCATCCGAGTTCGTTTCAGAACATCAACCAAGCATCGAGGCGGTAAATACACGTATGCCTTCTCGTATTTCAGGGCTGTATAGCGGTTGCTACGGCCTATACAGCCTAAGCCGTACTGGTTTTTGGCCGGAGCATAAATTATTTTAAAGTTATCAATTTCATCGTGCATGTGAAATGCACGTGACTGTACGCCAAATCGTATGAATCCTTTTTAAATCCAGCAGTTTGGGACATGACACCTCAAAATGCCATATGCACAACCTGTGGTTTAGAGCAGCCACTGCAGCAGCACAGTTCAGTGTGGCCAGGAAGAAGGAATATTTCGTGGCAAGAAAGGACTTCTTACAAAACAAACTGAAACCATGTTCATGAAGAAGAGAAAATTGCAAAGCTACATGCCCACAAATTGGCATAATGTACTGATCAAAGCTACATACATGGTATAACGTTTCAAAGGTACGCGGTCATGTTCCAAACAAAATACTTTGGTTACTATAAACACCTCAGTTTAATGACACGACTCTTGGATGCATGGGTTGGCGAGTTTGAATGCATGTTCACATAGAAGCAGTGGCGGCGGGAGGGGGGGGGGGGGGGGGGGGGGGGGGGCGGGGCGCCGTCAGGATGTAATTTTTTTTTTAAATTCTAAGTTTTCTAACAAAAATAAACAAATTTTGACGAGGAACGAGCGGATAAATTAATGATGTCATGTAGGCTACGTAATTGTCGTAACCGCAAAAAAAAAAATTAGCGGAAAGCTCAAACTGAGTGGTGCTCAGGGAAGAAAGTGTAAAGCGAAGGAGGAAGAGGAAGAAAAAGTTGCGCAAAACTATGGCTGCTTTCATTACCGTGAACAGAAGAAACGACCAGTCTGGAAACGACGATGAACCGAATCAACCGATAATGTCAACAACCGCAGCAGCCGAAGAGAACGACGTGCGTGACTCTTTTTTCACGCATTCTAGTGAAAATGAGAGCGAAGAAGAAGAGAAGGTTACCCACAATCATTGCCACATAGCAAATTTGTTGCTAAAAATGCTATCGATTCGAGAAAATGCGTTAGCTTGGAGCCCCAGACCCCGCTGGGGGAGCTTACAGCGCTCCCCCAGACCCCCTATTGAAGTAGAGAGGCTAGGGGCGCTAATACATTGTCCTGCCTCCCGGGCGCTAATAACCCTCGCGCCGCCACTGCATAGAAGAGCAAATCGCAACTGAAGCTACATGCATGCATGCATGCACAGCCACAAGTACAATACGTCCATGGTCACTGTGGTTTGCATGTAATATTTCAGGTAGGACCCAAATATAATACCTTGGTCGTGTCCCAAATAAATGTAATCACCTATTTGACGCGAATCTATATAGGGTTGATGAGATTGAATGCCTTTAGGCTGGTTTTGATTCCTTAAGCCTTTGCCTGTTTCCAAAGAATGAGCTGTATCAGTAGTGCACATCACACAAAATACCTTTGGGGTTAAGATAGATATTAAAATGGTGCATTGCCAGCTGAGTTAATGCTCTGCACGGCAGGGTTGCTCTAATCCACATACTATTTAGCTAGCTTAACCAGTAAACTAAACCTTAAACCAATGTAGTGTGCACATTAAACCATGAAACAGTTTTACATTTTGGGTTGACCGTCATAGCAACCAACCTATCTTATGCATTAGCTGGACCACTTTGTCTTTTGTTGCTACGGCCCTGTATTTACTTTCTACCATATTTCTATGCAATTATGCTATGTTTTGTGACAAGCGGCTGGGGCTCTGCCCCAGACCCCGCCCTTTCCGACCCCCTTCGCCGGTCCAATCCTTAAAGGCTTCCGCCAGCCCTGCTGTTGAGTGCAGGCCATGCAGCTAGATAACATGAGAACTCGGAAACAAAAATGGTTCAGTCATGAGTAAAATAGCGAAGAAAGCCAAACTTGAGATACTATCACGTCGGAGGACTAGGCAGGGGCGGCGGAGCAGGGGGGGCAAGGGGGGCTATTGCCCCCCCCCCCCCCCCCCCAAATATCGAGGTGGGGGGGGGGGGGCTCAGCCCCCCCTTGCGCTGCCATCAGGTTATAATCTTATTGCGAGCGCGTGTTCTCCGAGATTGCTGTACTGCCAGTGACTGTGAGGGTTAGTCTCGCAAGCCAGATCTAGGCCTACTTCACTATCGATATACAATGGACTGGGGACCAGGATAAGTACTAAAAGTCTTGGTCCCTAGCCATTGTAATCAATAACGAAGTAGGTCTGGCTCGCAAGACTAACTGTGAATGACTTGGGGGTTGTGTGTATACGGATGAAATGAAGGCAAGTTCTATTGCATGAACCATGGTCCGTTCCGAAGAAATATACTGAAGGCAAAGGTTACAAAGTGCGGTATTGAATTGGGGGAACGAATTTGAGGAGAGTAGCTATGTGAGTTGTCGAAGCAGTACCCTTAAAAACTACAAGACATCAACGTCAAACGCAAGTATAGACATAATTTACCTATTTGAGATCCTCCATGACAGAACTGAAGAAGATTTAATAACTGCTTCTTCTTGCATGTGCATAAAAAGCTAGCAGAATGCATTAATCGAATTCGGTACACTTCCCACCCCCAAAAAATGGTACGTGTTTAAACGAGCGTATTGACATAATCATGAAATCATGAACGCAGTTGCGTGCTTTTCTTTACAATCTTGTTGGAGTACCAGTTCTTTTCTGAAATGTTGAAACAGGGTACGCGGAAGCATGAACGAATACGAAGATACTGACGCTTGTTTAAAAAAACACGGACCATTTTTTTCCCGGTGAGGGGTGTATGGTACGCGCATGGGTATGAAATAATTATCTTTTTTACCACTGCCCCCCCAAATATATACACCCTCCGCCGCCCCTGCTAGGGGAGCTGCCTAATGACACCAGAACCAAAACATACATGCACTGAGTAATTAAAACACCAAATTTATACCATCACATGAGTAAAACTGGCCGTCCGCGAAAGTTCCTGACGGCCACGGTCTACAGTCCAAAATTTTGACGGCCAGTGAATTTCATACGGTTAGATCACGTGCTCCTGTTTAGTGACAGTCACGATCACGGCTGGGCCGTCTGAGCTGTCAAATCAATACGGTCCCGGATGGCTAGTGCTGGCCGTGGCATCACTGCTAGCAGGTTGTGAATTGATGTCATCGCTGGCAGCGGTATATGAAGGCAACGCCCACGAATCGTCACGTGATAATATGCTTTCCACGATGAAATAACTTAGAATCGCACTTGATAGGCAGTTAAGCCCTCTTTGCACGAATTGGACACCCATGAACACTACAAACAATATGATTCCATTATTTTGTTGCGGTAGTGCGAGCTAAAGTGCATAAAAAAAAATTCAGAAAAGTGATCCTTTTTGGCAAAGACCCTACCACCCCTTAACTTTGATACCTCATAACTGTTTTAGCTAGACCCCCCTGAAAATAATAATAGCATATTCATGATGCTCTCAATGAGCTCTTCAAAGTTGGGGGATGGTGTCTTCCACTTTGTTTGTTGCCTCCCACTTTGTTTTTTGCCCCCCCCCTTGCATAAATTTTAAAAATGCCCATATGTTCATATGTTCAACATTACGCGCATGCGCACTGTGCAAGTTCTTTTTTTTGTTGCCATGACCCTTTCACGTAGGGCCATCTAATGCCGGCACTGCTAGTTGATAATAAAAGTACTGAAATTTCATATGATTATGATGATATTTAATAACATAAATTCCATGAACATGCTAATTGCTAAATTAAAATGTTTTAAACATACTATCCTTATACATCTAGGTGTACTAACTAGTAATGGTCGTTATTTTAATGATTTTACAGGAGATGTATCAAACGCACATGTATAAAGTCCTAGTACTACAGCTCTAACCTAGGCTTAGCAGGGCATTTGCATTGGCTCTGACCAGCATCAAGTTTATTCTAGTATATATGCTGGGCAGTGCTTTCGATCTTGGTACAGAAGTCTTCACACCAAAAGTCAAACGTGAGAAAGCGTGTTGAGCCTCCTCACCCAATGCTCCATATACCTCCACAGCCATTGGGACACATACCCAGTTGAGCTCTGTGCACTTTTCGTTGTTGTTGGTGTGTTTCCTTCCTTCTGCTGAGAGGGCAGCTGACCCTGCTGTATGGTACCTGCTTCAACAATATGGGTTGAACCAAGTGGTGAGACCACTGTGAAGTCTAGGGTTGCAGGTTTGGAGCAAACCCAATTGGGCAGAAGGACATCAGCAGGTCTGGTATGCAGGTGTACATGTCCTGGTCCATTCCCAGCTTCAATGCTAGCACTGACACCTGCAAAACGCCATGTCTGCACAAAGGTATCCCTTAGATGATTGTGCCGAGACACTACATTCCCACCAAATTTACATGTTACAGCATGATGGCCTAGGGGATTGAGCATGTTGTGAGGACACATTGCACATCTGGACCCAGAAGATGTGTCCATTCCAAGCCACCATTTGATAGCCACCTGGATTTCTTCAGGGTCCTAGACTGATGCATGTGCAGAGAACACAGACAGAAGTCTTGCTTTGTCAGCTGCATAACTGTTATTGAGAAGGTGATGGAGCTTTGCAACCTCCAATTTGGAAGAAAGAAGATGTTGTTGACGAGGGTGGTCTAAAATAACATCCAATGGTCAAAGCATCATTAGAAAGAAATTACATTAGCATTAAAGGCTGTCATCAGTGCATATAATAGGTTACCATTGGTAACCAAGGGGGAGCCAGAGCTGTTGACAGAGGCAATGTATGCTGCAGAGCAGTGATGGGCAAGTGATATGAAGCCTAGTCCACCATGTTGAAGGCTCAGCTGGATGGCTTGTTCTCTGGCTTTGGGTGCCATCTCAGTCGCAAGACACCCAGAAAGGCAGTTCATAACATCTTGGTTGAACAGACTAAGTTTTTATGTTGCTATTGTTGGAGGTGTAGTGCAAGCTATGTGGCAGAGCTTGCTAAAACCACCACACATACGTAGCAGCATAAGAGCTATGTGTGGTTCTTGCAGGGCAACCTTCTTTGGAGGCTGCAGAGCGCTTAGATGCTATATAGCTATAGGTTGAATAGTATTGAGCTCACCAATAGGAGATCCCAGGATATCGAGATTGGGGCACGTAGACATCTTCATCTCTGGTGGGAAAAGTTTCAAGGCATTGCATCTTATTAAAGAGCTCACATTTTCAAGGATTCAGATTTAGACCTCAGGGTAGGACCCATATCGCGAATGATATTTAGAGCATTACTAACACTCAATGGCGGTCCTGCTGGAACACCATCGTCCATGTACCATTGTTTTAGGAGCAAACTAGTGTTAGGGTAGTCTGCTGCAATAGCCTTAACCACCTTATGAAGCACAAGGCAAAATAGCAGTGGTCCAAGTGGGTCTCCTTGCTGAACTGCAACTATGGGTGCCATAAAAAGGGATGCCAGGGGCGGATACAGGATTTTTTGTTAGGGGGGGCATATAGGCAGGGTTGCCGAAGGCGAGCCCGGCATGACAGGTCGGCCTGCCAGGCCGGACTGTCCGCTTGGCCTGGCAGGCCGGACTCTCACCTGACAGGCCGGGATCCGCCCACAAAGGGGGAGTAGATTGTCACACCAATGCATGCGCCAGCAATTGCATGCATTGTGTTATCAGAGATCATATATAGATGCACAGCTTTGACTGATTTCAGGGTGCTCTGTCTCAGTTAGGAAGGATTACTGACTCTGCATGTGTGGCATTGGCAGTATTGGAAGTGCAAATAATACATACATGTACATAAATGTAAACTGCATGCCTGATCACATATAGAGATAAAGGCCAAAGCATATTTCTGTGTCGAGTGTTCCACATTGCATATACTACCAACCATTTTTATGGAGGTGAATGAGGTGGGGTTGGGGATGGGGGTGGGGGATGTACTGGACAGCTTCATTGATGTGGGTTATAGATTCCTGTTCCAAGTGATTAACATGTACATGATGCATTAGAGAAGTCATGCGAGTAATGGAGTTCTTTAGCATGGTCAGTTGTGCACGAGAATGAGAAACTCACGTTGTCATTACCAAAAATGTACATGTACTTACATGAATAAGGTTGCAAGTGCAACTCATGCATGGAGTTGTGATCAACAGATGACATAAAATATGAGTGGTGCATGACACAGATAATGGTGGAACCTTCATTGTAAAATACTGTTCAAGTGGGGGCTTTTTAGCTTTTAGCAGCTAGAGTTCTTTTATATGAAAGATATATAGACTCTGCACACCTTGAAATGCGACCAAACAATGGAAGTAGAGTTAGTGTTTTGTTTTCTACTTAGTGGGAAACAAACGTATATCGACGTAATCTTTAAAACTTCCGCGTACCCGTTTAAACATTTCACTGAGGAAAGAACTGGCACTCCAGCAGGAGTTTAAAGTATGGCACGCAGCTCACGCAGCTGCGTTCATGATTACGTCGATACGCTCGTTTAAACACGGGACCTTTTTTTTTTTTTGGAGCTGGGGGGGGGGGGGGGCGCCAATACTCTACAGTAATTACGAATTCGTCTGGATTATGTATGCAAAGATCGGGGTTGGAGGAAGCACATCTGATAAAAGTGGAGTACCTGAAGTGGATTCGTGCGCAGCACAAATGAGTCTGAACAACATTCAAGGCCATTCATACAATCTACATGTAAGCGATCAAATTATCAATTAGCTATGAATGTATTATTAATATCGACCTGGCAGGCCGATCTGACAGGCCGGGGCTGTCAGACCGGGCTGGTCACAGGCCGGACCCCGGCCTGACTTTCGGCAACCCTGCATATAGCTAGGGATGGGAATGGGGGCGTGCCCCTCCGAACTTGCCAGGGTGTCTGGGAAAGCGCAGTAAGCACCATCATCTCCGCTCCAAAACCCTAGCCACTGGTGTTTTTAGGGTTAGGCACTCAAGAGTGGACTCTGCTTTCTTCACTACAAAATCTCACTCGTTGGCATATACACTGTACACTTTTTGCACGCCGCAAACACTTCAGCAATGGTCAGCTGAAGCTTAGCCATGGGATCCGGATGACGGCGGACTCCGCAGATCTACTACTTTCCTGACGGCAATTGAAATTCAAATTCGCAATGAACGAATGTACGAACTGAACGCTGAACGAATGTACGAACTGAACGCTCAAAAGCACAATAGAAAAAGTGCCACGTGTCAGGGGTGATACTTAGCATGTACGACAGGTCTAGCGCCTGCAAGAGCTAAGACAGTGCGGCGCTGATGACATGTAATTAAATTCATTACAATGGACAGGAGGCGTATCCTTATTAGTTAGGGGGGGCATAGGCCGGGTTTGCCCCCCCCTGTATCCGCCACTGGATGCTCACCATAACACCACTTTACCCAAGGAAGTATCTCTGGAAAGTGGAGGACACATTCATCCAGAAGTGCCTGGTGAGATACTAGGTTGAAGGCATTCCTTAGATCTACATTGCAGACCAAAAAGTTGTCATCTTTCCAGTGGTCATCATATGATTAATAATGACAACTTGCAAAACATCTGGGGCAGAGACCCCCTGCTAGTGGCCGTGAGAGTACTTCTCTGCATTTGTGACCCCCCTTCTCCACCATATTTCATGGATCCGCCACTGCATGGTCATGTAGTACTTTGGCCTAGGTCATGTAGTACTTTGGCCTAGGTCATGTAGTACTTTGGCCTAGGTCATGTAGTACTTTGGCCTAGGTCATGTAGGTCATGTAGTACTTTGGCCTAGGTCATGCAGTACTTTGGCCTAGGTCATGTAGTACTTTGGTCTAGGTCATGTAGTACTTTGGCCTAGGTCGTGTAGTACTTTGGCCTAGGTCATGTAGTACTTTGGCCTAGGTCGTGTAGTACTTTGGTCTAGGTCATGCAGTACTTTGGCCTAGGTCATGTAGTACTTTGGCCTAGGTCATGTAGTACTTTGGCCTAGGTCATGCAGTACTTTGGCCTAGGTCATGTAGTACTTTGGCCTAGGTCATGTAGTACTTTGGCCTAGGTCCTGTAGTACTTTGGCCTAGGTCATGCAGTACTTTGGCCTAGGTCATGCAGTACTTTGGCCTAGGTCATGCAGTACTTTGGCCTAGGTCATGTAGTACTTTGGCCTAGGTCATGTAGTACTTTGGCCTAGGTCATGTAGTACTTTGGCCTAGGTCATGTAGTACTTTGACCTAGGTCATGTAGTACTTTGGCCTAGTATAAATAAAGGGTGGGGCTAATGAAGTCACCCAAACCTCAGAAAGAAATTTGAGAACAATGAAGTCGTCAGGTACTTTGTAGGCTATCTCTGCTATGTACTATCTCTGCTAGTACTTCATGGGGCTATCTCTGCTATGTACTTCATGGGGCTATCTCTGCTATGTACTATCTCTGCTAGTACTTCATGGGGCTATCTCTGCTATGTACTTCATGGGGCTATCTCTGCTACATACTTCATGGGGCTATCTCTGCTATGTTCTTCATGGGGCTATCTCTGCTATGTACTTCATGGGGCTATCTCTGCTATGTACTTCATGGGGCTATCTCTGCTATGTACTTCATGGGGCTATCTCTGCTACATACTTCATGGGGCTATCTCTGCTATGTACTTCATGGGGCTATCTCTGCTATGTACTTCATGGGGCTACCTCTGCTATGTATTTCATGGGGCTATCTCTGCTATGTACTTCATGGGGCTATCTCTGCTAGTACTTCATGGGGCTATCTCTGCTAGTACTTCATGGGGCTATCTCTGCTATGTACTTCATGGGGCTATCTCTGCTATGCACTTCATGGGGCTATCTCTGCTATGTACTTCATGGGGCTATCTCTGCTATGTACTTCATGGGCCTATCTCTGCTATGTACTTCATGGGGCTATCTCTGCTACGTACTTCATGGGGCTATCTCTGCTATGTACTTCATGGGGCTATCTCTGCTATGTACTTCATGAGGCTATCTCTGCTATGTACTTCATGGGGCTATCTTTGCTATGTATTTCATGGGGCTATCTCTGCTATGTACTTCATGGGGCTATCTCTGCTATGTACTTCATGGGGCTATCTCTGCTATGTACTATCTCTGCTAGTACTTCATGGGACTATCTCTGCTATGTACGTCATGGGGCTATCTCTGCTATGTACTTCATGGGGCTATCTCTGTTATGTAACTTTACCATTGCAGGCAAACTCTTAACTATGTGCTTAATCAGTTACTGTTTGCTATTGGGTGAAAAATATTGACTCAATGATGGCTGGCTTGCTATAAATTGTGCTTATTATCATCCATGCACATCTTGCATTGCTAAATTAGGACTATCTTAACTTGCAAAGTTCTCAATTGCAAATCCATTCTGTACTCAACCCACATGCTGTACATCCAATGCACACACGCATTCACTTGCAGGGACCTTGGTCCACACATCAGAGTATGTGTACCTCCCAATTGACAACAAGCTGTGTCACCTCTCTAACTTCCAGTGGACTTCAAACACAGATGTATATCTCATCATCACATGTGAGTTTTATATGTTTGTCATCTGATCATGTGACAGCTACCCCCCCTCCCCCCCCCCCCCCACCCCCATCTATGCAGTAAAGAACCTAGGATACTGGTTCAAGCATCTTATTGAAAACTTGGAGGATGTGAGTGGCTTAGGCTTGCGCACAGTCTCACGTTTTTACAGCGAGCGCTTTCCTCATGCTAGCTGTACACACAGACACGTGATGACCACTGGGAGTTAGTGGTAGTGGACTTCCAAAGTCAAGACATTGATATTAAGTACCTGCTGGAGAGGAGCTCTCTTAAAAGGTAATGGTACATAGGTCCTATCAATGGAGCACCTATGGCGGCCACGGGCCACAGATGACATGTGGTATGTGGGTGCAGATGGTGTAATTATCATTTGCTCACTGGTCACAGGTGGAAGCTCATCCAGAAGGCTGGAGCATTCTCAAGGAGTGCTGGTCAGCAAGCTGGCATTGACTACATTACAGTAAGTGTCTACCCATACTGCCTTATCCTTCTTGTACCATATCATTCTCACCTCTCACCTTATTCTTCTTTCCCTCTCCTCTCCCTCTGTCTCTCCTCTTCCTTCTATTTTCCCTCCTCTCTTTCCCATTTTCTCCTCTGCCTCTCCCTTCCTCCTCCCTTCCTTACCTTTCCTCCTTTCCTGTTCCTCTCCCCTTCTATAACTGTTTTGCTCCATCTCCCCCCTCGCTCTGCTCACTCTCTGCACCACTCTCCTCTCCCTCCATGTCAGGACCCCAACAGCATAGTGATGACCATTGATATGCACCTCACACTACCTGTGGGGTTTGTGGAGTATACCAGAAGGGTAAGCTGCAAAAGTCCCCTGACCATATTAAGAACCTCATTTAAGATGCTTATTTTCTGTGCATTTAGCACCTCTAGCACATACAGTTGCTGCTTAGATGGTTCAGGTGTATAATTGCGATGTCTTCCTCTTCCCTCTGTAGCATGTTGTCCAAGGGAAGATGTGGTATGCTCCCATGTTCTTCAGACTGGGGCCAGGCTACACTGAAATCAACGTCAATGGTAAAAAAGTCAACATGTGTTTAAATGGATGGCAAAAATTCACTTGATGCACTTATTTAGGTTTCTGGGAAGTTTATACATGGCATCTATGCCATGTACAAATCCGATTGGATTGTTGTTGGTGGATTCAATGTTGAAAAGTACACAAAGTGGGGTGGTGAAGATTGGGACGTCCTTGACAGGTTAGTTGAAAGGGACCAGGTAATGGTATGTGTTGTTGTACTGCCCTCTCACCTCATACATTGTTTAATCTTCTTATCGCCCTCCAATACACAGAACACTGGCAAAAGGTTATGAAATCTTCAGGATAAGACACCCAGGTCTTGTACACTACTTCCATACTCGTGAAGGACTGTGGGGGCAATGACAGAGGAGCACGTAGATGATTTTAAATACATAACTTCACAGACTGCATGTGCTATTTATTTGTACCCTGTTTCAAATGGTTATGTCATTCATTGTGCATTTGTTCTCTCATCAATTTGTACTTATTAGACAGGGGCCAAAGTAATTTTAAACACTAGTAGTTGGTAGTACAAAGGCATTTTGAACTACTGATAGTTGGCAGTACATGGGGCAGGTGGCTGATGTGGTCCATTGCATCAGCAGGACGCACATGTAAGTTGATGGAACAAGAAAAGGATAAACATTTAAATATACATGTAGTATGAATTTCATTTGTCATCTCTGACAGTGTACTTGACCCACAATTGGGCTTCGTGTTACCACTTGCAAACAAATAGGCTAAGAGGCACATTAGCCGCCTCAAGTAATCATGATGTCTGTTTGAGTGTTAGGCTGGAAGCAGATTGTGTGGATTAGACCAAGATCATGTTAATTATCCTGCTGACATCTGTGTGTCACAGGTTGATTTGAATTTGAAGCATGATAAAAATTACGTTGATTTAAATCTAAGGATCTTTGGTGAGTATGCCTCCTGGTTCTTTGAGTGAGGAGGGATTTGCACTGAATTTAGCTATTATAGATTACATGAACCTATCATTTCAGGTTTATAGAATTGATGCTATTGGATCAAGCAAAAACAAGTGACCACACATAATTGTATGAATGCTAAAATTATACTATAAACCAATGCACACACAACAGTGTCATGCGACAGTGGCTTGCAATGATGGTTCTATACACACTTTGGGACAAACCTCGGTCCACAGGTTAGCTGTAAAATTCCTCAGATCATTGTGGCGCACAGATGGAAATCACCTGTCAACCTCAGACTCAGTAGCACAACCCAACTTAGCAAGGTCCTTGCATACATTTGATCTGACCAGTGTCACTTTCATCCTTTTGGCTGATCCATAAAGAGATGAAGGAGCTCCCTTAAGGTTTCCTTTGGTTTCATCGTACTTCCACTCACTCTAGATCTAGCATGCACATTTATAAGCTCCATGCAGGTAAGAAGGAGGATCCTGTCTATGTGTCTGTTTGTACCTCTCTTAGCTTGACAGCACATGTATCTCTAATTCTCTATGAAACAGTAGATGGACATATACATTATTCCAATTAAATGAAGAGACCAGAATTCTAAAAAGGCCAAAAACACAATAATCCTTATAGCTCCACTCTAGATCTGTTTTGGTTAACCTTAATTCTCCAGGTCCAAGTCCTACGCGTAGAACCAAAATTTGAAAATAGAAATGCAGTTTTTTGACATCCATTTCTCTACTGATGTTTGATGTGTCTATCATGCTAAATTTACCAATTGTCAGTCTATTTTTTAAATCACACCCTTGGTTACACGATGCAAATAAACAGATACGGTTCTTAAAAATGCATTACGTAGTGGATTTAATTAGAAAAAGGTACGACAAGTACAACTTTTTTTGAATGTTTTATGAAGCATGATGTGTGGGCTACTTTATACATTCTACGGCAGAGTTTTTACTCTAATTGATTTTGCCATTTTTACCGAAAACGCACTGTACGTTTTCAAGATTTTGTCCATTCACTTGGCTATCCCCGCAACATGCGTCTGACAAATACCTATCGTTCATAAGCTTGTGGAGCTAGCATTTTCCAAATCTACAATGTACTTTTTAATATGCTTAGTGCAATAGACCTGTCCTACTACCCCTTTCTTTTAAAATGTTGCTCTGATCGTCCCAACATTACTTTTTGGTACTTTAAGTTGCTTTACAATCTACCGCAAATACATCTTTTATTACGACTTTTAGGCAGTTTTAGCAATGTAGTATTGATTGTATTTGACAATCTTTGAAAAATTGCAAGAAAGTAAAAATATATAACCATTTCTACAGTACAATCAGATTTTGGTTTATATTTTGTTCATTTGAGTTTGCTAAAAATTAATTTTAACTTGCGTCCTACGCGTAGGACGCTAACCCTACGCGCGCGTAGGACGACGGGAGATTAAAGGTTATTAAGATGCAAGTTGATTTTCTCCTTATTGCGATCTGCAATAATGTGCACAAGGTCCTCCTATATATCACAGACCCATAAAACATGTTTATTGAGGCCATTGATTTATCCTGCTCAGAAAGCAGGATCTCGGTTTGAACATTGTATATTATTTTTATACGTTAGTATGTATGCGGAAGCAGGCCGGACATTACATGTGTAATTTCGTGACGTATCTTGTGACGTAACAAATGGTGGGAGACAAATGATTGAATTCCTGCGACGTGCATGGTAATTTTCATTCGGAATGAGGAGCGCGTACAGTACAGTTTACAAGGTATTGCGGTAATCCTGAAGATTAGGGTCCCCACCGTTATTCACGTTTTTAATGATGTTCACAACTAGATAAGCACTTCCACAAAATCAGTCATTCGAGAACCACGTTATGAATATCATTATTTCACGCGCCTTTTCTGGATCGCTACCGTCTACCTCCCTACACCTTTGCCCGCTAAAAATAACCACCAGGCAGACAAACATCACCACCACTACATACACCAAGCTCCGTTAATCACGCCAAACACAGCACCACGCTTTCCACACTGCACAACCGTCGCACTGTCTCCACACATCAACCCGTACCACCGATCGCGTACAAGCTCTGCGTTCTCGTATTCTGCGTCCACACCGAGTCACGGACACTCACCTACATGTGGAGGGTGAAGACAGATTCTCGGATCGGTGTTCTACAAAACTACATAATTTCTCAATACTAGTATTGCATCGGGCTTAATCACGTGATGGAGGCGTAGCGTGGTAGTGCCCAGGAAAATCATCCACACTCAATCGGGCCTTCGGGGTTCAGAAATATTTGAGGAAGATGGATAGCCTCTCGATCAAAAAGCGACACACCCAGTTATCCTATAGTACATATTGAATAATTGGCTCTGGTTCCAGTGAGCAGTATTTTAAACCGTTAATCATATTACTGTATCTTTGTTGACCCCGCGTCGCATGCCTACACCCAAACAATTGAAAGCTCCTGGGCACACGTTAAGAGTGAATACAAGCAGATGCACGGGACCTCTCATGGGTGTATAGAGGGGGCGTGGCCGATGAGTTCGAACGACACCCCTTCCTCAACACTAGAAAGTTTAATTCTATTTGGTACATACACTGTACGTATATACGTACGAAAAGTACTCACCTAATTCGACCCCCGCCCCCCCCCCCCCCCCCCCCGCCGAAGGCGTTATGTTTATTTATGATATGATTTGTACATGCACTCACGTATTTGTTTTTCCTTCAAATAAGTTAAACTAAACAGCAACTAGTAGTTAGCGATCGCGAGCGAAAGGGGGGGTATATGGGTAACCGTGAGAAAAATTTAAAAATACAAACAATAACTAATTAATAATTCGTTGTTTGGAGCCACTAATTAGTCAATATGTACTATAGGATAACTGGGTGTGTCGCTTTTTGATCGAGAGGCTATCCATCTTCCTCAAATATTTCTGAACCCCGAAGGCCCGATTGAGTGTGGATGATTTTCCTGGGCACTACCACACTACGCCTCCATCACGTGATTAAGCGCGATGCAATACTAGTATTGAGAAATTATGTAGTTTTGTAGGACACCGATCCGAGAATCTGTCTTCACCCTCCACATGTAGGTGAGTGTCCGTGACTCGGTGTGGACGCAGAATACGAGAACGCAGAGCTTGTACGCGATCGGTGGTACGGGTTGATGTGTGGAGACAGTGCGACGGTTGTGCAGTGTGGAAAGCGTGGTGCTGTGTTTGGCGTGATTAACGGAGCTTGGTGTATGTAGTGGTGGTGATGTTTGTCTGCCTGGTGGTTATTTTTAGCGGGCAAAGGTGTAGGGAGGTAGACGGTAGCGATCCAGAAAAGGCGCGTGAAATAATGATTTCATAACGTGGTTCTCGGATGACTGATTTTGTGGAAGTGCTTATCTAGTTGTGAATATCATTAAAAACGTGAATAACGGTGGGGACCCTTCACTACTGTGCTCCCGTTGTCTCTTACCCGCTTCTCTTCTGTACACAATGACGTGGCTTGACAAGTTTCACTCCCCCAAATAGTATTCTCCATATTAGCGCCGCTTATTGAAGGAAGGCACATAGCCTACTGAAGGTGACGCATCGCAAATGAGCAAGGCAGTGATCTGGATGATTTTGGCCATCGCGGTGTGTATGGCATTCATCCTTCTACTTGAACACTACAGTGTCCGTACGTATACAAGGCTTCATGTATGCATGTGTACGTAACGTAGATCACATACATGTATGCACGTGTACGTAACGTAGATCACATACATGTATGCACGTGTACGTAACGTAGATCATATACATGTATGCACGTGTACGTAACGTAGATCACATACATGTATGCACGTGTACGTAACGTAGATCACATACATGTATGCACGTGTACGTAACGTAGATCTACATAGTTGATACAGGGATATTAAATACATGGATTGGAAACGAGGCTGATATACGGCTGAATTACGGTATTCCTAATTTCCATCCGTGTTGCGCTTGAGGGCTATTCTTAGAGTCGCGATATCGCAGAAACGAAAAGCTACACTTAGTAAGTTGGTTTTTTTCTAATTAAGAGGCAGGTTTTACTAATGGGATCAATCAAGCTTTACTTTTGAAAGCAATGTATAAGCCTGTTAAAGCGTTCGGATCGCTTAAGCTTCGAGTAACGAAATCTCCTGAACAACTTCCCGTACAACAGATCTGAAAACTTTGAACTACACCCCTGAAACCCGTCCACTGGGATCAGCATCCATGTCATATTCATCCGAGTCAACAGCAAACTCACCAATTCAGAATCCATGTAGGCGCAACACGGATGGTTTTCCGGTACATGTAGATTACGGAACCGTTTCCAATCCATGTATTTAAAATATCCCTGGTTGATAAGATTAGATTTGCGTACGCGTACGCGTAGGCCTGCATCCATACATGCCATACATGCACTAAATTAATACAGAATTAAGTTGTTACTGCTCTGACTTCCAGTGACGGATCTAGCTGTATGAAATGAAGTACCGGGGCTGCTAAGGGATATAATTCCCCCCAAAATTTGCAATTTGCAAAAGTACTTTGGCTTATACTCTGAAATAAAATCCATTCTGTATGTGTTCTCATCTGTTAATATGCGGGACTACTTGGCCAATGACAGAACACTTACATGCTGAAAAATATTGTCCATTTAAAGTAAGGAAAGAGCACCAGAGAGCCATTGAAGCCACCAAGAATGACTCCATTATACAAGTCTCCAGGGCACATGTACGTTTCTACTTTGTCATTTTGTGCTTTATTGTTATTTAATATTTCTAGATCGCAGGTCACTTAAACTATGATGTATGGAGGTGGATACCAGGTTTTCTGGTGGATGACCTGCGAATCAAAAGAAGGGACTTTCCCCACTACCCTAACGTGAGTACAATGGCACACACTATCCTATCAATGGCACCATTTAAACCAAATTGCTCAGGTTACAAAGCTGGTTGTTGCACCTTTATAATACACCCCTGAGTGCTACACTGGGGCAATTTAGATATTCCACTGTTACAATGTAATGAATGGACTCTAAATGTAACGTCTAGCACACTAATTCATATTATTATTAAGTATTGTAATGCAGCAATAGGATTCTATGCACTGTTCCTCTCTCTCTCTCTCTCTCTCTCTCTCTCTCTCTCTCTCTCTCTCTCTCTCTCTCTCTCTCTCTCTCTCTCTCTCTCTCTCTCTCTCTCTCTCTCTCTCTCTCTCTCTCTCTCTCTCTCTCTCTCTCTCTCTCTCTCTCTCTCTCCTCTCTCTCTCTCTCTCTTAGGTGAGGGCAACGATTGGGTCAATGAGAGTTGAATTCAATGAATATTCTAATGGCTTCAATGGTAGGGGTATATATGGCCACAGGATGTATGGGCTGCTATACCCTCCATCCACAGGTGAGGCTATTGCATACATGTGCATATGATGTGTGTATCGGATCTGAACTGGTTTGTGTTTTCACAGGAGAGTACTCCTTCATCATTGAGATGACCCAGGTCACATGTGCCTGCTCTGTTGAGTTCTGGCTGAGCACGAGTGCTGATCCCATGAACCTGAGAAAGATCCTTGCTGCGGAATTACCTTATACGGTGAATAAAATATCCATATATTGGTCAATGAAGATTGATCGGACAATTAATCATTGCAGCAAGTTAATAATTAACCACAATGCTGAGGTTGTGATTATAAGGACTGACCATAGGAAGCAGGGCATATTAGCATGATTTAGAGTAGCAACGACAGCAGTGGTGGGAGCATTACCACTCATTTGTGGTGCATATGGCACTTTGAAAGTGTGCTGGGGTGGAGGCATTTGCTGCCAATCCATCAGTATTTTGCAGCCTGTTTGACCATTGCTGTTGTTAGTGGCCCTCATTACCTGCAGTGATTTATTTAGCACATGCAGTAACCTGCTTAACCTGCTGTGATCATTAGCCTATGCGACGTGCAATGTCTGATAGCTCTAACAACCATCTTCTTACTTACCAACCAACATTGTGGTCGAAAGTCACATGCACATGTTTTACAAGGGTGTTGGACTTGGATTTTAAAGGGTTAAGTGATAAATCATACATGTAACTATTTTTGTCATTAGATAAAGTCTGCTGGCATTGTCACCACTCCACTGAGCTACACAGTGCAAAGTCCAACTACTGTGAGGTGAGGGGTCAACTGTGAGGTGAGGGTCATCTGTGAGGTGAGGGTCAGCTGTGAGGTGAGGGTCAGCTCCTGATGTGTGTCAATTGTGAGGTGTGTCCACTTGGTGTAAGTCAACTGTGAGGTGACATGCTTATAGCGTCTTGTCCTCCCCTCTCCCTCCCCTTCTCCCACTCCTCCCTCTCCCTCCCCTTCTCCCACTCCTCTCTCTCCCTCCCCTTCTCCCACTCCTCCCTTTCCCTCCCACTCCTCCCTCTACCTCCCCTTCTCCCACTCCCCCTCTCCTCCCTCTCCCTCCCCTTCTCTGTGTAAACTGTAAGGAACTCACACCTTTCTTGGTAATTGTGATCATAATGAACTAGCTTACAAATAAAGTGTGGATTTTTGCCACAATAGACTACAGTCTGACAGTTCATACTACTTTGAGTTCCTTGAAAAGGCCTTTGATGGAGTCATTGTCACGGAAATGAAGGTCTGCTCAATAATTGTTAGGACTGGGGACTATGTTTAGGCCCAGGGCTGGGGACTAGGTTTGGTTTTGGGCTAGATTGGATTGGGTACTGCATTAATTTATCTTACCAAACACAGTGGAGGGCTCCAGGAGGAACCACCTTCACTTCCATACCTCCTAGCTCCTTTGCCATGGCAGTACAATGTACGTGTGTGTGTGTGTGTGTGTGTGTGTGTGTGTGTGTGTGTGTGTGTGTGTGTGTGTGTGTGTGTGTGTGTGTGTGTGTGTGTGTGTGTGTGTGTGTGTGTGTGTGTGTGTGTACATGTGTGCATGTGTATGTGTGTGCCTTGCATATGTTATGATAGACTACTATCAACAGTGGAAAAGACTGGTCAATACATGGAGTCTCCAATGGCAACGGCTCTCCATGGACCTCTCCCCAGCTTGCTCCTTCAGGTAATAAATGTACATCCCTGCAGTGTACTGATTGAATGCTGTCTGTGTTCCATGTAGGGTCACAGAAGGACACTGTTTGTTGGGGCCACGGTACATACATTACCAGGCAAGATTATTGAATCGTATATCTGTGTCTGTGTGCATGCATGTCAGTATGTGCCTTTGCGTGCTTGTGCGCATATGTCAGTATTTGTGTGTTTGTGTGTATGATGCCCCTGATGGCAATGGAATGTGTGAACTGATGCCACAAGTGGAAACAGTTTTTTTTTTTGTTACGTGCATATGAACAATAGATATCTGGCTCTGCTTTGACTTATAATCCAATGAAACAGGAAGTTTGTTATGCACTTACAATGCACTTAAACAGTTTCAAAACACTACACATAGAGACAAATCTTTATCATCAGCTACCCAGCTCAGTGTGCTGCCGTCCTGCAACTTCAAGGCAGAGTACGCGTACGAACACAACATCACACAGTACACTGGGATAATGGAGGTGTGCTCTCTCTAAACCTGATCTACTAGTAATACAATGTTTTGAAACAGGTTTTTGAGTCAAATGTATACCCTCCGGATGACACTTGGTTTAGAAGTGGCACTGAACCAGGCGAGGGGAATGGCATTGTGCAACAGAAGGTAGTGCAGTGTCTGATCCTGGCTTTATTTTATTATCTTGCGACAGGATGCATCTGAGGTGGTCCTACTGTACAGTAATGCTCTTGAAGCACACAATGTTAGGTAAGTTCACAATACTAGAGGTGAAATGTGTGAGGGTTTGGCTACAAAGACTGGAGGACTGAAGGGGTACAGGGGTACCACCATTTGTATGGGTCAGAGGTTACAGGGATGGGGAATAGTAAGGGTGAGGGGTACAGGTACATTGAGGGTACAGGTACAGTGAGGGTACAGGTACAGTGAGGGTACAGGTACAGTGAGGGTACAGGTACAGTGAGGGTACAGGTACAGTGAGGGTACAGGTACAGTGAGGGTACAGGTACAGTGGGGGTACAGGTACAGTGAGGGTACAGGTACATTGAGGGTACAGGTACAGTGAGGGTACAGGTACAGTGAGGGTACAGGTACAGTGAGGGTGCAGATACAGTGAGGGTACAGGTACAGTGAGGGTACAGGTACAGTGAGGGTACAGGTACAGGTGCAGTGAGAGTACAGGTACAGTGAGGGTACAGGTACAGTGAGGGTACAGGTACAGTGAGGGTACAGGTACAGTGGGGGTACAGGTACAGTGAGGGTACAGGTACATTGAGGGTACAGGTACAGTGAGGGTACAGGTACAGTGAGGGTACAGGTACAGTGAGGGTGCAGATACAGTGAGGGTACAGGTACAGTGAGGGTACAGGTACAGTGAGGGTACAGGTACAGGTGCAGTGAGAGTACAGGTACAGTGAGGGTACAGGTACATTGAGGGTACAGGTACAGTGAGGGTACAGGTACAGTGAGGGTACAGGTACATTGAGGGTACAGGTACAGTGAGGGTACAGGTACAGTGAGGGTACAGGTACAGGGAGGGTACAGGTACAGTGGGGGTACAGGTACAGTGAGGGTACAGGTACATTGAGGGTACAGGTACAGTGAGGGTACAGGTACAGTGAGGGTACAGGTACAGTGAGGGTGCAGATACAGTGAGGGTACAGGTACAGTGAGGGTACAGGTACAGTGAGGGTACAGGTACAGGTGCAGTGAGAGTACAGGTACAGTGAGGGTACAGGTACAGTGAGGGTACAGGTACAGGTACAGTGAGAGTACAGGTACAGTGAGGGTACAGGTACAGTGAGGGTACAGACATGGTGGCAGGTACACAGGATAGGACCCAATTGTCAGTAAGCTAAGGCAGGTAAACCCAAGGAAAGGTAGTAAACATCTTGATAGGATCAACACACTATAGTATGTGCATGCTGGATTGTGTGTAACCTACATGTACATGTTGGGGGTTCTCTTCACGCAGAGGAAAGGTTGTAGGGCTTCACTACATGGAGGAGACAAAGAACAAAGGGAATGGATCAAGGTTCCTTTTGGAGATGGTGAGGGTTATATGGTTTGTTTTGATGAATGCATTGACATAACCATTTTCAATACCCCACTCACTCCACCTCCTCTTTACTTGTAAGGATGTCATGTTGGAAGGTCAGTTGATTTTGCTTTTTTTAAAATGAAAAGTGAGATGGTATATTTATTTGCTTAGAATTAGTACTTGTGTAGAAGGGGTTAAAGACTCCTTAGGTAGCATCACAAAGTGGGAATGAAGGGTCAGTGTTCATAGACCAGACACAGCAGTACTTATAACACACTGTAAAATGTAACATTCGTTAACCCTGCTTATATTTTGTTCTAGATAGTTTGGTCCACTCCTCTGAGTATGTGTTCAAACCAGTAAATAGCAGTGTGCTGTGTCACACCTCAAACTTCCAATGGACGCCCAATGTGGATGTGTATCTTGTCATCTCATGTAAGACCAGTTGGAAATGAGGCTTATAATCTTGTCATGTGACAGTCATCCCCTTATGCAGTGAAGAACCTAGGACAGTGGTTCAAGCATCTTGTTGAGAACTTGGAAGATGTGAGTGGTTGGGAGCTTGGTATTGTGTACAGAATCTCCCTCCTGCCTCTTACCCTCCCTCCTCCTACCCTCCCTCCTCCTACCCTCCCTCTTACCTCCCTCACCTCACTTTCTTCTCTCCACAGCTGTATGCACAGACTCATGATGACCACTTTGAGTTGGTGGTGGTGGATTTTGAAAGTCAGGGAACTGATATCAAGTACATGCTTGAAACTAGCTCTCTTAAAAGGTACAACACGTGCATGTAAAGACTAGTCAATAAACAAGCACCAATTAACCACAATGGTCATGTTATTGCAAGTGACGATAGGCAGAAAATTGACACACACATCAGTATATGTACATTTGCGCCTTCTCACACTGTGCACACAATGCATGGAGGAATTTGAAAGTGGCCATGGTCTTCTCTTGGCTTCTCCAGATGGAAATACATCAGGAAGACTGAAGTATTCACGAGAAGCTTAGGTCTACAGGCCGGAATCGACTCCATTGTGGTACCTGATTATAGCCTGTGTTTTAGCTCCACCCACCACCACCACTCTCCTCTCCCTCCATGTCAGGACCCCAACAGCATAGTGATGACCATTGATATGCACCTCACACTACCTGTGGGGTTTGTGGAGTACACCAGAAGGGTATGTGCTCTACATTAGCTACATACAGTACATAGTATACAGGTGTGGTGTTGTAGCAATTGTCTTTTTTCTACATGTAGATAATAACGTTCCACAAGAGGGAGCAACACTTCAGTATATCGTCTCAGTAATTAAATTCAAGTGCATACAATAAAATTTAAAATTCAAACTACCTTTAAAACTATTTGAATATATATATAACTTACATGACACAATAACTGATACTCATAGCAAAATTTAGAGACATGTCTGTCTGCATGGACTGTTCTACGACCAAGGAAATTCGTTTTTTAAAAATTAACCACAAACAGTTAAAGAACTCATAATTGTTGCATAATGTAAACTGAAATGCTGATGTAAGCAAACGAATGGATTGATTGATTTGATTCGATTTGTTTGCATACATACATACACATATATATGCAAAAAGGCACTTACAAAACTGACTAAAATCAAAGAAATTAAATTAACTAAAACGAATTAATAATTCCGAAATAATTAAAACATATAATTTTATAGGATTCCAAAGGCCCCCAACATTTGTTTGAATTTTAATAATTCGACTTGCCTAATTAGTAATAAATATAAATTCAAACCATTAAATCAAGATACAATGACCACTCATTTCAAGTCAATAATATTAATGTTAATAAATGTAGGGTTGGTAGGTTAGTTAAAACTTAAAATATTCTTTAATTTGCTACCTCTGTTTAGGAAATATGAAAAATGGAAATATTGATTTTTTATTTTCGCAATGATTAAGGAGGGGTTCTGAGATTTTAATTGACATTAAAGTTTAACTCACGTATGTCTTCTTTTTCACTGGTAACAATGATTATGTTTGTGATTGATTTTCCTTGATCGTGGAACACCCTGTACAGCTAATAATGCAATAACTAACTAATAACTAATTACAGGTACCGGCATCCTGTAGTGGGACCAATATATACAATGTCAATTTTATGCATCCCTAGGGTAGGGACGTCATTTGGAATATCTACTGAGTTATAGGGTGGCATCTTTTACATTGCCCTCTTCCCCTTTTCCACTCCCTCACTGTATTTGTTTTTTATAGAAATGGGGTGGGGGGGGGGAGGGGGGAAGTTAAACTTTTATAATATGACGCATGTACATAGGTTGTAGAGTGCGGATAAGGGGCATGTACATATGGTTAGAGGGAGGATGAGGGAGGAGAAGGGGCATGTACATATGGTTAGAGGGAGGATGAGGGTGGAGAAGGGGCATGTATATATGGTTGTAGAGGGAGGATGAGGGAGGAGAAGGGGCATGTACATATGGTTAGAGGGAGGATGAGGGAAGAGAAGGGGCATGTACATATGGTTAGAGGGAGGATGAGGGAGGAGAAGGGGCATGTACATATGGTTGTAGAGTGAGGATGAGGGAGGAGAAGGGGCATGTACATATGGTTAGAGGGAGGATGAGGGAGGAGAAGGGGCATGTACATTAACATCACCCCCTCATTTTTAGAGGTTAGAGTGTGGTGTCCAAGGGGGTCCAGACTGTGGGCAGGGCAGAAGGAACACTGAGAGCCCTTGGAGGTATCCAGGCATAGCTACCATTTGACACTGAACAACTCAAAATTCAAAGTGTAGACCAAGAGACATGGAAACGATGACGCGTGGGGGGGAACTGATAGCACCCTAGCCTTGTTAGAAAAGAGGGGTGTGAGAAGGGAAAGAGAAGAGAGGGAGAGAGGGAGATAGGTGAGAGGGAGAGAGGGAGATAGGTGAGAGGGAGAGAGGAGAGGGGAGAGAGGAAGAGAGGGAGATAGGGGAGAGGGAGAGAGGAGAGGGGAGAGAGGAAGAGGGAGAGAGGAGAGGGAGAGAGGAGAGGGAGAGAGAAAGAGGGATTTTGGGGTGTGAAGAATGTAAAGAACAAACAAGGAAGGCATTTCACAAAGAGCAGTGAGAGTACGCTAGTACAATTGATGCCCTTTAACTAACCTGTCAAGGATGTCCCAATCCTCCCCACCCCACTTTGTGTACTTTTCAACATTGAATCCTCCAACCACTGTCCAATCGGATTTGTACAAGGCAAAGATGCCATATGTAAGTGTCTCCCAGAAACCTGGATAAGTAAATGTAATGGAATCAATATGATTGGGTACAGTTGATAGTACCATTGACATTGATTTCAGTGTAGCCTGGCCCCAGTCTGAAGAACATGGGAGCATACCCCATCTTCCCTTGCACCACATGCTACAGAGGGAAGAGGAAAGGATGGTAAAATTGTGTCAGTTAGTTAATTAGCATGCACATAATACTGCAAAGACAGTGCCCCAAACAGTGATCTCCTTATGTATATGCCCCTACTCCTCCCTCATCCTCCCTCTAACCATATTTATATGCCCCTTCTCCTCCCTCATCCTCCCTCTAACTATAGTAGAAGCCAGCGCTGGGATCAGTTCTGGCCATTCACAGCGCCTGGTACCCTTGCACAGAATGCCCATACTTGAGGCAACAGAGAGCAGGAAACACCAGGGCAATGATCTTAAGTGCCTACCTCTGGGTCGGTCTCAACCTCTCTTGTAATCAACTCCTATATGGGGGATGGGCTTTTAGTTTTTGTGCTCAAGTCATATTCAGGCTGGTGATCACAGCTTACTACACAGGCTGCAGGTGTCTTTTCACGCTAAGCATTTCCCTTATCAAGCTAGAGCAGATGGTAGAGCTAGGGTACAGAACTCTAAGTGTTGTTTGTCCTGCATTTCTATAATAAGCATTATGTAGGATTAAATGTTCTCAATGTGTTTTAACAATTTTTATAGTAGCAGTGTGGGCAGATGCCATCAGTACCAAAAGGTGACACTCCCTCCCACATGCGCACTGTATAGCACCTTCCTTCTCCCCCAAATAACCAAAATCAGTAGAATATTGGTTTAGCTTCATTGTGCACGCTGCCACCAAACACACACAACCACTTACAACAACCACAACAAGACGATCACAGCCACCAAGGCTTGATCCGCCAACCACACACACATAACACCACACAGCATTACAAAACACCACACAACCCTTAGAGCGGGGCCACAAACAAAATTTGATTTAGAGGGGGTGGGCCCACACCCCCTCACGGAAAAAACCCACAGTGAGGAAAAACCCATTTTTTTGGGAGAAAACCTCAAAGCAGGAAAAATAACCCAACAATCGCTCTACAAACAGGTCCACACACAATTAGTTCATAGAAAGATCCAGTCAATCTTCAAGGTCTACTCCCTGATCAAGCGTTGCACCTATAGGACAGATAAAACACCACAAAACCAAACAAACAAGAAAAAGTTTGCAGCAGGTGCACGCAAGCTTAGAATGAACACTCATACTAAGGTACCAGCCTTTTAAACCCCCAACCACGTGGCCCAATCACGTGCTATACAACCAATCACATTTGGGAGGGAGCTAAATTTCTGCCTAATTCACCGTGTTCAAACGTCAGAAATGTATATCAATTAAGAAGAGGGTGAGCTCAGCAATATCGTTATCTCAGGATGGTCTCTTTGGTAAGGCTTGTCAAGTTCTTGTGTCACCTGGAGTAGTACATACCTAATAATGCTAAAACATTTAGTTTCCAAACATCCTGAGTGTGCTTGTCCTTCTGTTCCCACCTTGCCACCTGTGGATACTGGTATCCCATCTGATTTTAATCTGATGGCGATCCTTATGTCTTCCCCAAAGTTAACAGCAGCAGGACCTTCTGGTCTATGCATCCAACATATCATAGATGCATCAGAGGTGCCTCAACAGATACCCATCCTCCAGTTGCTAAGGGGTGTCATCAACCTTTTTGCAGCTGGTAGAGCGTCACCTGAGGTGCCCACTTTCCTTGCTGGTGGCAGTTTGGCAGCCCTTTACAACTAAGTCAAAATTCATGGATATTCGTCCGATTGCTGTAGGTGAAAGCTTATGTCGTTTGGTGGGTAAATGTCTTTGTGCTGCAGTTAAGACAAAGGCAACAGAGTTCTTCAAACCATTTCTGTTTGGTGCCGCATGTTCTTTTGGAGCAGAAAAGTTTGCACATGGTTTGAGAGCATGTATTGAGAACCACAGGCCAGTGGCGTAGTGTGGTTGTTCGGCGCCCGGGAACATAATGCAATAATGGCGCGCCCCCCCCCCCCCCCCCCCCCCAAATAAAAGGGCGGGTCTAGGATTTTGCAGCGAGGGTTGGTAGGCAGCCGCAAGGGCGGAGAGGGATATGCCGGGCCTCGATCCTCCCAACAAGGGGGTGTGCAAAGCTCACCCAAAGGGGTCTGTCACGGAGGAAATTGTCCGCGAAGTAAAGTGTCCGCCCCACGGCTGTTTCGGTCGTGACATTAGGTTTTAAAATTAGATCATAATGATTGAATTACGGTATTTCCAATTCATGGTGGACTCGAAGCTCATTAACAAACGCCTAAAATCGGGGACAGTTTATTCACTACCTTTTAGAGGAACACATGATTTTATAGTTGAAATAGTTCGAGCATACACTTTAGTTTACACAACATCCATGACGCATATTAACTCGACGATTCTAATTTAGAAATAACACTGGCGCATATGATGGCACTTTCGTGGCGGGAAATCGTATCGTGTTTGCTTTCGTATTGTACGAAATCGCGCTTATAAAAGTGGCTATTTGTTTTTCGAGACCAACTAGCTAAGCCAGGTAAGTGATAATATGACTTCTATAATTTACTACACGCCTTCTAACAGTGAAAAAAAACATTGGTTTAACTATGAATATTTAAAACCACACCGCGTACGATCTACATGATTGTACGTGTAAATTGGAAGACCTTTGTAGAGTTTGCAGGTGCAAACTTTCAAAGAACACCTATCCATGCATCCACCAAGGGATTTTGCAAGCCTTCCATATTGACACTGGGCAGGACAGCTATGAGATCCACCCCCAGAAGTTATGTATATCCTTGAGGCACATTTACTCAGTGCTTTTGCTCAAAAGATGATACCATTCCATGGAGATATATGCATGTTTCATGGCCCGGCTGTAATGTTCATAAGCCATTTTATACAGCACGCTGGCAGAAGACAGGAAAGTTGAGGAGTATTCCAGCAGACAATATAGCACTAGCTACCACAGGTCCATATCCGCCATTGAGGTACTGCAATATCCAATTTGCTTTGGTGTGTTGCAGCAAGCAATGGACTATTTTATTTTTAACCATACACCCCTACAATGACAATAATTGCAAACATACCCACTCCTCCTCCCCCCCCCCCCCCAGGAACCAGTGGCGGCCTGGCTACTTTGTGGCAGGGGGGGCACACACGAGAACGGCGCCCCCCCCCCCCCCCCCCCCCCCCCCCTTGTCTCGTACCCAAACCAGGGGGCAGATCCAGGATTTCAGAAAAGGGGGCGTTGTTAATGAATAGCTGTCCGCCTTCGGCCGATTCAACGAGCGGGGGGGAGGGGGGGGCGCTGTCCGCCTTACGAGCGGGGGGTGCTGTCCGCCTTCGGCCGATTCAACGAGCGGGGGGGGGGGGGGGGGGGGGGGGGGGGGGGGGGAGGTGACCGTGCACATGCACATGCGCAATACAGGCGAGTTAATTTGTTAATTTAATCAAGATTTATAACGATTAAATCGGACGATTGATCGAGCGCTAGCGCTGGATAATACATTGACCTGCCGCCTGGCGCCCTTGAGCCCTTCGGTGCCCGTGGCGCCCCATGTCATAAAGCGGCAGGTGGGTTGGTGCCCCCCCTGGCCCCCCCGGCCAGGCCGCCACTGCCAGGAACAATATATAACCCCCTCTGGACAAGCTTATATGATATCTCCGCCTCCCCCCCCCCCCCCCCCCCCCCCCCCCCCTGGAACAGACTTGCAAATGCCCCTGGACAAGCCCCTATTTTATTCAAGCCCCCAGGACCTATATTGTTCCACTCTCCCTCCCCCAGCATAAGCTTTATTATACCTTCTAACCCCCCCCCGCATTTAAATGACCATCCCTTAGGACCCGCATATTCCCTAACACCCCCTGGACACCATTTATTATGTAGGGGTGTATAATTAATGCAGCTCCCATGCATGCATGAGGTAGGTTTGTGTGTGCCACCTGTCCATAGGTTCCATTTGGCTGCTGCCCATTGTCCATGGTGCTACAAGACTTCACCTCTGGAAGGTGCCTAGCTTGCCCCGAGAATGGTGCACCTGTTGCTGCATCAGTGATGTAATGGTGGTACATGTATGTGCATGTAAAAGAAGCATCATGGCCACACATTGTTGTACCAGTGGTCAAGTCAGCAAGATGCAACCAGTCCACACGGTGGTGTACAGGATGCAACAAAAGAGCAGTGAATTCGTATTCCTACTGGGGGGGGGGGGGGGGGGGGGGGGAAGTAAGCTACACATGTAAAATGAACAGCTGTATGCCATTTCTATTTATAGCCCCTGACACTTGCCCTAACTCTCTCTCTATTTGCGTACATATTCAGAGTGTGCAAAAGGTATCATCGGGGTCGTGTAGTAACGCAGAATCAACATAAAAAGCAACATCGCACCTTACTCATTGATTTAAAACTCTTTACCTTGAAAACTATAAGCGGGATTTGCGAGAAACTGAATCAGTTCAAACCGCATCCGATGAAATATCACGCGTTCTAGATAGTATAGCACCAGTTCTCAGTGATGAAATTAGCAAAGCTTGGTACCTTTCTATGCAGCTACCCTTTAACTTACATATACTACCTTCATCTTGTGAGGAATTACCGAGGGTCTCGTAACAGAACCCTTTTTCTACAACGTACGCGCCGGGTGGATTTAATGAACTCACGTTGCTAGGTACTTAAGATTCATAGTGGGCGCGGGCCTAATGCCGAATTTTCAATGGAACGAAACAGCCGTGGCCCGGACCATTTACTCCGGAGTAAGTTGTCCTGGGACACTTTACTCCGGAGCAACCTGTCACGGAGGAAAGTGTCCGTCGGAGTAAATTGTCCTACCGGACATTTTACTCCGGAGTGAATTGTCCCCCAACGGAGTAAGTGGTCCGTCATATCCGGTAGTGTAAATTGCAATTCAAACTAGTGCGCAGCCACGTTGTTCATCGCTACCGATAAGGAGCGTAGCTCCCAGCTGGCTTTCAAAGGTTGTATGTGACTTCTATAGCTAATGTAAATGGATGAGAGGACAGATGAAAACGAGGAACGAGAGTTTGCTGATGTCCACAGGTACCTAACTACTTATCGCAATGACTGCACCGCTAATGAAAAGAGAATCCTATACGAAGAAAAGCAAACTGACAGGTATAGATAGTTCACCAGTAGTTTCATATATATAGTAGCGCATGTTCTTCGCCGGCTTACGTGTGAGCACTAGTTACAAGCAGTATTTAAATGTATGTTCTAACGTTCGTGAAGTAGGCTACTGCGGAAAAATTATATATGCATCAAAAGTTCAGCTTTATTCCTTCGAATACTATACAGGTTCAGAGTGGAAGATTTAAAAAATGCAGTACAAGACAAGGAAAGGCATGTGGGTGGAAGTGATATTCAGCAAGCACCAGAGGAAGCAGATCACGGATGGAGTCCTGCCACAGCGACCCTACTGCAGGTTACCTTGGTAGAACACGAACATTCTACAAGGTATCAGAACGTTTTTACTGGCCTGGAATCTTCAATGATGTGGAGAAAATGGTATGTACATTAATTACATTGTGCTTGACATTTAATTTTTTTTACGATAGGTCGACCACTACATGTAGGCGCGTTAACCTACATGTAGGCGTTGCAAATCGCGTTATTCCAAGCAATGAACAAATAGCCAACGCTTGAAATAAGCATAATCAGTACAGCAAAGAGGGCTACTTGCAAGGTGGCGTCAGAAAACAACGCCAGCTACTATGTACGCTCTGGTTCGGACACGCCCCTCTTTTACTCAAGTTGTTCTAATTTTCTCAAAACTTTGCTATAGGCTTTTTCGTTGTTTAGACAGCTATTTTTTGACCTCTTGTCGCCAAACACACGCGATTTCCAACTTTTATGCCATCCGCCATCAAGATCGTAGGCAATTTTTAATTTATACGCTCCTCCATCTTGATCGAATATCTACAGAGCCGATGGTTTAAGAGTCTCCGAATCGATTTAAAAATGAAGCCCAATGGTTTTGTGGTACATTATTAGAACTGAAAGTTTTATGCGCCATTCAATGCGAGGACCAGAGGTCGCAATATAACGCCTACATGTAGGTTAAAACCACGTTTTTCGCCTACATGTAGGCGTGCGGTCAATCTATCATTTAAGTGTTTTCCCAAAATAATTTTTGCTTATTTATATGACATAGACATCTCACTACATAATGTAGGTGATGTCATGTGACCAGTGCTAGCATACTAATACCCGAAGGTTTGACAAACCATGCCCAGAGCTACATTCCATCAAAGTACAATCACCTTGGTTTCATATCGGCATAGATTTAATAGGGCCACTTCCTGAAACCTCTGCTGGACATAAGTATGTGCTGACTATCTGATTATTGCACGGGGTGGGTGGCAGCAATGCACTTAAATCTAAACATGCCAGTGGTGTTGCAATGGCATTGTTTGAGGTAAAAAGTAATTAAATGTATGACTATGTTTGAATCACTTTTACCCAATGCAAAAAATTCTATACATTGCAGGTGTTCATGCAAATGGGTATACCTAGAGTTGTGACCTCTGACCAAGGCACAGAATTCCACAACTAGATTAATGAAGAACTCATGACATTGCTTAAAGTGGACCATCGTTTGAGCACTGCCTATCATCCACAGGTACATAAATATAGACGAATTTGTATAGAACTGTGCTATTCAGGTATTAAACCGGCATTAACATCCTTTATTTTAGACCAACGGTTTGGATGAGCGGCAGTGGCGTATTTAGGGGGGGGGGGGGGGGCTCAGGGGGCTAAGGCACCCCCCTCCGACCCAAGAATGAATATAATTAAAATAATCCTGGTGCGGTAATTTAATTCAATTCACTTCTATTTTTAACATCACTATTTAAGATTACCGTAAAGTCCACTCTGCCCCCACTGAAAAATAATGTCTCGTGTTTAAACGAGCGTATCTTCGTAATCATGAACGCATGCAGCTGCATGCGCGCCGTTCTTTAAAATCCTGTTGCCTGGAGTACCAGAGCACTTTCCTGAACTGCTAAACAGGATGTCGGAAGCGTTAATGATTACGAAGATGCGCTAGTTTAAAGCAAGAGAATGTTTTCGTTGGGACATGTATATACGTAGTTGGATTCTGTTGACTGTTAGTCGTCCTCCAGCTGAAAATCGCATTTAAGTTACTACTTCGTCTACCACTTGAAGCCAGGTGCTGATTACATGCACTTTTACAATATAAATGGCTCTAAATTTATCCTTGGCATGGATTCAGTTTCAGAAGTTTGCAGATTTTCCATCAGCAGATTGTACCCACAGTATTTTAAAGCTGCATTGCTAGCAAATGCCAGAGCGCTTATCGGTATTCACAACATACTCAGCGGATCATGTAGT
The DNA here is from genome assembly GCA_949361645.1 of Spongilla lacustris. Lineage (NCBI taxonomy): Eukaryota > Metazoa > Porifera > Demospongiae > Spongillida > Spongillidae > Spongilla > Spongilla lacustris. Next base: position 1,615,352 of record OX442433.1, on the reverse strand, counting down.
GTGCTAATGCACTCTTCGGCAGCTTCTGGATATACAACTGTGTATGCATGCACCCTATTAGTGTATGCGCTCGGCGCCATCCTTGGCGATTGAAGACATTCTTGCCGATTGAGCCGTTGTATTTCTGTTAAGTGGGTGTGGTTGCAAAAAATTTCGGGCGCGCTTCGCGCGCTATCCCTTCGGCACCCCCCTCCTTCTATCTCTGGATACGCGCCTGAACGGTTCAATCAAACTATTCAGTTAATGCTTGAAATTCTGCCAGACATTGTATCTATTGCTTCTTGCTCTTTCCTGTCTTTGGTGTATTAATTTGTGTTCAGAAACTGTATTTATGGCAATTCGTATTGAACCCCAGGCAATCCAGCGAAAAGCAAACTGTCCTATAGGACATATTGCTCCGGAGTAAATTGTCCTAGGACATCTTACTCCGGAGTAAATTGTCCGCGGGAAGAAAGTTGGGGTAGGGACAGTTTACTCCAGATGGGGACAGCTTACTCCGAAATAACTTGTCCTAGAGGGACAGGTTGCTCCGGAGTAAAGTGTCCCAGGACAACTTACTCCGGAGTAAATGGTCCGGGCGGACACTTTACTTCGCGGACAATTTCCTCCGGGGCCGTGACAGGTAGCAAGAAGAACTGCGAATTTTAATATCGTTCGTTATTGTTATTGTGATTCCCCATCGTTCGCTACCATGAGTCGCTACTGTATAAGGTGGTAATGGATTCGAAGCGTGATTGCGGTAATGGCGGCGGATGAATTCGAGAAGTTTGGGATACAGTAGCGACTTATAATTACGATAGCGAACGTTGGGATCACCTAATTATGCCTAATGAGAAGATCTTTCTCACAATAACGAATGTTAATAATTCTTATAAGCAATATGAGTAAATGATAAGTAAAACCTTAGTTTGATGGTGATTTACCGAATTTGCAACATTACTTAGTGCCTAATGGCAGAGCAGAAAGCGGTTAACTGTAGCCGAATAGTCAGGCCCGTAGGCTGGGGGGGGGGGGGGGGGGGGGGGGTCGGTGGGTTCGGTCGACCCCCCCCCCCCCCCCCCCCCCGCTCGTCCAAGTTAGTTCCGCTTGCCAAGGGATGAAAATAATTAATTCATGGTTAGTATATGTTATCTCTGCCGGTACGTACGCGCGATAACTTTTATAGTCTTTATTACATGCATTAATTAATGAGTTGCGCGTGCATCTGATTCCAAATGGGGCGCCCACAGCAACGAGAAAGGGCCGGAGCGCAAAAAAGCAGCCAATACATGTGAAAGGTTGGACAATTTTTTTTTACCCTGTCCCGTTGCCAAGAAAATAAGGAAGACATGTTCAGCAGATGATGGACTCCAACCACAGGCGGCACAAGATAAAGAAATGTCGGTGGAGATTGATGGCAATGATGCAGACTTAAGCTTGGAGAATACATGTATGCCAGTCATGCAAGAGAAAGAGCGCACGGTAGTATCTTTACATCCAAGGCATAGCGATGAAGTCGAAGACCATCAAGTTTGTGAAGCAGAGGAGGCGTTAGCTAGCTACAGTGACTGAGATCAACGCGGATGATGGTGCACTAACAGCTACATTTGGCTCATCTCCAACAAGTACAAGCAGACGGGCTCGATCCGCAGTGCTGCAGCACCCAACAACGTGCACGGTACTTGGAACAACTGTGGAGTTACTTCACACAACTGCCAATGACATAGGAAGCATTAATTGTAACAGCCTCGCAGTCAACAATGGAAATTGTAGAGACCCTGGTGAGAAATATGCACTTTTGAAGTACCTGCATACAGTACCATCGGGAACACATACCTTCCCCACTACGTTCCTTGCAGGATGCAACCGCATGCAGCTTTAAGATTGGATGGCTTAAAGAGTATCCGTGGATGGTGTATAGCCAAATCATGGATGGTATATTTTGCATTGCTTGCTCACTTTTTTGTACAACCCGCATAACCAAAGGAGATTTTGTTAATCGGCCTTTTCGTAAATGGCATCATAAATCAAAGTGCAAGACTCATCAACAAGCTCACTATCACCAAGAGGCAATGCAGTTAGCAGATGACTTTTCAATGTCTGTACAAAAGCCAGAACTTACCACTGTAACTGAATACTGAAAGCAGTGGCAGAAGCTATTTTGCTTAGTGCATTGCTTTAAGGGGAGACAATGAAAGTCTTAAAGAAGATAATTCGGGAAATTTCTTAAGTATCTTGCAGCTTATATCAAAATACAATGAAACACTTTCCAGTCATCTTAAGAAACCAGCAATGAAATGTCACTTACCTGTCCACACAGACACAAAATGAATTACTAGATGTAATAGGTAAGCACATCATTCTTCGTGACATAGTGAAGGAGATTAAAGAGGCACATTTTTACAGTATATGTGCAGATGAAGTCACATCTCACAAAACAGAGCAGCTTGCCATTTGTGTGAGATTTGTTGATGTAGGTGGCAACATTAGGGAAGAATTTCTGACATTTGTTAAACTTGCTAGGATTACAGGTGCACACATCGCACAGGAAATTTAAGGTGTGTTGGAGGAACTTGACATCCCAGTGGAGAATATGCGTGGCCAAGGTTATGACGGGGCAAGTAATATGTCCTCTGAAGTTGTCGGTGTACAAACACGTATAAGAGAGAAATCTCCACTGGCCACCTACATTCACTGCAGTGGGCATTGCCTTAATTTTGTAATCAGTCATTCCTGCACCCTACCAGAAGTGCGTAACATGCTTGACAAGCTCAAGAACTGCAGTCTATTCTTTTTGCATAGCCCAAAAAGAAAAATCTTCTCCAACACATTGTCGTTAACATATATGCATGCACAAATGCATCCAAGGAGAATGGAACTGGAATATCTAGTAAAGCCATGAATTCTGTGTAATATAGTTGTTCACATTTGTCATGCCATGTATCTCGATCATAATCATATAATTATAATCATATACATTTCCGTGAATAAAATAATTTTAGTTCCACCCTTATTGTTGCCCGAACCCCCCCCATCTCCCGACCAGGCTACGGGCCTGAATAGCGCCGAGTTCTGACTGTTAGTTTGTAACAACGTGGTACATGTAGCAAGAATAACTGGATTTTAATATCGTTCGTTATTGTGAGAAAAGATCTTCACATTAGGCATTAGGTGATCCCCATCGTTCGCTATCGTAAGTCGTGTGAAGACAAAGGAGCTGGTCAGGCGTCTAAAACCAAGGTAAAGACATTATAGTACGAAAAGACTCAGTACGAAGGAGGGCTAATGCCCTACGCTTGTTCAGCCCATCGCATTCACCGATCTGAGAGCATCATTGTGGTGGTAGCCCTTTCTCTCTAATATCCCTACAACTTTAACCCTTGAACTGCGGAAGGCCGCCTAATTAAATTGCTTACGTATACTGCGGAAGGCGACTTTAGTCGCCGAGCAGGATTTTGTAGGACAAGAAGCTGATAGGGCGGTCAATCTTACGTTATTTTGTTTCTAAGTGATTCTACACACATCGACAAGTATCTATATTATTATGTCTCTAACCGGCTCTGTCGTCTCCGATAACAAGACGTCAACGGTTAGACGGCTTCTGTTTACGGCTATGAATGAACTAATTAGCGTATTATCGGCGCTTCGTTGGTACCAAAATCAGAGATCATATGGTGTGTGGGTTCACAAACAGTCCTTAAACACTTATTTGTACAACTTTTGCACATCAATACTCCACGAACGCTACGAATTGATTCGCTCAAGCATACCGATACGGACGGACATTTTGAAAACAGGTACGGGGAACGTCCACTAACAGTTCTATTTACGTTATTCGTAACCTACGCCCTTTTTCATCCGATTACGATGATAGGAATACTTGTAGATGCTCCGTTTCAAAGAAAGTATCGTCTTAGTTACAGACGGGGGGGGGGGCAAAAAATATTTCTTAAACACCCATCATCGGTTACAGACGCCACAAATGATTTTAAAAACCACACGCCTTACGTAAGGTTATAAATAATTAATTAGCGCAGCACAAGGGTTAACTAAGACGGACACACTTGTTAGTCTTGTACAAACGTCAAGTTTTGTCATGATGACGTGCGTTGCTATGACGACACAAGATTATGAACATTCCATTGACATTGCCGGGAACAACTTCGATCGACTTGTTTCCCATAACCTCTGTGCGTACGATATCGTTACGTACATTTGGTCTGGGTACGAGACTATATAACTATGCTGCTCCTACAAAACTGTTTCTAACCACGATCAACAAAACCAACGAAATCAAAGCCATGCGTGGTTGAAGGTTGTTCGAAACATCTAGCTCTGACCATGTGGCGTGCTCACCTGAATCACTGCATGTCAAAGGACTTTAATTAAAATAAAATATTCTCGTACACACTAAAACCCTATTAGTAATTCCATATTTTTGAAGTTACCAATCTGATTTTTTTTACATAAATATATTGCACAAAAATAAGATAAATAAAATACAAAGATGTGCACACAAAGAATGCAGTAAATGCATTAAACAGATACTGACGGAACCTTATCTTCTGCAACAGCTAGATCTATTGCATGCACTGAATCTGATTGCTCGCCCCTGTGATGATCGTGTACCTCTCAAGCACATGATGGAAGAGCACAGGAGAGAGAAAACAGCATCTTATCCAGGCAATAGTTGCGGCATACTGTTGTTCTTGCTTGGTAGACAGAAGGGAGGCAATTCTCTTGTATATTATACGGAAGCGCATTTCCCCATTCCGATGTGGAAAAAACTAGTGCATGGAGTGAAGGAGCCATGTTCTACTTCCCGTACACGTTGGTCATAACTCATAAGACCTCTGCTTTTGGCGTTCATGAAGGCGATATGCTGATGGTAACTGCATTTTTCAATAGGAGGGAGCATTTGGGTGGAAGACACGAACATCAAAAAATGCCCGATAGTGACGATCACTCCAGAAACCTTGTGCACTGACATCAAGGCGAGCACCATCTTCCGAATTTGAAGTGTCATGCGACAGCGGCTTGCAATGATGGTTCTATACACACATTGTGACAAACCGGTTAGCTGTAAAATCCCTCAGATCGTTGTGGCGCACAGATGGAAAACCACCTGTCAACCTCAGACTAAGTAGCGCAACCCAACTTAGCAAGGTCCTTGCATTAGTTAGTTGCATACATTTGATCTGACCATGTGCAGTACGTGTCACTTTCATCCTTTTGGCTGATCCATAAAGAGACGGAGGAGCTCCTGTGAGGTTTCCTGTGGTTTCATCGTACTTCCATGCACTCACTCTAGATCTAGCCTACACATAATCCTCCTTCTTACCTGCTCCGGCCGTGCATATGTCTGTTTGTACCTCTCTTATAGCTTGACAGCACATGTATCTCTAATTCTCTATGAAACAGCAGATGGACATGTACATTATTCCAATTAAATGAAGAGACCAAAATTCTGATGCAAGTTGATTTTCTCCTCATTGCGATCTGCAATAAGGTCCTCCTATATATCACAGACCCATAAAACATGTTTATTGAGGCCATTGATTTATCCTGCTCAGAAAGCAGGATCTCGGTTTGAACATTGTATATTATTTTTATACGTTAGTATGTATGCGGAAGCAGGCCGGACATTACATATGTAATTTCGTGACGTACCTTGTGACGTAACAAATGGTGGGAGACGTAAATGATTGAATTCCTGCGACTAATTATCATTCGGAATGAGGAGCGCGTACAGTACAGTTTACAAGGTATTGCTTCACTACTGTGCTCCCGTTGTCCCTTACCCCCTTCTCTTTCACCTTTAAAGTATATTTGCTGTACACAATGACGTGGCTTGACAAGTTTCACTCCCCCAAATAGCAGCACATAGCCTACTGAAGGTGACGCGTCGCAAATGAAAAAGGCAGTAATCTGGATGATTTTGGCCATCGCGGTGTGTATGGCATTCATCCTTCTACTCGAATACTACAGTGTCCGTACGTATATGCACACGACACGTACGTAACGTATAGATCTGCATAGTTGATAAGATTAGATTTGCGTACGCGTACGCGTAGGCCGGCCTGCATCCAATATATGCCATAATACACTAAATTAATACAGAGTTAAGTTGTTACTGCCCTGGCTCGATCGACTTCCAGTGGCGGATCTAGCTGTATGAAATGAAGTACCGGGGCTGCTAAGGGATATAATTCCCCCCAAAATTTGCAATTTGCAAAAGTAGTTTGACTTATACTCTCAAATAAAATCCATTATGTATATGTTTTCATCTGTTGCGGGACTACTTGGCCAATGACAGAACATTTACATGCTGAAAAATATTGTCCATCTAAAGTAACGAAAGAGCCACAGAGAGCCATTGAAGCCACCAAGAATGACTCCATTGTACAAGTCTCCAGGGCACATGTACGTTTCTACTTTGTCATTTTGTGCTTTATTGTTATTCAATATTTCTAGATCGCAGGTCACTTAAACTATGACATATGGAGGTGGATACCAGGTTTTCTGGTGGATGACCTGCGAATCAAAAGAAGGGACTTTCCCCACTACCCCAATGTGAGTACAATGGCACACACTATCCTATCAATGGCACCATTTAAACCAAATTACCCAGGTTACAAAGCTGGTTGTTGCACCTTTATAATACACCCCTGAGTGGGCAATTTGAAACTGATTCACATTCTGGGTGGAAAGCCTAAAACCCTAAGTTTTGTTCCATCTTCACAGCTCACTCATTTAGATAGGGCTATACATGTGCACAGGATCAGTTGCTACTGATGCCTACAAGGCTATCATGTGCAGAGGATCAGGGGCTACTGATGCCTGCAAGGCTATACATGTGCACAGGATCAGGGGCCTACAAGGCTATACATGTGCACAGGATCAGGGGCCTACAAGGCTATACATGTGCACGGGATCAGGGGCCTACAAGGCTATACATGTGCACAGGATCAGGGGACTATACAAGGCTATACATGTGCACAGGATCAGGGGCTACTGATACCTACAAGTATGGATTGTTATATACATGATCACTTAAAATAATAAAGACATAAAAGTACAGCATACACGTGCATAAGAGATATAAAAAGAGCAATGTTGAATAAATATGGTGCAGCTATACTGATAGAATGGTTTGGTTAACATACTAGATAGGTGAGAGTGAACCTGGATAAGCAGAGGATGGGATGCTCATTGCATGCCACTTTGATGACAGAGTCCCTCCCATGCATTATGTTGATGGGCAGAGGACCGGAGATAAAGGGACAGCTGGCAGCGTAACCATTCGATGGTTTGACTAATATGGTGAACCTCGCTTGATGACAACCAGCCTGCAAAGGCAATCACTACATGCATTATCACTTCTTACTGTGACAGAGCTTGTGTGCATTTATTCTTACAATGTAATGAATGGACTTTAAATGTAATGTCCAGCACACTAATTCATATATTTAATGCAGCAATAGGATCCTATTCACTGTTCCTCTCTCTCTCTCTCTCTCTCTCTCTCTCTCTCTCTCTCTCTCTCTCTCTCTCTCTCTCTCTCT